>CM050165.1:189042356-189485313 GCA_027410445.1 Discoglossus pictus
CCTCTTCACCATGTCTGTAGACTTTCATGCATTGAGTTGCTGCCACATGATTGGCTGCTTAGATATTTCCATTAATAAGTATGTGTTCAGGCATAACTAATAAAGTGGCCACCAAGTGTATATAGAGAATTTGTGGAATTAGTAACTGTATAATATGGTCAAATATTACCATGGTGACATTTATAAACCTCAAGGCTGAAGACAGAGTGATTTGTACATGCAATTAGAAACCCAAGAGACTGACTTATGAAAAATTAGAAATAATCATATGACAGAACTCAGTTCCCTCACTACGCTTGGATGGATTACATCTGGACGTGATGCTTTATTTACATATTTTTTTTAAGCCTTTCTGTTATGGTTCTCTTGTATTTACTGGTGGAATTTATTTAAATTAATGCCACTGAATCCATTTGCAAACTAGAAGCTTTTAAGATACTCATGCTTTATAGAGTGTAAATTATAAAGTACAAAGACCCATATCTACCATATGTTACATAACTTTTATTTGAAAATGAATGGAATGTTAGTGTAACTGAATGTTTTTATATGCAGCTGGGATTGTATACAACGTAATGTCAGTTATGTAATTCTTATTTAATCACAAGTCTATATTATGACTCCAGTGAGGTAAGATTTTGTTTAAGGCTTGCCACTAATTTAATATCTTATAGGCCTGTCTTGTATATCAACCATTTTCAATGGAAATATTTGCATATCTGTGCTCTAATACGGTTGTATTACATTCTTCAAACACATTAGCAAATTTAGCATATTCACTACCACAGTAGATAAATGTAATGTAACCTGAAATATAATGACTCCAGCTGATATAGTTGTTAAATGTAAATGAATTACATTAATGGACCTCTGAAGTAAAATATTTTACACTGAAACAAAATTAATATCTTATAATTTTTATAAACAGTTTTGTAAAATATATAAAATATTTTGTACTTGCCTTTATTTTGCAAAGATGATGTCACTGCTGCAGGGGGAGCCTTCAGTTAGCTGTAAGTGTAATGCCAGACAATTTTGCTTTGTATGAAAGAAACAGCAAATGTAAAGTATGTTTAAGTAAAATAAAAAAAAGTCTGTTTGAGCTTATATCTTTACTTTAATAAATTCCATTAATCTAATTGAAAGCACTGGCAATTATAAATGTCACATTGCAATTACAACAGCTGAAAACTTATTTACAATTAGTTTTTCCACTCTCCTGTAGAAACAGATCATAAGAAACCAAAATGTTGTTCTCAATGCAACACAATAGCATATAATATATTATAAATTAAATTCAGTATATTTTGTATTTCAAATTAGCATTTTTCCAGTTAACAAGTGTAGTTTTTAAAAAGAGTCTATTTTCTGGGACTCCGGTGGTTCTACAAGTTTCTCAGCCTTATTCAATGCACTGATCTCCCTTTGCACACTGAATAATGGACCCAAGCTGTTAATTAACCTACAGCATGTAGAAAGAAACAAGTGGATATTTGCATGAAGACAAAACATTGAGAAATACGGATATTGTATATAACATAATAGTTATTTTTATATTGTTGCCTTAGATGAGAATATTGTTTTATTATGGTAACTCAGTTATGTGTTTAAAATAAATTGTGAGAAATGCACCCAATTCAAATCATATAATTAATATTTATCTATTACATGACAGTTTACACAGTGTAGCTTGGAATACTTCAGCCACCAGTATGAAACACCCCGGAATGCTTGCTCATTAGTCATTGCTGCTCCTTATTCTGTAAAAGATGAAAGCTGCAAAGCCAGATATACAATGGTGTTCAAGAAAAAGCTGATGAAATCGGTACTCATACTGGAAATAACATATGAATAAATGTGCTTTTGCATGACCTAGACATTTCTTCTACAAATATAAATGAAGTATATGTTTGGTGTACTTGAGTAAATTATCATGGAACATATCCATATCAAAGGATAAATTACACATTTAAGCTAATCTCTACTGCTTTAACATGTGGATGCTTTTCAAATGTGCATGCTCTGGACTGTAATTATGAAAGTTATAAGTGTGTGCCATTAGTCACCATATGCTTTTATAGTTGTCTTCTCCACCGACTACTGAGCGATTTGGGATATCTGTCCTAAATTTCTGATGCTTAATATCTTCACCCCATTCTATTCTTCATCCAGGGCCCCACCCATATTTAATTTAAATGAGCCATGTATATCCTTCATCCACTCCATTATCCTCTCTCTCCACACTCTCCACACCCACCTTCCTCTTGCATTGTTTCTTCTCTTTTATAGAACAATTGTAATCAGCTAAAAGCTGATTGCAGATTCAAATTGCAATCTCCACAGATTCTCCCACTTTATTGACCTCACAGAATGACTAGGTACAACCATGGCCCTAACATATCTTATGGCCATTCATATTAGCCCCCTCACTTATTTTCTCAATTATTTTCTTTGTTTCCATTTAGTATATTAGTAGGGTGATGATAGCACCTTCCAATCTTTGCATAAAATCCCCATATACCCATGTCCTTAACCCCTCTTGTATCTGTACATATACATCTGTATTACCATTTACCCTTAAACCTATGCTGTCATAAACATGTAAACTATGTTACCATAAACCATTTAACACTTTAAAGCCCAGATACAGATACTATACAAATTGAGTAATATAAATAAATGAATAAATAGATAAATTATTAGCATACATACTGCACTAAAGTGCTTAACTCTGTTGCACAAAAAGAAAGTAGGGAAGATTCTCACTGCCACATATAAAATGGGGTTAGATTGGGTGAAATGTATCCTAGTAACTTTTCATCTTAATACAAGCCATTATTAACAGACAGTTTTATGAGTGTGTTAGTGGCATGTTGCATGAAAACACTAGCTGTAATAACCGTCAAGGTATTCACTTATTACGTTCTTTTCTACATACCTGCGGCCAAACCAGTACTCCAACATCATACTTTATCATAATCTAAAAGGTTGCAATGTACCTATTTCAGAAGTATAACTAGTTATTGTCCATGTAATATGAATAAAATGTTATAAGAAAATTTAATTTTCTATTATAGTAATAATATGGTTACTACTCCTCATCCTCATATAATTCACAGTTTGATTCAGAGTTCAGTAGAAGCCTCAAGGATTAAATATTTATAACTCTGCTACTGCTATTATAATAAGAATTGTTTTACAAATAGGAATTATGCCACAAACACTTTATTAGTTATATTCATAAAATGTTTCACTGTGAGTAACAACAGTTCTAATACTTGAAGTGGTACCTGTGCATTACTAAATTCCTCATCAGCCAAACTTGGGTGGAGATTTAGGGAGCACATTGTAGACCTCGATTGAATACATTAATCCTAGTGTTTATCTTTTAAAGGCTGTTGGGATAGACTGTCATCTATATATTTGCTTTTCCAACCAGATAATCTTGTCATATCAAACCAGTTCATGAGTATTTAAAAAATGCCATATTAGTATTGATGCAGGAATGAAAATATGGCTTTATCTGTTTGCATCTCCCTGATATAGGAAAAAATATTTTGAGAAAAATAAATTGTGGTATATTTTATGATCAGTTTATAATATTCTAATCAAGCACAGAAGAATGGTACAACCCAATTTAATTTCTGTCGCACAGGAGGTTTTTAAATACAATGGATGACTGAATAAGTATATAAAACTGTGTAGTCTTACCATGTTAAAAGAGTACATGGCAATGATGCTTTTAAAGTAAATGTGTTTTTGTGCTTTATTTATATTTTATGTACTTCTTTGGAAACATGTGCTGTGTAGAGTAGTAGAATTCCCAATAGGGAATCTAGTTATAGCAGTCAGTGCAATTAAAAGTAAAAGACATGAAGGCACAAAAGAAGGCTAAATAATCAATCAGTGTTAAATGTGTATTTGTTTCTATTGATTTAAATAATTATTCTAAGAAGGCTGAAATCCCAAAATAGACTGATGCTTCTAATAACTAGGTACAACAAAAAGCTTTACCATTGGAATTTTACTAGAATTTAAGTTTGTTTCTTACAGTTCTACCATGCTTTAGTCTAGCTTTGCTTTTCTAATGAATAATTGAATTATTAACATCTTGTAAACATGCACTAAAACACAATTCATTCTATATTGGCATAAGGCTACTACTATAGACTCACAACCATAATGGTTCTTTTTTTCATTTGCAGTAATATATTTTCTTTAACTTTTCACTGATGTGAAAATATTACATTTGGCAAAGGTAGGTACTGCTATAATGGTCTAATTACTTGGTGCAGATAATTGGTAAAGTAGGATATATATAAGCATTGCTCTCACAGATATACTGATGCAGAGAATGTTTGTTTATCTGTGCTCTTGGGTGTGATTCAGTCTAGGACCATAGGGCCCAGGCCTAGGGCAGAACATTTTCAGGGAATAGAAGTTGCCGATGCAATGCTATGCAATATGCACAAATGTATAGAGAATTTTCTGTCTGCAAGTATGCCCCTTTCTAAAATGTATGATTGGGATCTAGTGCTAGGAAAGGATGAGGAGTAGTAACCAGGGAGGTGAGGGCACACAAATATGAATTAGTCTAGGGCACCAAAAAATCTAAATATGTCCCTGGCTGTGCTAGTTAATGTATCAACCTATACTGAGTGCATAACACAATCAGTAAGCTTTATTTGCTTTAAATAATCACAAGTGTGTTTCCTTCTGTATGCAAATTATTGCCCAGGTCCTATATGATGAAATATGAGCATATATTTATTGTGATAAAAGAAGCTATTTTGTTCTATGGGGACTATTTAGGAAGCATTGCATCCTTTAAACTGCACACTGTAAACTCTTTCATTTTTCTTTTCTCTAAACCAGGATGTTTTTACATTTTAGATATATGATGTTGGACATTGAATATGACTGAAGTTGAAAGTGCAATGGTGCATGTTAAACCATTGTAGTATTTGTTATCAGATTGGAATGTATCTGTTTTTATATTTCAATTTGTTTACAAACAACATAAGGGCTTCTTTGTACTGAGTTAATTTAAAAGGACCTCCAAAAACCCACCACTATATAATGTAGTTAGGGTTTTTTTAATGTAATGTATTCCCATTCCATTCAACCTGAAATAGAATAAAACAGATTCAAATAAACAGCTACATTAATATTACAATGTTTTAATCACATTTTATGATTGTCACAATCTGCTTCTTCAAGGGGCTTGATAAGAACCTAGTTCAAACCTACTCCAGCAGAATCAGGTAGTTCCTGTTCTCTGTGGCACAAAAGATGGCTTCTGAAGAGGGCAAGGCCCAAATTGTACAGGCAGAGAATACTGCATACAGGTTATTAATGGCCCATGGCAAGACCACTCCCCAAGTCACTATACAACACACAGAAATAGTCTCACATCTTGTATATGTGAAAACTATCTCTCAACTTTATTGAATGATCAAAACAACATATTTATACTCTCCAATACCACACCCTTGTGTACATTTGTGTATGTGTGATGTCAGCCCATCTGGCTTGCAGCCTTGGGCTATCAAAGCTCTTGAGATCAAATTCACCGGATATCTATAGCTTGCTAGTGAAAAAACCTTTATGTTAAACTCAAGTGTTTGCTTAGGACTACTTGAAGTACATACATCTGTCTTGACCCAAGGTCTGTATGTGTGAGTGTGCAATGATCTGCAGCTAACTTTTATGCAGAGCAATTTTACCAATTCCACATATGTTCTATATTTTTTTAATGCCTATTATTTTTATTTTATTTGGAGATTATTGTGCAAGTAATTGTAATGCCTTTCCATGCTTTTCCCATATAGTGGTGCGTTTATATTGTCTTTTACAGTGTTGAGAACTTGTCTGTAAACCCTTTATGGGTCCTATGTGGAGGCCATAAAATGTTTGTCTCCATTTGCGGGTTACGGGTTTAAACGCCAGGGCGTCTTTGAGGATTCGCAGCAATTTAATAGTGATTTTCGAAGGTAACAGTTACGGTCTGGACAGATTAAAAGTTTTTCAGCGACGGAGTTCAGATTTCGACATCCGGTAGGATTTTTCACCTGTAACTCTCTGCGGGTAGCTTTAAGTGGCAAAATTAATAGCCGTAAGCTCCGTTATAGGCTACGGCTTTACACGTTGGGGGAATTTAATGGGGCTGCTAGTGTCAGAAGGCTGTCAGATAAATGCACACTTTACAGATGAATGCACACTTTACAATCCTTCCTAAATTCCAACATTCCAACATTTCATGTATATAATTAAAACCAATTGAGCTTCAACAGCGTAAACAGTCAATAACTATCTATACAGAGAGACAGACAAACTGATAGATAGATAGATAGATAGATAGATATTGCTTCATACTTTTCTAGTGGCAATATGCTCTATCATTTTTCAATGAAGTTGAGAAAAAATAAATGTTTCTGTAGTTAATCATAGCCCTGACAATGGAACTCATTTTATAGGAGAACGAAAGATTTACTATATTTTTCTGCAAGCTATATGGATAGTCATGCCATTGGGTATATACAATTTATTTTACTGGTTTCAACAGCCAAACTGTTTATCATTTATCCTTACAAATACAATAACAAAATTGCTAGATATGTGACTGATATACACTAAATATACAATGACATACAATTCAATCAATGCCAAGTCACATGTAAACATATATGTGAGAATGAAGTGATTTTTAAAGATGAAACAAATCATTTCTCCAGCAGATATTTAAATGACCCCATAGCATTGAAACATAGAGCTAGTATAACTTTTCAATCTAACAAAGTCTATTTTCAATGAATTTTCACACATGGACAAAAAAGGAAAAAAAGATAGATTATTAATGGGCAGTGTGTGTGTAAAAAATTGGAATGACATTTCAGGATTCATTATAAAGAAATCTGTGTTAGGGATAATAGAAAATAGGGCAATGTTTCTCCTTTATACTTACCTAGAAAAAAAGACATCAAGATATACAATAGAAAGCTTTTCATATTTCCACTCACTTTGTATTGAAAAGAAAATTTGAAAATAGGTTATATGACACTATAGATATCTAAAGAGGGACTGCAAAAAGAGAATACAATACATATTTTAGCAAATGTTAAGAAAATATCATATATATATATATATATATATATATATATATTTATTTATATAAAATGTTGGCACTGGAAAGAGGCCAAGACAGGGCCCAAATGTATTTTTGCACTTGGGTCCTCCATTCAGTAGCTCCGCCACTGAGTTACAGTAAACATACATTTGTTTTGTTTGATCCATTGCTCTAAAATCAAGTATGTGACTATGTGATGCGGGAAGATTATATAATGAGCAAAAATAGAATACTTACAATAAGTATTCTCCTGCAGCACACTCCTGTTTTGGAACTCACTACCACATTTTATCAGACTCTCTCCAAGCTTTAAGAACACTCCCAGCCACTGAATATTATATTGCTGATTAATATTTTAATTCTGTGTAGCTTCCTACAATAATATCATTATTATTTCCTTGATGTATTAGTGAGCATCTTATTATTTTATTGATCTGATTTGACAAAGAACCTATCACTGGAAAATGAGTGGTTGAGGCGGCATCTATATTGGGCTTAGCCTTTCACCGATATTTTAGATTTGTTGGAAACAAATTGTTAAGGTTTTGTGGTAAGGTATTCGAGAGAAGGACTTCTGAGTATCAGGGTGGACATTAATGTTGAGCTAATGGTCCCACCTTCATTAGATGTTGACAGAACTTGCCCTTTACTACAGGCCTCAATTACCCGTTTTCATATAATTATTAGTGCTTTCCTAACAGGAAAACATTTTTTTTTAAAGAAATTGGGAAGGAAAGCTTTACCTATAACAACTAGGTAAATCAAATAATACATTTGTAGGTTTATTAATATATGTAACATCAAACAATTTGAAGAAAGGCTTTTGGTTATCTTTTGAGAATATGTAAGCATTCATTTTGTTTAATCACCTTATTACTAAGTTATTGGCAACAGTCAGAACAGGGGACATAGATAATAGCAGGCCTTTATCTAGGCCTTCAAAATATGCTACAAAAAATCACACTGAAAACTGAAAAGTAAAACATATAATTTTTTAGAGTGAGATAAATAAGGCTATCTCTTAAGTATCTATATTAGCCAATAGATTATATATTAAGTCAATTATTAGTGTGATATTTGAAAAATAAACAAAATGTCAAA
The DNA here is from genome assembly GCA_027410445.1 of Discoglossus pictus. Taxonomy (NCBI): domain Eukaryota; kingdom Metazoa; phylum Chordata; class Amphibia; order Anura; family Alytidae; genus Discoglossus; species Discoglossus pictus. The sequence continues at coordinate 189,050,584 of CM050165.1, forward strand.
AAAGTATAAAAACAAAAGGATAAAAGAAAGTTGCATATCCTATTTTTCATGCCAAAAAAATATAAAGGTAATATATCTTCAATTTCTAAACCACCTTTAGCAATGGTGGACTCTGCCTCAGAGGCAGATTCGGAGCCACAAAAGTAAACAATGTGTTTGGGCACAACAAGAAAAACAAGAGACATAATACTATACATAAGCTAATTTTATTATGAAGCAAAGGAAAATATTTTAAAGGAACCTAAAAAACAGAGAAATGTAACATTGGACAGAGAAAAAAAATGATTTGATAAATGATCTATCCAGATTTATCTCCCATTACTTTACCAAAAAGCAAAACATTTAATTAGTTGGCAGAAGTTCTTCTGAAAAGCTCTATACCATGGACATTGGATTCCTAGCTCAAAGACAGGGCCCTCCTTCCTTTGCTAAATGTTAATCTGTATTTATCTTTGTCTGAACTTAATTTATGTACAGCGCTACGGAATATGTCAGCGCGTTATAAATAAACTATAATAATACAGTGTAAATGGGTCTTTACATTTAGTCTAATATTTTCTTATGAAGTGATTTCATATATAATGTATAACTTACATTAGAGACTTATATTACTTAAGAGACTCGATTTGTTTAAAGGATATTTATTAAAACAAAGAACTCTATGAACAATATCAAAATACTCTGGTCACAAGTATCACCATATAAGAAGACTAGATCAACGTCTCCAATATCATCTGCAGAAAGCTCACCTCATATAATACAGGAGACGTAACTTAATGTATTTAATTAATTATATGAATGGAAGGGAAATGGTGTTTGTAAGTTTTCTTGTGTAAGGGTTAAGTAATCAATTTGCAGGTGAGAAGTCAGAATCTCATTTAAATAAGTGAAGGATCGAATTTGGGCCCTTGTGAACAGTTCTAACGTAAGTACAGTTTTAGTATTCTTCATAAAATTATATTGCTTTTTTTCTCATTGTATTTTTGTAATTTGTAAACACAAGTCAGTCCAGTGACAACCTCACCCAGTGTACATCCTGCCTCATTTATTCACTGCTGGAGTAGCTGTTCCCATTTCCATACCTCTGTGTCAGGTGTGAGCATTTTGCTTCCCGTGAAGCTCAAATTTGAAAACTTAAGAGGAGAATTGCAGCAATTTGTAATATTGCTAGTCTGGAAATGGAGTTGGTGTTCACTGAGTGCAGTTTATCTAGGCCTACCATGAAGGATGGAACTAGGTCTAGTGAGGATCTACAAAGAGGGAGATGGGTTACAGTTATAAGGGGAAGCTGAGGGAACAAGAGGTAGGCCAGTTCTGAGTTGGCCAACACCAATAGATTTACAACATTGAGTGAAACTGTTGGTAAAGTCCATTTAGGAATTGCAATTCCAATCACAGCAATAGAACAGTTTTCTGTCACCCAAGTGCTTGGGTTCAACAGCTGTGGATTGTATAGGTACATTATCGGGAGGGACTGGAAATGACCTAGAGGTCTTGGTACATATTGGTACCAATGACAAAGTAGGTGGAAGACATAGTGTCCTAAAAATGATTTTATAGAACTCGGAAACAAGCTTAGGGCAAGGAACTCCATGGTAGTATTTTCCAACTGGTGCCACTTGCTAGCCCAGAGAGACAGAAGGAGAATAGGCAGATGAATGCATGGCTAAATGTGGGACAGAAAGAAGGTTGTGGGTTTTTAGAGCACTGGGCTGACATTTTTCTTGGGTGCAATCTCTGAAGCAGTAATTGATTGCATCTTAATTAAGCGTGAGCTTGTGTGCTTGGGAGGGGGGTAAGTAAAAGTAATGTGGTACAAAGTGTAGAGGGATAAGGGTTGAATTAATTACTCATGGGAAAGGGAGATGGGTTAGTATAGTCAATAGGGAGGTCTTGGTAAGTAGCTCAAATGCAGTAACAATTATTTTAAAGCTGCAGTCATAGCAACCTAGAGTATATTCTAGCTAATGCAAGAAGCATGCCATGGAAAATATAATTATTAACAATAAATGAGAAATTGGATTTGATTTGCATTACTGAAATGTGGTGTCATGATTCTCATGATTAGACTATTGATTTGGATAGATGTAACCTATTTAGGAACGCTTGGGGCAATAGTAGAAGAGGAGGAGGAATTTCCCTGTTAAGCCTGATTTAAAGCCTCTAGTCAGAGAATATATTTATGTTGTAATTAGTGATAATTATTACATTACTAGCGACTTGCCTGTCAAAAATGACGGCAATAAAATTGTAAGCCAGGCAATGCTGACTGCCACACAATGTGAAGCTTTTGCTTCTCTGAGCACCTTTGGTGGTCATTGCTAACCTTTCCTCCCGCCTACTGTACGGGCCGCTCATTGCACGGTTCATTAACCTGCAAGTTTTGTGCTTGGGAAAGCCATGTGTCTCTTTCCAGCATCTCCCCCCTGTCCCTTCCCTGTGTCTTTCTCCTCTGTGTGTGTGCTGAATTCTTGTGTGGGGCGGTGACTGGTGTTTGTTTTATTTTCAAAGTCCCGCGTCCCTGCCGTTTTTAGTGTAAGTGTTACTATCTTTGCTGTCGTGTATTTTCTAAGTACCACGTGCCTGTCTTCGCTCAGCCTCGTTTTCATCCAGTTTCAGCATTATTTACGTTTTTCGGCTGCCATTTTTTTACTCGCTTAGCCGATTTTCGAGCGACGAAACACGTCAAATTAGGCTCAAAATCGCTTGCAACCACACTCCTATGCTGCCTGGCTCTCCCCCTGTGCTGTGTGTTTTAAGGTTTATTTTATTATTTTGTTTTTCATGGTTTTCGATTTCCGCGGTTTGTCCTTTAAATTTGTATTTTTCCGAAGTCATATTTTGTTGATGTAAGTGTTAGTGTCTATGCCGTCTTGTATTTTCGAAGTCCCGCGTCCCTGGCTTTGCATGTATGACAGCACCTCTGGCTGCAATAAGCGCCTAAGTGCTGCATCGCTGCTTAAGTGCTCATTTCAGCCTAAGTTCCACGTGCTGAATGCTTCAATGCCCTAACTGCTCACCTTGCTTCACGAGGCTCGCAGGGCAATGAGCGCCTTTGGCGCTCATTGCCTAAGTCATGCGAGCTTGGAAGCAATTATCTAACCAAAAAGATGAAGATCCTGGCAAACAGTATTCTTAGTTCATGGCAAATAATTGAGGAAGAAGTGAAGGCCATGACAGATTGTATGTTACTGGGCTCCCTGATCTCTGCAGATGCTGCCTTGAAATTAAAATGTGCCTTTGAATTGTGGTTTTAGAGAAAACTGCTTAGAGTACCTTGGACAGCCAGAAAATCCACTAAATCAATACTACATGAAATCAAGACAAAATGTTCAATGGAAGGTATGATCATGTGGCTGAAGCGCATATATTTTGGCGATATCATGAGAATACAGTATTTCCTAAAGAATATTGTGATGCTGGGAAAGAATGAAGTCACACAGAGAAAGGGAAGGCAGCGACGGAGACAATAGATGAGGTCATTGAGGCAATGAACATGAGTTTGATGGAGCTCAGAGGTGCAGTGTCTGACAGATGTTCCTGATGTGCTGCGGTGCATAGGGTCACAGAGAGTTGGACACAACCAAACAACTAAACAACAACAAAATACAGAAAATGTCTATATCCCTATGAGTAAAATTAATGATATTAAAATGAAAATTGATAAAAAATTTAAAGTAGAAGTAGGTAGCATATTTTCTATAAAGGTAATTAGTCAAATAGACCATTAGCCGTGTAAATTAAATGGTTTACAAAAGAATCTAAAACTCTTGAAATCCGCACATCCAAAGTCCATATCATACATAATTCATTTAATATAAAAAAACTATTTTTACAATTTCATCAAAAATGATATGAAGCTGGAAAGAAAAGAAACATGTGGAAAATAAGACAATGTTTATATGAGTATAAAACTCATAAGCTGAATGAAAAAAAATGAATACATCTCAATTCTCCAATAATTTCAGTGGAAATAAAAACAGAAAATTTTAAATTTGGGAAATCACTAGGACCAAATAGTATCACAATCTCTATTATAAGAGGTTCATAGATATCTTAAAATAAAGTATTATTACCTTATTTATTTCAGTATTGTAAAGGTTAACAGGATCTAGTCAGATACTTACAGTCCTATTAAATTCGGGCTACTTGAAAAACCGTAGCTCGCATTGTTGAAAGTAAGACTTACGGCTATTAAATTAGCCCCGCTGCCGAGCTGCAGGTTTGCTGCGAAAAAAGCCTAAGGGATGTGTCAAGCCGTAACGCTACAATTCCAATCATGCTATTAAATTGCAACAAAGTCACTTGGGAGCAAGCCCATAACACGCAAATGTAGCCCAAAGCCCAACGAGTGCTGGAGAGGACTTGCAAGGGGGGTAAAATCCAATCCGTAGCACTTTAACTGTACACTACTGTACTAATATTAAAAGGGAAAGTCATGTTAGGTCTTAGAATTAATAGCACAACATTCCCAAGCCTGCAAATCGGCCCACAAAAATACTTGATGTCATCTTATATGTTTGTGTTATATCGATCCCAGCAATCAATGTGTTAATACATATCATGTAACTCGCATGTGATAGATTATCATATTTACGGCTTTATTAATATTGCATTATGTCTGTAATGTGGGTCCGATCGTAACTCGTAATTGAACCCCGTTAGACTTTGAAATCCAACCTCCATTTTGTTGTGAGGCTATGATGATGATCTCTGTTTCCATTGGCTCCTTCTAAACCCGTAACTATGGGTCTGACTAATTGATCACCAACAAGATTGCAAATCCAACAATCGACAAATAGTTTACGGGTTTGCGTCTCAAGCTCGTAACTCGCAGCCCCTTTTAATTTAATAGCACAGTAACTCTGCCAAATTTCAAGCCCGCAGCCATTATGAGCATAACGTTGGAGTTACTGGCTTCGAATTCTAATCCCCAAACCAGATTAAATTATAGAAGAGTATCATTAATGAATGCAGACATGACAATTTTAACTAAAATTATGGCAGATAGATTAAATAGATGTTAACCAGAGTTAATTCATTCAGACCTGGTGGGGTTCATCACAGGAAGACGGGCACTAGATAACTTAAGAAAAGTGGTAAATTTGATACATTATTCAAAAAAGAATAAAATACAATAATGCTTATTATCACTGGATATAGAGAATGCATTTGATTCCCTTGGATGGAATTACCTATTTGACATATTAAAATATATAGATACAAATGGATAATTTTGGAGGCAATTAAAATAATTTAAAATAAACCAATGACATAAAACGTCCTGGTCCAGCAACAGGGGATATAAATATTAAAAGATTTATAAAACAGGGTTGTCGACTTTCTACAGCATTATTTGCTATAGCTATGGAACCCCAAACAGCTGTTATCAGAGAAAACAGAAACAAAAGTTGGCAAATGTGAATGTAAGATTAGCCTCTTTGCAGACGATTTTATTTTGACAACGACAAAATCATTAACAACTTTGGCAAATCTTTTTATTTTTTTTAGAATCAGGGTTAAGAATAAATACTGCTAAATCAGTTGCATTCAATTTAATATCTCCTGCTCTATTGTATTTGAGATTTTAAATAAATAATTTTAATTAATAAAGATGTTTTGTATTCATATCTACAAATTAGGCACATCATTAATTCACTGCCAAAACAGGAGAATTAACAAAGTGGCTAATTTGTAGATATGAATAAAAAACACCAATTTTAAGAAAAAATGCTTAGAAAATCCAAATTTAAAGGGAGTAAAAAGTATGATGTATAGATTAGGAAGTAAAAAAGATGAAAACTCTGTCCATGGTTAAAAAAGATGTAAAAATTATCTGAACACTAATATAGATTACAAAGACTGGGTTAAAAGTCTTGCTTTTCAAACCAATAGTTCTAGAAAGTATATTTTATTAGAAACAAGTCTTAAGGCAACTCATATAATGCATATGATACCACAAAATTACATAAATTATTTAAAAGTAAATCACATTGTTGCATTAGAGGTTGTGGAAAAGAAGGGTCATATTTAAATATTTGGTAAGATTGTCCAATATGGCAAAATATAGAAGTAATTAATTATATGTATAGTAGACAAAGAATACTTACACCTCAAATTTGTTTAATTGGAATGTTCCGTAGAGAATTAAAATTTGCAAGTAGAAAGCTATTAGCAACAATGTTTAGTAGTAAAATTACATATTGCAACTAGATGGAATAATTAGAACTCTCCTGGTGTATTATCACAGAGAAAATAGACAGTCTCCTACTTGAATAAACATACTCATTAGAAAACAGGCTATCACCTATTACCTTATAACTGGAAATAGGCCTTTTAGATCAGCAATAGGAAAAAGTGAGAGCTTTGAAAAAATTAAAAGGATATTGTGCACCAGGGCCCTGCTCTGGGGGGGGGGCTGCAATACCCCTCAAAAACTTTGTTTAAATTCTCAATGCCCTGCCTCAATATAATTAAAAATAATATATATGTAATAACTGTTTTTCTCGGAATTCTGAGCTCTTAGACATTCAAATGTGAACACAGATGTACTATTTATATACTGCACTACTGTACGGTGGAGGGCTTCTATCACTCTTTTGCCCACCATATATTAAATGATTGTTGTGGTGAACTACCTACTCATAAGGTCCACAGCACAGGCTGATATCCCGCTCCATGCTGATGATAGCCAGTAAGCTTGAAACAGCTGTACATGGATTGGATACTCAGCCTGTGTTTAATCCAACCTTGGCTTTGCATTAAAGCTGTGTAATACAGCATGCATAAGCTTAAAGGAAGCCATGTTTGATAATGGCTATGGATTGAAGAGCGAGGCATTTGTGGGCACATTTGTAAGTCCCAACTCAACTTTCCAGAATGCAGTGTAATAACTGTTTTTCTTGGAATTCTGAGCTGGAAGCAGGTTTTTTTTTTAACTTGTTTTAGACATTCGAATGTAAACACAGATATACCATTTATTTACTATATATATATATATATATATATATATATATATATATATATATATATATATATATATAAATTATGGGTCAAAGTTTTCATACTGCTCCATCATTCTCTGGTGGCCAACTCTGGAAATGCATGATTATGTTTAATTATGCTATTTTTGCTGTCCCCCATCCCCCCAGTTCCTGGATATTAGTATATGTTGCAAAACATTTTTTATTTTATGTTCAGTTGTTTTGCTTAATAAATAAAAAAAAAAAAGAAAGTGAAGTGTATATATAAGTTAAGATTATAGAATGTAATCCTTGAATAATATATGTCTCTATAATGTATGCTTTTCATTTTCAACAAGTGATTTGTTTATATGTTATGCTCGTCCAATGAAAATATATTTGGATTTACTAAGCATTTCTTCCTAAAATCCGACAGCCGAACCTCAAGAAGGACTCTATTTTATTTTGATTCATCTGACTCACTTGACATTATGCCAACATCTTCACTCACCTCATTCCTACTTCTTCACTGACCATCAAACAACACAGTAGTTATATAACACAATCACATAACGTCCTCTGGTCCAGCTATTACCTTATTGCAACCAATGCCCAATCCCATACATTCAAATCTATAAAACTATTTGTATGTCCCTTCCGTGCCCCCATGCCTCTAATTTTAACTATTGTTGTTGTTCAGTCCTGCAGTCGTGTCCCACCCTCGATGACCCTATGGACTGCAGCACGCTAGGCACATTTTTCTATGTCTCTAGCTGTGCTTATCCATAAGGTTTTCATGGCAAAGATTTATGAGTGGGTTGCCAGTTAATTTTTCAATGGATTGCAATTTATCTGACCTCTCTGCTATGACCTGCCGTTCTTGGGTGACCCTACATGGTATAGCTCACAGCTTCATTGAAGTACAAGCACCTCCACCAAAACAAGCTAGCAGTGTAGAAAGGGAGATTTTAACTATACTAACCATTCAATATATATAAAAAAATCTTTAGGCATGATTTTAACATTAGATTTTGAACCACTGATAAAGATGATGTCATTAAGTTTAGGTCCGTGTTAATGTATTGAACAATACATTTCCACGTCTTGCATAATGCAACAGAACAAAGAGAGAAGCGTAACCTACACTAAGCATACAAAATATAATTGAATATATTCCTCAGTGTCTTGTTAAGCATTATACTTGGGTTGAACAATAACAGTATATTGTTTTGTCAATGGATTTAAAAAATTTAAATATAAAGAATCTTAGAAAGGCTGTGAAATAGATTAAAATATTCAGAATGTATGAGGGAAAATGTAAACTGTCTGATTTGGACTTTACACAAATTGGCTCCTAAGCATAGTTCAGTTTTCAGCACTGGAGAATATATTTGTGCAGAGGCTTATATGTTCTGAAATAATCTGTAACAAATACTATGCTTTGGAAAACATGACTTCCTGTAAGATAAGATATCTTTGTCATTGAACAGGATATTGCACTGTCTTTCATTTACACACATATTTGTGATTTCATCTTCTTTATTGTTTATTTATTTAAAGATAAACATTTGGTTTAAAAATAAGGATCTCTAAACTGTTCATAACATTTTTTTCTAAATAAAATGAACAACTTAAGCTGTTTACATTTTCATTACAAACAATAATTCCAATGTAGAGTTTGTATTTTGTATTAATAATATATGTAGCTATATGTATATGATTTGGACACACTTTAATCGCCTAAAGGATTATTCATAAAAGCATTTGACAACTCTGTTTTGCAATCTTAGTTGTGCTAGGAACATTAAAGCTCAGTAATAATGTGGTGATGCCTGTTCAGTAAATTAGCTACCTCTATTAAATGAGTAGCCCATAGTGCTTTTCTGTACTCGCTTTTTTATTAATGCTATTTCAATGGTTAACTATAATCATTGAAAATCCTTATTGAAAATTTCAGTCATTTTTAGCATTTGCATTGAATAGTTTCTTAGCTACTGAGTATTCAGCATGACAGAAAAAAGAAAAACTAATGTACTGCCATTAGATGTTTCTCAGAACACTAAATGACAAATTAATGTTTCAACTGAGAATTTATTTTTATTTTTTTAATGGTTTAAAGTTATATCCTACAGATTATAGCATTAGCTTAATTTGTGAGAACAAATTTAATAATGCCTTCACATAAAATATGTTAGGTAGAATATAAAATTGTATATTTAAAATTATAAATAACTTCAATTTGAAGTTCAAGTAAAAAAAACAACTTAAAGTAATAAAAAACAAATGAATGAGAAATAACAGAATACTATTAAACAGAAAAAAATAAAATATTTCTGTGAATATCATTTTAGAATACTTTTATTAGTTTTATACAACATAGGGTGAAATAGTCGAAAAAAACAAAATGCAAGCCTTTAGTAAGTTCTTAGCAAACTAAGGGGCATATTCTATTGGTAAAATCATACATATACACACTTAAAACCACTCCTAAAATTGCCACGTATTCTATTAGCTAATTTCAATAATTTAACAGTATTCTGTTATTTCTCATTCATTTATTTCTCGCTCACAATCACTACAGGCCAATCAAAGACATAAATTCGGGGTTATATCTTGTCATTCAATTGATATGACATAAATATTACACTGTATAGATTAACATAGTTTCTTTAAATATTACAATGTATAGATTAATTGAGTTTGAGGATCAATGTATTGACAAGTATACGATGTGTGCAGAAATAGCTTTTATTGGTATAGCAGTAAATATCAAGGATAAAAAATTGTAAGTGTTTACACTTGTAAGCTTTGATATTTAGTTAGATCACAATATACAATCTACCTGATGTCTATTACAATCTCTTTTGGATGATTGGATAATAATAAGTCTTAACACACTTTATATTTAGTTTGATCAATACAGAAATCAATAAGCAGTGTAAAACTTATCAACAGCCTTATTAAATTGCGATTCGGGCAATTGAAAAGGGCTCTATATAAGCACAGAGCATATTTTTTTTTACAGAAGTTTTTAGTTAGTGAAGACCTTGCTTTTGGATAGAAGTTCACTAACTAAAAGACTTCTGTAAAATATATTCTATGTGCTGATATAGAGCCCTATTCAATTGGCCGAACCACAATTTAATAAGGCTGCAAATGTGGATTTACAATTTATTTTAATACAATCTATATTTGGTTAGTTCAATATAGGAGTATATAAACAGTGTATATAATCTTACAAAGTTTGGTTAGAACAGTTGATATATTTGGGGCCCTATTAAATTCCAGCCTCGTAAATAAGAGGCTTCTACTTAAGCCCTACGTACTGCAAAGTTTCTCTAACTTACAATGCTATTAAATTAGCCCTGCTGCGAGCAACGTATGAGCTACGCAGCAGGGCCGTACGTATCTACACTGCGTAAATGTACATGAGGAGTGACAGCCTGCGAGATGATATCGCAGGCTCCCACTCCTCATCAAGTGCTGCGGGGGTCCTAAAAGGGACCTCCGCGGCAGTCCCCCACATAAGCCCTGCCGTGGGGGGTACTCCAAACCCCCCCCAGGCACCTAAAATGAACCCCCCCTCAATGCGGGGGTCCCTGTCGGGACCCCCGAAGTGTCCTCACATGAACACCTTGCTGCAGGGGTCCATAGGAACCCCCGCAGCCCCCACACATTAACCCCTTGCAGCGGGGGTCCCCGATCGGCACCGATCAGGCCCCCGCTGCATTTAAAACTTTTAAATTCCCCGCCGCGGCTCCTTAAAGGGACCGCGGCACACTATTACCCAATCCCGGCCGCGGCACTTAAAATTAACCCCCCTCTATGCTGGGGGTCCCCATCGGGACCCCCGAAGTGTCCCCACATAAACCCATTGCAGGGGGGGCCCCCGATCTGCATAGATCAGGCCCCCCGCTGCATTTAAAACTTTTAAATTCCCCGCCGCGGCTCCTTAAAGGGACCGCGGCACACTATTACCCAATCCCGGCCGCGGCACTTAAAATTAACCCCCCCTCTATGCTGGGGGTCCCCATCGGGACCCCCGAAGTGTCCCCATATAAACCCCCTGCTGCGGGGGGCCCCGATCGGCACCGATCGTGACCCTGCTGCAATTCAATTTTAAATTTCCCGCCTCGCGGGTCCTCAAAGGACCGTAAAGGTCCTGAAAGGACTCGCACTAAAAATATTAACCCCAGGCAACTATAATTACCCCATTAACTCATGGTGGTCAATACAGACCACCATAAGGCTCTAATTAACCCATTAACTCATGATGGTCAATCCAGACCACCATAAGGCCTAAATTAACCCATTAACTCATGATGGTCAATCCAGACCACCATAAGGCCTAAATTAACCCATTAACTCATGGTGGTCAATACAGACCACCATAAGGCTCTAATTAACCCATTAACTCATGATGGTCAATCCAGACCACCATAAGGCTCTAATTAACCCATTAACTCATGATGGTCAATCCAGACCACCATAAGGCCTAAATTAACCCATTAACTCATGGTGGTCAATACAGACCACCATAAGGCTCTATTTAACCCCATCAGTCCCATAAGGGTATATTATTACCATTATGGGCCTGTTACAACCTAACATTAACCACATAAGTGCCATGATGGTCCTCAAGGACCATCATGACACTAACTACAAACACTACACTATAACCCCCAATAAACCATTTAATCTAAACTAACCCCCCTCTACACTAATCTTTTAACACTTACACTACCTACCTACACTACCTACCCCCTAATAAACCTCCCCAACACTCTAATTAAAAAAAACAATAAACCTACAGCACAGAAAACAAAAAACCTACAGTACAAAAAACAAAAAAACCTACAGTACAGAAAAAAAAAAAAATTACAACCCCACCCCCCACTACAGAAAATAAAAAAATTACACACCTGAAAAGGAAAGACAGATAAACACAATACAATAATACATATAATACATTACATACATTACATACAATACATGACATTACATATAATATATTAAATATAATATATTAAATATAATATATTACATATAATACATTACATACATTACATACAATACATGACATTACATATAATATATTAAATATAATATATTAAATATAATATATTACATATAATACATTACATACATTACATACAATACATGACATTACATATAATATATTAAATATAATATATTAAATATAATATATTACATATAATATATTACATATAATATATTACATATAATATATTACATATAGTCCTAATCAAATACCCCCTATCTATCTAACATACAATCTATTTAATTTAAAATAAATCCTAACTATATCAAATACATCCCCCTATCTATCTAATATACAAAAAATCCTAACTACATACACAGACCCTTATTCTAAAATAAAATAAAATAATTACAGTCCTAACTACATACACAGACCCTAATTCTAAGCTAAAATCAATAAATTAAGACCACTTACCTTTAAGATGTTGCTTCAGATCACTAACCTATGGGTCAAACAAAAATAAAAATTAGTACAAAACATTAACATCAAATAAATAAACATTCTATACATTCTACATATTCAACTCACCTTTACAGCATGTCCAGTCACTGTTTAGCTCTTCCGGCGCGGCCCTGTTAAAAAAAAAAACACAATACATGAATACATGAATACAATATATAAACAATAAATAAAATACACAAATAAACATCTAAATATACATTTAACTTACCTCCCCGCGATGTCCCCGGCCTTCTCTCCTTCAGCCCCGGCTGGGCCGCGGAACCATCCGCGCTCTAAAAAAAAAAAAAGAAAAAAAACTAACGGAGGTCTGCACTGGCAGACCTCCCCGACGCTACTGAACCTCCCGGAGTCGTTTCCGGGAGGAAATTGGCATTGTCGGCTTGTGATTGGCTGAAAAAGCTGTCAGCCAATCAAAAGTCGTCAATGTAGGAGCCAATCAGGATGCGCAGATGTCTTCTACCAATCACTCCGTGGGGGTGTATCCCATAGTGATTGGCTGAAGGCATCTGAGCGTTGTGATTGGTTCCCATAAAGATAGACAAGTGTTTTAGCCAATCAGGGTGGGATATTGGGGTGTATCCCATCCTGATTGGCTCACACATTGACGACTTTTGATTGGCTGAAATTGATAGACAGCTTTTTCAGCCAATCACAATCCGCCAATGCCAATTTCCTCCCGGAAACGACTCCGGGAGGTTCAGTAGCGTCGGGGAGGTCTGCCAGTGCAGACCTCCGTTAGTTTTTTTTTTTTTTTTTTTTGAGCGCGGATGGTTCCGCGGCCCAGCCGGGGCTGAAGGAGAGAAGGCCGGGGACATCGCGGGGAGGTAAGTTAAATGTATATTTAGATGTTTATTTGTGTATTTTATTTATGGTTTATATATTGTATTCATGTATTCATATATTGTGTTTTTTTTTTAACAGGGCCGCGCCGGAAGAGATAAACAGTGACTGGACATGCTGTAAAGGTGAGTTGAATATGTAGAATGTATAGAATGTTTATTTATTTGATGTTAATGTTTTGTACTAATTTTTATTTTTTGTTTGACCCATAGGTTAGTGATCTGAAGCAACATCTTAAAGGTAAGTGGTCTTAATTTATTGATTTTAGCTTAGAATTAGGGTCTGTGTATGTAGTTAGGACTGTAATTATTGTATTTTAGTTTAGAATAAGGGTCTGTGTATGTAGTTAGGATTTTTTGTATATTAGATAGATAGGGGGATGTATTTGATATAGTTAGGATTTATTTTAAATTAAATAGATTGTATGTTAGATAGATAGGGGGTATTTGATTAGGACTATATGTAATATATTATATGTAATATATTATATGTAATATATTATATGTAATGTCATGTATTGTATGTAATGTATGTAATGTATTATATGTAATATATTATATTTAATATATTATATGTAATGTCATGTATTGTATGTAATGTATGTAATGTATTATATGTAATATATTATATTTAATATATTATATGTAATGTCATGTATTGTATGTAATGTATGTAATGTATTATATGTAATATATTATATTTAATATATTATATGTAATGTCATGTATTGTATGTAATGTATGTAATGTATTATATGTAATATATTATATTTAATATATTATATGTAATGTCATGTATTGTATGTAATGTATGTAATGTATTATATGTATGTATTGTATTGTGTTTATCTGTCTTTCCTTTTCAGGTGTGTAATTTTTTTATTTTCTGTAGTGGGGGGTGGGGTTGTAATTTTTTTTTGTTTTCTGTACTGTAGGTTTTTTTGTTTTTGTACTGTAGGTTTTTTGTTTTTTGTAATTAGAGTGTTGGGGAGGTTTATTAGGGGGTAGGTAGTGTAGGTAGGTAGTGTAAGTGTTAATAGATTAGTGTAGAGGGGGGTTAGTTTAGATTAAATGGTTTATTGGGGGTTATAGTGTAGTGTTTGTAGTTAGTGTCATGATGGTCCTTGAGGACCATCATGGCACTTATGTGGTTAATGTTGGGTTGTAACAGGCCCATAATGGTAATAATATACCCTTATGGGACTGATGGGGTTAAATGGAGCCTTATGCTGGTCTGTATTGACCACCATGAGTTAATGGGTTAATTTAGGTCTTATGGTGGTCTGTATTGACCACCATGAGTTAATGGGTTAATTAGAGCCTTATGGTGGTCTGTATTGACCATCATGAGTTAATGGGTTAATTAGAGCCTTATGGTGGTCTGTATTGACCATCATGAGTTAATGGGTTAATTAGAGCCTTATGGTGGTCTGTATTGACCATCATGAGTTAATGGGTTAATTAGAGCCTTATGGTGGTCTGTATTGACCATCATGAGTTAATGGGTTAATTAGAGCCTTATGGTGGTCTGTATTGACCATCATGAGTTAATGGGTTAATTTAGGTCTTATGGTGGTCTGGATTGACCATCATGAGTTAATGGGTTAATTTAGGTCTTATGGTGGTCTGGATTGACCATCATGAGTTAATGGGTTAATTTAGGTCTTATGGTGGTCTGGATTGACCACCATGAGTTAATGGGTTAATTTAGGCCTTATGGTGGTCTGGATTGACCATCATGAGTTAATGGGGTAATTATAGTTGCCTGGGGTTATTATTTTTAGTGCGAGTCCTTTCAGGACCTTTACGGTCCTTTGAGGACCCGCGAGGCGGGAAATTTAAAATTGAATTGCAGCAGGGTCACGATCGGTGCCGATCGGGGCCCCCCGCTGCAGGGGGTTTATATGGGTACACTTCGGGGGTCCCGATGGGGACCCCCAGCATAGAGGGGGGTTAATTTTAAGTGCCGCGGCCGGGATTGGGTGATAGTGTGCCGCGGTCCCTTTAAGGAGCCGCGGCGGGGAATTTAAAAGTTTTAAATGCTGCGGGGGGCCTGATCTATGCAGATCGGGGACCCCCCCTGCAATGGGTTTATGTGGGGACACTTCGGGGGTCCCGATGGGGACCCCCAGCATAGAGGGGGGTTAATTTTAAGTGCCGCGGCCGGGATTGGGTGATAGTGTGCCGCGGTCCCTTTAAGGAGCCGCGGCGGGGAATTTAAAAGTTTTAAATGCTGCGGGGGCCCTGATCTATGCAGATCGGGGACCCCCGCTGCAAGGGGTTAATGTGGGGGTGCTGCAGGGGTCCCGATAGAGACTCCTGCAGCATGGGGATGTGTATAGGGTGCAGGGGGGAGCCTCACACTGCTGTCTCGGGCTGTTCCGAGGCAGCACGTAGAGGCTTTCGGATCCCTTGCGTGGACTTTTTGTCCACGTAGGGATTCTTACGATATGCGAGACTCGTGCATAGATTTAAGGCTACGTAGCTCTCTCGGAGCCTATTCTCGGCCATTTTCTCGCAGTCATATCGTAAAGCAGGCTGCGAGAGATTCGGTTCTCGCAAACAGCAGGAAAACTGCCTTTTGCGAGCACCGAGAGAACTACGAGGGAGAATTTAATAGGGCCCTTGGTTAGTGCAATACAGAAATGATACACAGAGTGTATAAACAATCAGCTGTCTATTTGATACAGCAGATATGATATTGATAAATAGCAATATAACCTGTTAATCTATGAAAGCAGTAAATAGCAAAATATGGTATATTTATATGGCAGTTAGAATATAGAAATAGAATATAGATCTTAGGGAAGATATGAAGGGGGCACACAGAATGACAGCCAGATATGTTCACGGAACAGGACTGTCAAGACAGCCAGAAAAGATCAGGAAACCAGAAAAGATGGACAAGACCAGAAAGAAAGACCAGGGAAAGAACGACAGAGACCCAGAACGTTATCTCTGCCTATTAGATAAACTATTTATTCCTCATCTTCACAAGGTTGTTTCCAGCAATTACAATAGGTTACTCCCTGTTTGCATGTCTATGTATAATTACAATGCATTCATAAATATGTTGTGTATCTATCTCTGCCAGCTAGAGAGCGCCCTGGTTACAAGTATTAAAATGAATTATTATTACATACATGTCTACTATGCCAGATCATGCCTGCCAACTATTTGGGGCAATAGACTACACCATTGTACTTAATCTTAACACCTGCTTGATAATGTTATTTGGGACAATGGAGTATTGAAGTGAGATGCATTTGTAAAGATTCATCTTGAAGACTTTCTCACCCATGTGAAAATATCTAAGACTTGGCCTGGCCAAGTCTTGGTTTGAAAAAACACATTTACCAACATAGAGGGTTATCTCATTTTAGCATGAAAATGTTTTAACTCTTCATATGTTAAAAAGGCATACTATAAGTGTATGCATATGTTTACAATGGTAATAGCGATACCAATAGACAACCATATAATGTAGAAAATATTTAGATATAACCTCTTTCTTTTACGCAACAAAATCCATGACAAACTCCATTGGTTTTAGCATAGCCTTAACATTTTACGAGCGCTAAATATTTAAAGTTACACAAAATCAATATTCATTTAGACCCGTAGCTCTAGCTTGCAAATTAAGTCTGACCCGCAACTAGAAAAGGTATCCAGTTTCTTAAAAAATATTATGTATACTAAATAGAACTCACAAAGGCTTTTTCAAATACTTAATATAGCTGTAGCAGCAATTACAAACTACTGTACTTTAAATGCATGAGGAGGCATGGAAAGACATTAGAATTAATTGCAGAACAGTCTCAAACCCACAAATATGCAATTAAAAATATTATTTGCAACTATTATTTATGTGTAATATCGATCCCGTGACTCAAGGGGTTAATACATGTCATGAAACCCAAATGGACTAGAACAGATGCTCTAATGCATTTTATAGATTGCTAGAGTGCTTCATTGCGAGCCTCATCTGCAGATATTACTTATTGGCTCTCATTAATTTGTAGCCTCCGATTGCACGTTACATCTAACTTCTATGTTTTACTGATATCATGATGATGGACTCATTTACTATAGGCTGTGTCTAAGAAGTAAATTACTGGCTTGCTTAAATATTGCCAGATCATATAATCATGCCCCCTAAAATCCTACTTAAAAAGGCATGGTTTACACGTAAAAGCTGAAAGACTTTAGTTGCGGGCTTTAGTTCTTTATACAGCACAGTCTACTCCATTCCCATCTCTGGTACCTTCTAACTCATAGCAAATTATATAATCGAAGAGCAATATATATGTATGTTATAGTTCTATACAATGAGAGATTCACTAAGCATATGAAGGGCCTCATCCCATCCACGCAGCAGAATTTCACTCTCCAACTACCATTTTGCCAGTTCTATCTACTATCAGGACAGAAGCAGTCACCTCTACAAGATGCTCTGCAAATACCACTAGGCCTCAAACCATTCAGCAGAATCTTACACCCTAAATGCCAGTTCCTCCAGACTCTCACACGCTACCACTCTTCTTCCTCTGAACTCATGTGACATGCCCTCCCACCTACCCTATTCACACCTCTACTTTTTGGCATGTGTTGGACATTGTATTCAAATGTTTTTCTTTATACTTAACCTCTCTACAGCACGATGGAATATGTTGGTGCTTTATAAAAAAAAACCTGTAATAATCACATATATAGTTGTGAGCATACGAGTTGTTGCTAACGCTTGCGGGCTCGCAAGCGTGTTGATGTGCGCGTGTGCTTACCTACAGCAAGAGGGAGCATCCAGGACCTCGAAAACTAAAGTTACACCTCAATTTAACTGAAATTAAAGCAGTTTAGACACTAAAAAATTCTCTAAGCGAGAGAAAAAATGGCCACAGAAAAAACCCGAAAACAAGGCTACAGCAGTCTAAAGACGCAAAACACCACCAAACACCTACGTATTTTCCCAAAAACATTACAAACACAACAAATACAAACAACAAACACATAAAAAGGTTACTCACAGCAAGGGGGGGGCACCGAGGACCTCTGCAAGTGAAGTTACACCTCCATTTAAGCACAAATTTCGGAGTTTAGAGACCCGAAAATCACCTAAGCGAGAGAAAATGTGGCTGTCGAACAAAACGAAAACGAGGCTAAAGGTCCCTAAACACGCAAAACACTACCATAAACACGCAAAACACCACCAAACACCTATGGATATTCCGAAAATGCCCACCAAACAGCTACGGATATTCCGAAAAACTCGCACACTAATTCTTACGAAAAACGTGCACGACATAGAAAACGAACGACGCTACATCAGCCACATTATATACACCAAACACCCTTAGCTCACTTTCAATTTCATTGCCATAATTTTTTGACGGGCAATTCGCTAGTAAAAAAATAATAATAATGGTGTGCTTTTCAGAGGCTGCAATGTTTATTTCATTTGACGCTTACAGATATCATATGAGAAGGGCTTCCTAGATCTGGGCCACAATCAGAAATGTTGGGACTCAGTACAAATATAACAGCCAGGACTTCTGACCCTCTTCACCACATGCACATCTCCACATCCTACGTAATACTTGTTAATCCCTCATCCTTAGTTTGCTAGCTTTTTTTTTGTTAGCTTTTCCATAACAGTATATTTCAATGTATTCCACAGTTTTGGACATTAAAAAAACAAACAATTAAACTATATATTTGATATATATATATATATATATATATATATATATATATATATATATATATATATATATATTATATTATATACGATAATTTATTTATATTTTTAGTATACAAAATTATAATGCAAACTAAATAATATTAAGTTTTCTGTAAATGCTATTATTTTATACTCTGCCTGATATATTTTGCTGAGCCAGACAGGAGGAGTCTAGGGGTTAGCCAGGAGTGTAAGGGACTATTATAAATCGTTCCCTGCTCTGCCTGTACAGTTGTGGAAGCCTGGGGTGGACTGCTCATGTCCCCACTAAGAATTTTAATTCTAGTGTTACATTTTCCCAGGCCATAATACATAAGAGATTTACATTGGCAACAGACACTTATGATTTTTGACCAACAGTTAATAAAATTATATAAATATTTTGATCTGAGAGTTCTGGGCCCCCTTCCACTGTGGGACCCTCAAACTGTGGTACTTAGGGCCTCATTCAAATGCGATTTGGCCAATTCAATAAGGCTCTACATAAGCACATAGCATATTTTTTACAGACGTTTTTAGTTAGTGAAGATCTTACTTTTGGATAGAAGTTCACTAACTAAAAACATCTGTAAAAAAACATTTGCTATGTGCTTATATAGAGCCCTATTCAATTGGCCAAATCACATTTGAATGAGGCCCCAATTGTACCCCACTACTTTTGTCTCTGATTATACAGTAAAATCTATTATTTTAATTTTTTGCTGCTTTAATACTTGTCAAAGTCTATTTAAATGCATCTAAATAAAAAAGCTATTTCAACTTCATCTCTCTGAGACGGATAGCAGTTAAAAAAAAGAAAATAAGAGAAATGCTGACCCATGATTGAAGATTATCAAGAAGCAATAATTTTTATGTGGATATATGAATTAATGGGTGACCCATGATAATCATCACATATTATAAATTGTCTAACTACGAATCGTCGTCACGCTGCGTTGCGTAGTGCGTACGACTTAGTGATGAGCGCCACAGCGAGGCGAGCTGTTACACCGTACCACTTTGCTGATTGTACGAATTTGCCATCGTTTGGCAAGCCTCGCGTAGCGAAGCGAGCCGTTAAATTGTACCACTTTGGCAATGAGCGCCGCAGGCGCTCATTGTAGGCGAGCCTCGTGTAGCGAGGCGAGCCGTTACATTGTAGCACTTTGGCAATGAGCGCGTTACATCGTAGCACTTTGGCAATGAGCGCCGCAGGCGCTCATTGCAGGCGAGCCTCACGTAGCGAGGCGAGCGTTAAACCGTAGCTCTTAGAAAAAAAATAAGAGGTGAAAAAAATTACGAGATAAGCGGCGGAACAAAAACAGTAAAAAAAACACTAAATACACAGTAAAAAATAAAACAAAGGTCACTTACAGGATGGGGAACCAGGCAGGACGTCTGTAAGTGAGTTGGAACTGAAATTTAGATCGATTTAGCCGAGTTACAAAGATCGAAAATCGGCTAAGCGAGAAAAAAATGGCCGCCGAAAAAATGAAAACGAGGCTATACTACTACGAACTGCGTAAAACACAGCCACAGATGTATGTGTTTGAAAAATAACGAGATAAAGGATGCGGATTAACCGCGCAATGAGTAAAAAGACAGTAGCGAGTACATTTTATGAAACGATATTACTGATTTACGCATTAACACAGATTTCCCGCCTTTGGCTCGCGCCACATAGGATTTCCCGCCTTTGGCTTGCGCCACATAGGATTTCCCCTGAAAACAACGCATTTGGCTCGCGCAACTGCGGATTTCCCGCCTAAAACTATGAATTTGGCTCGCGCACAAAGCATATATATAGGGCACACTTCACACATAACTGACACTTTCTTCTCAGGTGATGACAGTCTGACTGGATGTTTTCTGATGCCGGGAAATCGCAAGAGATTGTTAGCTCTTTAGTATACTGCTTCAGCATTATTACATTAAAAAAGGTAAATATATTATTTATAATTATTAAATAATAAATTGGTACTAAATTAATAAATACTAGATAAGAAATTTAATTACTAAAAAAAATTAATATTGTGCTTATTATTTATAATTATTAATTAATAAATTGGTACTTAATAAATAATAGATAAGAAATTTAATTAATAGAAAATTAATATTGTGCTTATTATTTATAATTATTAATTAATAAATTGGTACTTACTTAATAAATAATAGATAAGAAATGTAATTAATAGAAAATTAATATTGTGCTTATTATTTATAATTATTAATTAATAAATTGGTACTTAATTAATAAATAATAAATAAGAAATGTAATTAATATAAAAATAATATTGTGCTTACCTGTGTGAAACAATTGTTAATAACATTCATAATGTACATTAATTAATGAATTAATTATTAATATCGAAATTAAGAATGTCAATAAAAAAAAACATATTTATTAATTAATTATTAATGTACATTAATTTAACAATTATTTTGTTATATGTCGTGATTATCTGTGTGAAACTATTGTTAATAACATTCATAATGTACATTAATTAATTAGGAACACATTGATTCATTAATTATTAATGTACATTAATTTAAGAACTATTTTGGGATATGTCGTGATTACCTGTGGGTAAGAATTGTAAATAACATTCCTAATGTATCATTACTAATCATTAATATTAAAAAAGGTTAACGTTTAAGAATGTGCAAAAAAAATGGAACACGTTGAATAATTAATTATTAATGTATATACATTATTTAAATAATTCAGTTATTATATATTTTGTATACCACTCTAAAAAAAATAAAGGGAACATGGTTATGTGTTGATGTTATATTTAGTCAGACATTAATTTAATATTAATACACATTCATTGATTTTTATTTAAAGACTAACAGTCATATTGAGTGTATGTTTATAATCTATGCTTTCATATGTGTGTTCATGTTGATTTATTGATATATTTATTTCATGTTTTTAATCTATGCAAAAATAGGTATGTTAAGACTCATTGATTAATACAGATGAAGTAACATATTATACATTAATTTTACTATTTTGTATAATTGCAGTGAATTCTACGTGAATGACCAGAGATAGTGACGTTTGCACAAATTGAACATCATAAGGATAATTTGGACAGGTATAGAATTTTAATTATATTACTATGGCAAAATATTAAAAAAGATGATGTTTTTAATGTAGACAAATATATGTCTGTTGATGTTCATTTAATGATATTGATGAATCAAAAGTTTAAACATATTATCTATTTGATTTTACAGTTTATTCGGATCTGCAAGGGAATAAACAGACAGTGTGACGTTTGCACAACATCAACATCATCTTCACAGGTATAAAATGTTATTTTGTAGTGACGCATAGAAAAAGGCTATATGTATTATATATTTGGTGAAAATTTACATTGATTGAAAATGGATAGTACTTATTGAGTTATTAATTTATGATATTTAGTTAAAACTTTAAAAAAGGTGAAAAGACAATACTAAGTAATAACAAAATTTAAAGAAAATAAGAAGCTTACAACACTTGCAAAAAAAAAAAGGATGGTATGCTGTGAATTCAATCAAGAAGGAATGTCATTGAAAGATTAGTAATATAAAGATGGATATGTGCAGCTATTTCCAGTTTCATATATGTCAATAAAATACTTTGAAAAATGGTTTCATTTCTTTCAGACTAAAGTGCAACAATTGAAAATGTTTTATTAGTTTATTCATCTACTTTAATCTAAAAGTACAAATCGGAAAAAAAATGTATATAAAACAAAGAACTAACAATATTTACATCTCTATTTAAAATTACAGATTAAAATGGGGGACAATGGAGAAGACAAAATTGAACGCAAAAGGAGATTGGCAAGGGAAAGGAAGCAAAGGTGGAGAGATGCTCAGACACCGGAAACTTCACAACGCTTGCGAGAAGAAGATCGACAGAGACTTTTAAATAAAAGAAAGATGAGTAAGAAAGCCGCAAGTGAGTGTGTTGGGGCTTCCAAGAAACGTAAAAGTAAACAAAAACATCTCTGTGAACCATTGTCCAATGACTCTATTTTGCAGAATGACTTAAATGAAGAAACACAAGAAAAAAATGTACATATAGAAAGTGGGCCTGATATTTATGTTGAAGAAATGCATGATAATGTGTTTACTACTGCAGTACAAGTAGATACTCGTTATTGTGGGTTACTTAATGTGGTTTGTCAGTTATGTGGGGCCTATCATTTTATAAAGGAAAGACCTATTGATGGAAATTTCATTAGTTGCTATCAGAAAGGAAAGGTGAAACTTCCACTAAGACACCCATTTCCATATTATTTAGAATGCATTATGAGCGATCCAACATTTCCAAATTATAATAATTTCAAACAAAACATAAGGTCTTATAACAGTGCAATTTCATTTGCTTCAATGGGTGCAACATTGGCAGAAAATGTACCAGGACATGGTCCTTACTGTTTCAGAGTTCAAGGTGAAATATACCACCGAACTTCACATTTACACCCACAAGAAGGACAGCAAAGGAAATTTGCACAGTTATATGTCTTAGATACGATGGAAGCTGTGGAACAAAGAATGACACTTCCAGAAAATAGACAGTGTTTGCGCATAGTCTTTGAACAGCTTGAAAAAATTATGGAAAAAAACCCATACAGTCAAGCATACAAACAATTAGCACAGCTTGAAAAAGAACAACAGGAACATGCTTAAAGACATCAATTGCCTACACCAAGAGTCAATATGGTGTTAAAAAGAGATCCCAACACTGATCAAAGAAGATATAATTTACCTACTGTAAACGAGGTTGCCATGGTGTTTAAAAATGAAGATGGTGAACCACCTTTTCAGCAGGATATTAGAATATATCCACGCAATGAAGAACAACCATTTATCAACATTAATATATTAAGCTGTAATTTAGATCCAATGACATATCCCATTTTCTTTCCAAATGGGGAACCAGGATGGGAACCAAAATTACAATTGGAAAGTTATCCCAATACTAAACTTCGTATTAGATCGAATATTTCCATGGTGGAATATAAAGTGGCACAAACTGCTATCCGTGATTGTTTTAATCCAATTTTACATGGAGGAAAACTAACTCAACAATGGATTATTGATTCATATTTACAAGTTGAAGCCAATAATCTAAATTTTATTAAATATCAACAAAATAAATTACGAGTAGAACAGTATTGTGGATTAATGGATTATGTGGCAGATTTAGCTTCCAACAGAGACATTCCAGCTGGAAGAGCAATTATTTTGCCATCCTCTTTCCAAGGATCTCCTCGCAATATGCGAGAAAGGTATAATGATGCCATGGCTATTGTTACAAAATTTGGAAAACCAGATTTATTTATTACATTCACGTGTAATCCACAATGGCCAGAGATCAAGGAAAATTTGAGACAAACTATCTGGGACAAACTACTTCTGACCTTACCAGATTTAGTGGCAAGAGTATTCAAAATCAACCTCAATTCATTAATTCATGATATCACTAAAGCACACTTATTTGGACAATGTGTGGCTTTTGTTTACACCATTGAACTTCAAAAAAGGGGATTGCCACATGCTCACATACTTTTAATACTGCAGGAAAAAGACAAGTTGAACACTGCAGTGAGAGTGGATTCAGTAATTTGTGCACAATTGCCAGACCAAGAAAAATATAAAAGACTTTGGGAGATTGTTACACATAGAATGATTCATGGCCCATGTGGAGAAATGAATCCAAATTCACCATGTATGGAAAATAAAAAATGTACTAAAGAATTTCCAAAACAATTTCCACTGGAAACTTATGCAAATTGTGATGGATATCCTTTGTATAAAAGAACACAAGGACAAACAGCTATTATCCGTGGCCAAAAGGTTGATAATAGATTTGTCGTTCCATACAATCCACATTTGCTCATTAAGTACAATGCACACATCAATGTGGAAGCTTGCACTTCAATTAAATCAATTAAGTATGTGTATAAATATATATACAAAGGATATGATGCAACTACTGTTGTTGTACAAGGTGTTGGAAATGAAAACGAAAATCCAATTTTACATGATGAACTATGAAATTATTTAGATGCTCGGTATGTGAGTGCTCCTGAAGCAATGTGGCGCCTTTTGAAATTTGAGATGCATGATCGGTCACATGCTATCTATCGTTTAGCTGTACATTTGCCTCAAAGTCAGATGGTTTGCTTTACTCAAAAAAATGAAAGATCTGCATTAAATCAAAGTGAAGACAGAGATACTACGCTTACTGCGTGGTTTAAATTAAACTGTCAGGATACGCAGGCCAGACAATTTTTATACATAGAGATACCATATCACTATGTATTTGTAAATGGTCTATGGCGACAACGAAGAAGAGATACTCATAAAATCATACCACGCATTTATACCGTCAGTCCAAGGGATATTGAACGTTTCAGCTTAAGATTACTTTTGCTACATGTTCCCGGTGCACAGAGTATTGAGCATTTACCTACAGTGAATGACATAGTTTATGATACATTCCTATTAGCTGCAAGACATCAAAATGTCATAGCTGATGATACAGAATGGGAGAGGTGTCTGGAAGAAGCAGCGCTATGTCAAATGCCTAAGCAAATGAGACAACAATTTGCATTCATTTGTATATTTTGCAATGTACCTGATGCTTTCACTTTGTGGGAAACATGTAAATTAAACATGTCAGAAGATTTCTTGAAACGTTACAGAGAACCAATAGCTCTGTTAAAAACATTGATGGAAATCCAAGAAATATTGTTGGCTCATGGATTAAATAGATGACATCAATTTTGATGATTATGACACTGAGCTTCAAAAACAAAAAACCCAAGAAAAACTGGCAACTTTAAATACTTTACAGTTAGAGGCATTTCATGCTATCACAAATGCTACAGATGATGAAATGGTCAAAGACCGGTATTTCTATCTAGACGGACCAGGTGGATCAGGAAAAACGTATCTGTACAATTGTTTGATGAGTTATATTCGATCACAGGGTCAGATAGCTATGCCATTTGCAACAACTGGAATTGCTGCACTTTTGTTAGATGGTGGTAGAACTGTGCATAGTGGATTTAAGCTGCCAGTTCCCATTTTGGAAACATCAGTGTCAGATATTCGACTCAATTCCATACAAGCAAAAAAATTCAAACTAACTAAACTAATTATCATAGATGAGGCAACAATGATGTCATGTCATGCCTTGCAATGTATTGACAGATTCTTAAAAGAAGTAATGGATAATAAGTTGACATTTGGTGGAAAGGTGATGCTGTTAGGAGGCGATTTTAGGCAAACATTACCTGTTGTGCCACACTGAAATAGAACAAAGATCATTGAAACATGTATCAAGACCAGTAAACTGTGGCAAATATTTACACATCTCAAATTAGAATTAAATATGAGATTTGATGGCCAAAATGAATTCAATGACTGGCTCATTAAAATCGGAGATGGAAAACATCCAGAAATACAGCATTTACCAAATGATACCATTGAAATTCCATCAGAAATGGTTTGCAATGAATCACTCATATCAGCCATATTTCTAAACACTCTTAATAATGAGGATTGCACAGACATTGCAAACAAAGTAATATTAACATCAAAAAATATCGATGCCTTGAATGTAAATAACGAAATTTTAAAATACATCAATGCACCACAAAATAATTATTACAGTGCAGATTCTATTCTGTCAGATGATAAGGACAGTGAATCGAATTTTAGTATCGAATTTATTAATTCGTTAACACCATCTGGAATGCCCCCACATATTTAACAATTGAAAAAAGGCGCAATTGTTATGTTATTGTGAAATATGAATCCAAATAAAGGACTTTGTAATGGGACCCGATTAATTGTGCATGAGTTAAAAGATCATTTTATACATGCAGAAATTATAACTGGTACCCATAAAGGTAAACAAGTATTTATACCAAGAATTAATTTAGCTCCAAGTGAGAGTGGTTTGCACTTTGTCCTTCAACCGAGACAATTTCCAGTTATCATGGCATTTGCTATGACCATCAATAAATCCCAAGGACAAACTTTTAAGTCAGTTGGAATTTTTTTAAAGGAACCAGTTTTTGCACATGGACAACTCTATGTGGCTTTTTCAAGGTGCACTAATCCAAAAGAAATTAAAGTGCATGTTGAAGAAAACGAAACTCAAGGTCATTTATTGGACGATGGATGTGTTTACACCAAAAACATTGTCTACTATGAGGTGTTGGAAAGATAGAGGACAATGGTTTCATTTTAATACCAACATTTTATGGGACTCAATATGATTGCACAAAAACAATATTTCAACGAAAACATCTAAAGAATGGACAAAAAAACAGAGAGAACAGTGGTTTGACTTCCAGTACTAAATTAAAGTACTCTGGGACTCTTTAAATAGGGGACCACTATTTCACTTATGAAAATATATCTGATATTTGGAGAATGGACTAAATGAAAACAAACAAAAAAAAAATATCCTGAAACAGATTGGAATGGGTTCAAAGTTTTATATTTACATGATTGGCCCCACAAAACAATTCACTGATTTTTTTCATAATTTACAAGAGTTAAATGTTATTGTTTGAAGTTACAATTTCAGATGTTAAATATGTGTTTTTGGAATGTTTAAAAAAAGTTTAGTAAATATATATGTGGTATAGTCAAATATGTATTGTTAGTATAAAGTTGAAGTATTTAATAATAATTGGAAATGTATTATTTAAAGACAAAGTATTGATTCAGGGAGAAATCCGATCGCCAGTTAATGGGGTCAGGAAGGAATAAAACATTTTCCCTCTTTGATACAATTGGACACGTTTCAATAGGTTTTTTTTATTGTTTGCCTTTCTCTGGATTCAATGCTAATTTAGTTTAACAAGAGTTTAACAAATATGTTACAAATTATAAAAAGCATGTTATTGTTAAAAAAATGTACTTACTATAAGTTAATATAATCCGCAGTTACTCAGTGATAAATATGTATTGAAAAGTGTTAGTATTGTTAACAAAATGTTGAACGAATGTTTCATATACAAGTTGCATGTTACAAAGTTTAATGTTTGGGAAATATAAGTTGAAAGTTAAAAAAATAAAGAGTTAAAAATAATTATGTGTTTTTATTTTTAGAAAAAAAAAAAGGGACAAATGTAGGTGACTCATTTTGTGATGCAAACAAATTTCACAACATTTCAATTTTATTGACCGTCATTTTTTGAAGGGCAAGTCGCTAGTTATTTATAATGTATTTATTTTATTAATGCCCATCGACATATTTCTAGCATATAAATACACACCAATTTTATTTTCTCAGATATATATATAAATACTTAAGATCCAAATGTCTTTGGTATTTGTATATTTTTGACTTGGAAAGCATATCACTGAATACATGGCTGTCCACTTTAAAGATGGCAGTGATATTTTTATCAATATAATCTGTATTCATATTCCATGTAAAAAATGTAATGAAAAAATTTCCTTACACGTAATTGCCTTCCACTTGCATTTTATGAATTTGAGATCATTTGGAAAGATGCTGTCATCTAGTGGTTCTTTCATTCATGTATTCAGAAACAGCTCTAAGCAATTTAACTGGTTCAAATGATGAAATAAGCATTTCATTTATTAACAGTCTGGGTTTATTTATCAAATGGAAAACTTGAAGCTCACCAGTGTTTTTATTAAATATCATAATCCTGTAAAGACTGCAGCTGTAGTGGTGCAAACAAAATGTGAAATAATATATAAATAATAATTTCGCTTTCAAATTATCATGTTAAAACAAGTA
This sequence comes from Discoglossus pictus, assembly GCA_027410445.1. Lineage (NCBI taxonomy): Eukaryota > Metazoa > Chordata > Amphibia > Anura > Alytidae > Discoglossus > Discoglossus pictus. The sequence goes on from CM050165.1 coordinate 189,079,421, forward strand.
TAGTGGTGTTTTCGAAATGTGTATTTTAAAGGGAAACTGAAGTCACCATATGGACTCAGCACCATCAGATGGAGGATGGAAAAGCATGTGGTATACAAGTATTTTCTTTTTAAAATTGTTAGCAAAATAATTGAGCTAGGAGCATTTGAAGTTCCTTTTTTTAGGCTGCCTCAAACCAAGTTGTGGTCAACTCGGTCCAACAAGGGCTACCTGCAGTACAGGATTTCTGTATCACTCTATTTGTGTATTCATGTTCTCTATGCTGTGGCACATCTGAGTTACCCAGTTTTCTTAATTCTGATTGACTACATGTGTTCATGCAGGGAGATATTAAAATGTTAGCACTCTTGGTAGCCCTTGTTGCTAGCGACTGCTCCAAACTGTTCCTGCATTGTCTGAATACAAACTTGTCGCACTGGTTGGTGGTACTAATTAGAAACCAGTGTGCCGTTTATTGGAGTAAAATATTTACTTTTAAATCTAGGTATATGTAGGTTATATGATGGGTGTAGGAGCCAATCAAAATCTAGCAGGGGGGCTGAAGTTTAAAGGGACAAAAAACATACAATAGTACTGCACTATTCAATATAAAAAAATGTGTTAGAATATCAACGGAATGGTACCTATTTGCCACTAATGGAAGATCTGAGGCAATACAGATTCTCCCTCAATTATAATGGTATCAGTCTATGGCCCCCATTCAATTCCAAACAAGTAAATACAAAAGAGATAGAAAGAAGTACGAAGAAGTATTGGCCCATTTTACTGAATGATGAGTATCTGAGTAAGGCCTTATAAAGACCCACCCCACCATCACATAAATGCGTAATACTAATCTTAAAGACATTGTTGCACCGAGCAAATTGAGATCTAAACCTCAAGATCCAAATAGCAGCAAGAATTGGCTAAAGAAATGCAGGGGATGTGTAGGTTGCGACATTAAAGGTTGCAGCACTTGCATACTCTTAAAGAAGAAAGAGACAAGGTCATATCAACAAGCAATAAGAAATCATTTGGCATCAAACAATTGACAAACTGTAGATCAGATTTTGTCATCTATGTTATCACCTGTAAATGCCAGAAACAATATGTGGGAAGAACGAAGAGAGCTTTGAAGACTCGAGTGCAGGAACATCTGTATAACTCGAAGAATGGTTTCTCCCGACACGTTATTGACAAACACAGTGGCGATACAGACAGTATCACGGTCCAAATAGTGGAGAGAATTCAGAACTCGCATAGGGGTGGAGGCAAAATATTGAGGCTCAGAAAATCAGAAACCAAGTGGATTCATAAACTTGGAACGTTAAAGCCAGGAGGCCTTAACATTGATATAGACCTAGCAGCCTTCATTGTAGAATGCTATTTAATAAAGTGCTTGAAGTGAAAAAGTGCTACAAATGTGCAAAAGTGCTAGTGTGCAAAATACTAAAACCATTAATAATAGGTTCTATTGAAAAAATTATATGAGTGATATTATTACAGGCAGACTTTTTATAAAGAGACTTTACTCTTATCATACTTAAAGAAGGGGAAGATTATACATATATTATACTCAGTAGTACTATTACTATAGCTATACCTTAGGAGCTCAGTCATAATTACTATAGCTATGCCCCAGAGCACCTAAGCAAAAAAAGGGAAAAAAAGGGGAAGATTAGATAATAAATTCAGGATAGGAGAAAATATATGCATAATTTTCTATATAACTATCACTACACATGATTATAATAATATTACCATTTCTTTAAGTATGATAAGAGTAAAGTATCTTTATAAAAAGTCTGCCTATAATAATATCACTCTAATATAATTTTTTCAATAGAACCTATTATTAATGGTTTTAGTATTTTGCACACTAGCACTTTTGCACATTTGTAGCACTTTTTCATTTCAAGCACTTTATTAAATAGCATTCACAGTGACATAGAATATCCTTGGAATTCAGTTTGACTTTTTTTTTTTTTAACAATATCTATTTATTAAAAGTTAAGTTTTAATTTAACTCTCTTTTGGATATCTACATTTGAGTTAATATAGGTGTGCACAATAATAGGGATTCCTGTTGTCTCTCTAGTTGTTTATATATATATATATATATATATATATATATATATTTTTTTTTTTTTATCATGTCTACTATATATAGTATATATATATTTTTTTATTATTATTGCATGGTTTTGCATTAAATGGTATTGTATCTTACTGTGCATAGGACTATGTGCCCTTACTCTAAGGGTTATGAGTGATTATAGTATAGTGTGTCACATAGTTTAGGATTCAAGAGTTTAAATAATCCTGGGGTTCATAGATTATTATGTTCACCTCTGTTTGTACCCCATTATCTCATAAACATGTGGATAAATACTCCATTTTGCATCAACATAGTGGAATTACCCTTTCTCTGCACATCCAGAGCATGGACACTTCCTAGCAGGAAGTAAGTAGGTGATACCTAGTTACAGGGACGCTAGGGAGCACATTCAATACTTGTTAGGATTAATAAAGAGCAAACCGGAAGTTGCATCATGTCACTAGGCAACGGGTACACTAACCTTACACACCACTTCCAGTTTATAGTGATGTTTGGAATGGGTAAACGACATTTGGCACCATTTGGCAGTGAACCAACAGGAGAGGAGGATATATCTATGGTTATGGGATATAAAGGTGTACTCCAATAGATATCAATCTATATATTACCATTGAGAAAGGCCTGCATATGGCTGAAACGCGTGTGGTCATATATATTACCTTTGAGAAAGGCCTGTATATGGATGAAACGCGTGTGGTCATGGTGTGTGCTTGGGCATTTGAAGCACTTGAATATTGTACCACGTACAGTAGTTGCTGGGGCTGAACATTGAGAGTTAATTACCCTCCATTTCTGGCACACCGAGTGCAGGCTCTTTTGGGCCATTATCATCATTGGACATTAATACATTCCCTCTCTGGACTATGTTGCCATCCATCAAGTGGTTTTGAGTGGGCTATAGGCATCAAGAAGATAGAACAACAGAAGGGACATCTTGTACTACATGTTGACCTAAACTTACTTAAATGTGAGTGCATTGGATTTTATTATTTTTTATTTGAATAAATTGACTATATATACTACACTATCAAGACTGTTGCACTTTTCCACCCCCTACCCTCTTTTCTTCTAAGTAATTACAATAGGCCTAATTCTAATTGTGGCCGTAAAATGGCTGCAAGTCTGCAATTCCTTGCGACCGGCTTACGGTCCTGCGTAGCTCTACGTCTACGCTGGTATTCACATGGGTGGCGCCACAAGGAGGTCCCTTTTACGGCCGATTGCAAACCATGAAATCGGCCGTAGGCACTTCCGATTCTTGAACAGGATCGTGGCCGCAGGGCCGTAACTCGTATTTTCATAGCCGCAATCTCGGAGAAATGTAAATGCAAATATAAATTCAACAGAGCACTGTAAAGCACTGTAAATGGTGGGGTACACAATGGGTAACATGAGGATTAAAGGGACAAACATCCTCAAATGGATACATTGCCACAATACAATACTTGGTTAAAGATATTTCCAAAGTCTGACGGGCTTGAATAACGAGTTACGGGCTTGGCGGTTATTCAAGCCCGTCGGACTGTGGACATAAATTAAACGTGAAATCAAGTATTGTATTGTGGTGATGTGCCAGCTTGAGAATGTTGTCCCTTTAATCCTCATGTCACCCATTGTGTACCCCATCATTTACAGTGCTTCACACTGCAGTCTTGAATTTATATTTGTATTTACAGTGCTCCGAGTTTGCAGGCTTGAACCACAAGTCACGGTCTTGCGGCCGTGAATAACGAGTTACGGGCTTAGAGGTCATTCAAGGCCGTAGGTCTAACTGTCAAAACGTAGCACTTCATAAGCAAATAAAAAAAGTCATCCTGTACTTTTATTAAAAGAGAAAGTGATGTTAGGTCTTAGAATTAATAGCACAACATTCTCAAACCCTTTACTGCATGTTAAATTTCTGTCAAAAAGTCCTACGGGCTTCAACCTCCAGGCCTGGAGGGTAGATTCAAATGTCCTAGGGAGGTTGAAGCCTGACGGACTTTAGGATGAAAATTTTACATGAAATAAGATTTTTTTATTTGCCAATTTGAGAGTAGGGGAATGTTGTGCTATTAATTCTAAGACCTAAAATCACTTTCACTTCTTATAAAAGTACAGGATGGCTTTTATATTTTGCTTAATTGGTGCTATGTTTTGTAAGTAAGAGCGTTGCGGGACCTCTTTAGTGTAAGTAATCTGCGGCTTGGTTTTAACGATTTACAGGCTTGACAGAAGAGTAAGCGTAGCATTTTAATAGCGAATTGGGCTTTCTTGTGGCCTCAACTCTTGCGAACGTGTGAGATCAAAGACTTTGACGGAAGTAAGCTGCGATTGAGCTCATCGCAAGGGATTGCAGCTCGACGGCCGTAAGTAGAATAGCTAAGTAGCTGGCTGCCTCCCCTTGCGGCTACTTATTTTAAAAACATAGGATTAGAATGAGGCCCAGTGCCTGTAGGTGTAAGTCTGTGGGCTAGAAATTTGTTACAATTCCGGCTGTCTTCAATTGACTCAGGCTTACAATTATAGGGCTAAAGCCTAAAACCATAAATCATGAACCCATATGTAGTATTTCATGATCATGATCAATTAAGCAAGCCCGTAAGTTACAATTTAGACAGAGCTGATAGTAAATGAGACCATCATCATGACGTCAGTAAAACTTGGAGTTTAGATTACAATTAATTAGTGTTTAGAAGGCCGATCTGCAATCAGACTTGCAATCCAAAAATGTAGAAATCAATAAAAATCAATAAATAAACTGGTCTAGTTCATGTAGGTGGCCTGATGTGTATTAACTCCTTGATACCTGGGATCAATATAACACAGAAATAAAACATACATTTTTTTTTTATTTTATTTCAGATTTGCGTGCTTGAGACTGTTGTGCAATTAATTATAATGTCTTTCATTGCTTTCTCAGTATTTTAAAGTATAGTAGTGTGTTTATATTTGCTTTTGCAGTATTACGAACAGGTGTTTAACCCACTTGTGAGTCCTATCTAGTACTCGTTGAAATTTTTCATACATTTACCATTTATGAGTTTGAAGACAATTGTGGGCTTGTTGAATTGTTGCAATTGAATATGGATTTTGTGCCTATAGCACTGGTAACATGTACAGGCTTGAAACATCAAAGGAGGAGATACGACAGAGTTACGTTTTTGACAACCGCAGGGGTTTTAACCTCTAACTCGCAAATTGATTGTGGGTAGCTAGAAGAGGTTACTTCAATATCAGTAACTTTTACAGGCTACATTACTGGCTCCAGCAATTTGGCCAATTGCATATGGGCTTATGTCTGTATGTATGAATAAAGAGAAGCTGCTATCCTGATGATTTTCATAGACCTCTTTTTTTTAATATTGATTTCTATTTTGGTTGCAATGTAATTTTATGTAAATATATGTGTGTAATATATGTAATGTGTGTATAATATATATATATATATATATATATATATATATATATACTGTGACCGTTTGCCCCCTAGAGGATGGTGCCAAATAAAGTAGTGTAAAGAGTTCTTGACAGGAGTGACGGAGTTAAACTCCTGAAGAACTCCTAATTGATGCAGGTGCAACTTCACTTAAAAAGCCTGGAAAGCAGACATGGGGCGGGTGTCGCTGATTAGGCTCTGGCCCAGGTTGTTTGTGTGGATCTACATTTTGAACTTTGAAAGCAAACCTGAAGGAGATCACCTTGTTTACTGGGGCTGCTGGTTTTGGACAACAGAAATGAGTGTGTGCTGTTTGCAGTCGCTGGACGAACAGAGCTGACAGCAAGAGCGACTACAGACTCAGGAGGTGAAACTACAAAGGCACCAAGTAAGGGAAGTGAATATTGAGGATTCCCAGGCAGAGTTGCCTAAGATGTCTAGGCGAGTGTGGAGCTGCCAGAGGCACTGAATGAACGTATCAGACTTATTATACCCAAGGGAAGAGGCTGAGTGCAGAAATCATTTGGCATCAAACAATTGACAAACTGTAGATCAGATTTTGTCATCTATGTTATCACCTGCAAATGCCAGAAACAATATGTGGGAAGAACGAAGAGAGCTTTGAAGACTCGAGTGCAGGAACATCTGTATAACGCGAAGAGAGGCTATCTGAAGAATGGTTTCTCCCGACACGTTATTGACAAACACAGTGGCGATACAGACAGTATCACGGTCCAAATAGTGGAGAGAATTCAGAACTCGCATAGGGGTGGAGGCAAAATATTGAGGCTCAGAAAATCAGAAACCAAGTGGATTCATAAACTTGGAACGTTAAAGCCAGGAGGCCTTAACATTGATATAGACCTAGCAGCCTTCATTGTAGAATGCTATTTAATAAAGTGCTTGAAGTGAAAAAGTGCTACAAATGTGCAAAAGTGCTAGTGTGCAAAATACTAAAACCATTAATAATAGGTTCTATTGAAAAAATTATATGAGTGATATTATTACAGGCAGACTTTTTATAAAGAGACTTTACTCTTATCATACTTAAAGAAGGGGAAGATTATACATATATTATACTCAGTAGTACTATTACTATAGCTATACCTTAGGAGCTCAGTCATAATTACTATAGCTATGCCCCAGAGCACCTAAGCAAAAAAAGGGAAAAAAAGGGGAAGATTAGATAATAAATTCAGGATAGGAGAAAATATATGCATAATTTTCTATATAACTATCACTACACATGATTATAATAATATTACCATTTCTTTAAGTATGATAAGAGTAAAGTATCTTTATAAAAAGTCTGCCTATAATAATATCACTCTAATATAATTTTTTCAATAGAACCTATTATTAATGGTTTTAGTATTTTGCACACTAGCACTTTTGCACATTTGTAGCACTTTTTCATTTCAAGCACTTTATTAAATAGCATTCACAGTGACATAGAATATCCTTGGAATTCAGTTTGACTTTTTTTTTTTTTAACAATATCTATTTATTAAAAGTTAAGTTTTAATTTAACTCTCTTTTGGATATCTACATTTGAGTTAATATAGGTGTGCACAGTAATAGGGATTCCTGTTGTCTCTCTAGTTGTTTATATATATATATATATATATATATATATATATATTTTTTTTTTTTATCATGTCTACTATATATAGTATATATATATTTTTTTATTATTATTGCATGGTTTTGCATTAAATGGTATTGTATCTTACTGTGCATAGGACTATGTGCCCTTACTCTAAGGGTTATGAGTGATTATAGTATAGTGTGTCACATAGTTTAGGATTCAAGAGTTTAAATAATCCTGGGGTTCATAGATTATTATGTTCACCTCTGTTTGTACCCCATTATCTCATAAACATGTGGATAAATACTCCATTTTGCATCAACATAGTGGAATTACCCTTTCTCTGCACATCCAGAGCATGGACACTTCCTAGCAGGAAGTAAGTAGGCGATACCTAGTTACAGGGACGCTAGGGAGCACATTCAATACTTGTTAGGATTAATAAAGAGCAAACCGGAAGTTGCATCATGTCACTAGGCAACGGGTACACTAACCTTACACACCACTTCCAGTTTATAGTGATGTTTGGAATGGGTAAACGACATTTGGCACCATTTGGGAGTGAACCAACAGGAGAGGAGGATATATCTATGGTTATGGGATATAAAGGTGTACTCCAATAGATATCAATCTATATATTACCATTGAGAAAGGCCTGCATATGGCTGAAACGCGTGTGGTCATATATATTACCTTTGAGAAAGGCCTGTATATGGATGAAACGCGTGTGGTCATGGTGTGTGCTTGGGCATTTGAAGCACTTGAATATTGTACCACGTACAGTAGTTGCTGGGGCTGAACATTGAGAGTTAATTACCCTCCATTTCTGGCACACCGAGTGCAGGCTCTTTTGGGCCATTATCATCATTGGACATTAATACATTCCCTCTCTGGACTATGTTGCCATCCATCAAGTGGTTTTGAGTGGGCTATAGGCATCAAGAAGATAGAACAACAGAAGGGACATCTTGTACTACATGTTGACCTAAACTTACTTAAATGTGAGTGCATTGGATTTTATTATTTTTTATTTGAATAAATTGACTATATATACTACACTATCAAGACTGTTGCACTTTTCCACCCCCTACCCTCTTTTCTTCTAAGTAATTACAATAGGCCTAATTCTAATTGTGGCCGTAAAATGGCTGCAAGTCTGCAATTCCTTGCGACCGGCTTACGGTCCTGCGTAGCTCTACGTCTACGCTGGTATTCACATGGGTGGCGCCACAAGGAGGTCCCTTTTACGGCCGATTGCAAACCATGAAATCGGCCGTAGGCACTTCCGATTCTTGAACAGGATCGTGGCCGCAGGGCCGTAACTCGTATTTTCATAGCCGCAATCTCGGAGAAATGTAAATGCAAATATAAATTCAACAGAGCACTGTAAAGCACTGTAAATGGTGGGGTACACAATGGGTAACATGAGGATTAAAGGGACAAACATCTTCAAATGGATACATTGCCACAATACAATACTTGGTTAAAGATACTTCCCAAGTCTGACGGGCTTGAATAACGAGTTACGGGCTTGGCGGTTATTCAAGCCCGTCGGACTTTGGACATAAATTAAACGTGAAATCAAGTATTGTATTGTGGTGATGTGCCAGCTTGAGAATGTTGTCCCTTTAATCCTCATGTCACCCATTGTGTACCCCATCATTTACAGTGCTTCACACTGCAGTCTTGAATTTATATTTGTATTTACAGTGCTCCGAGTTTGCAGGCTTGAACCACAAGTCACGGTCTTGCGGCCGTGAATAACGAGTTACGGGCTTAGAGGTCATTCAAGGCCGTAGGTCTAACTGTCAAAACGTAGCACTTCATAAGCAAATAAAAAAAGTCATCCTGTACTTTTATTAAAAGAGAAAGTGATGTTAGGTCTTAGAATTAATAGCACAACATTCTCAAACCCTTTACTGCATGTTAAATTTCTGTCAAAAAGTCCTACGGGCTTCAACCTCCAGGCCTGGAGGGTAGATTCAAATGTCCTAGGGAGGTTGAAGCCTGACGGACTTTAGGATGAAAATTTTACATGAAATAAGATTTTTTTATTTGCCAATTTGAGAGTAGGGGAATGTTGTGCTATTAATTCTAAGACCTAAAATCACTTTCACTTCTTATAAAAGTACAGGATGGCTTTTATATTTTGCTTAATTGGTGCTATGTTTTGTAAGTAAGAGCGTTGCGGGACCTCTTTAGTGTAAGTAATCTGCGGCTTGGTTTTAACGATTTACAGGCTTGACAGAAGAGTAAGCGTAGCATTTTAATAGCGAATTGGGCTTTCTTGTGGCCTCAACTCTTGCGAACGTGTGAGATCAAAGACTTTGACGGAAGTAAGCTGCGATTGAGCTCATCGCAAGGGATTGCAGCTCGACGGCCGTAAGTAGAATAGCTAAGTAGCTGGCTGCCTCCCCTTGCGGCTACTTATTTTAAAAACATAGGATTAGAATGAGGCCCAGTGCCTGTAGGTGTAAGTCTGTGGGCTAGAAATTTGTTACAATTCCGGCTGTCTTCAATTGACTCAGGCTTACAATTATAGGGCTAAAGCCTAAAACCATAAATCATGAACCCATATGTAGTATTTCATGATCATGATCAATTAAGCAAGCCCGTAAGTTACAATTTAGACAGAGCTGATAGTAAATGAGACCATCATCATGACGTCAGTAAAACTTGGAGTTTAGATTACAATTAATTAGTGTTTAGAAGGCCGATCTGCAATCAGACTTGCAATCCAAAAATGTAGAAATCAATAAAAATCAATAAATAAACTGGTCTAGTTCATGTAGGTGGCCTGATGTGTATTAACTCCTTGATACCTGGGATCAATATAACACAGAAATAAAACATACATTTTTTTTTTATTTTATTTCAGATTTGCGTGCTTGAGACTGTTGTGCAATTAATTATAATGTCTTTCATTGCTTTCTCAGTATTTTAAAGTATAGTAGTGTGTTTATATTTGCTTTTGCAGTATTACGAACAGGTGTTTAACCCACTTGTGAGTCCTATCTAGTACTCGTTGAAATTTTTCATACATTTACCATTTATGAGTTTGAAGACAATTGTGGGCTTGTTGAATTGTTGCAATTGAATATGGATTTTGTGCCTATAGCACTGGTAACATGTACAGGCTTGAAACATCAAAGGAGGAGATACGACAGAGTTACGTTTTTGACAACCGCAGGGGTTTTAACCTCTAACTCGCAAATTGATTGTGGGTAGCTAGAAGAGGTTACTTCAATATCAGTAACTTTTACAGGCTACATTACTGGCTCCAGCAATTTGGCCAATTGCATATGGGCTTATGTCTGTATGTATGAATAAAGAGAAGCTGCTATCCTGATGATTTTCATAGACCTCTTTTTTTTAATATTGATTTCTATTTTGGTTGCAATGTAATTTTATGTAAATATATGTGTGTAATATATGTAATGTGTGTATAATATATATATATATATATATATATATATATATATATATATATATATATATACTGTGACCGTTTGCCCCCTAGAGGATGGTGCCAAGTAAAGTAGTGTAAAGAGTTCTTGACAGGAGTGACGGAGTTAAACTCCTGAAGAACTCCTAATTGATGCAGGTGCAACTTCACTTAAAAAGCCTGGAAAGCAGACATGGGGCGGGTGTCGCTGATTAGGCTCTGGCCCAGGTTGTTTGTGTGGATCTACATTTTGAACTTTGAAAGCAAACCTGAAGGAGATCACCTTGTTTACTGGGGCTGCTGGTTTTGGACAACAGAAATGAGTGTGTGCTGTTTGCAGTCGCTGGACGAACAGAGCTGACAGCAAGAGCGACTACAGACTCAGGAGGTGAAACTACAAAGGCACCAAGTAAGGGAAGTGAATATTGAGGATTCCCAGGCAGAGTTGCCTAAGATGTCTAGGCGAGTGTGGAGCTGCCAGAGGCACTGAATGAACGTATCAGACTTATTATACCCAAGGGAAGAGGCTGAGTGCAGAAATCATTTGGCATCAAACAATTGACAAACTGTAGATCAGATTTTGTCATCTATGTTATCACCTGCAAATGCCAGAAACAATATGTGGGAAGAACGAAGAGAGCTTTGAAGACTCGAGTGCAGGAACATCTGTATAACGCGAAGAGAGGCTATCTGAAGAATGGTTTCTCCCGACACGTTATTGACAAACACAGTGGCGATACAGACAGTATCACGGTCCAAATAGTGGAGAGAATTCAGAACTCGCATAGGGGTGGAGGCAAAATATTGAGGCTCAGAAAATCAGAAACCAAGTGGATTCATAAACTTGGAACGTTAAAGCCAGGAGGCCTTAACATTGATATAGACCTAGCAGCCTTCATTGTAGAATGCTATTTAATAAAGTGCTTGAAGTGAAAAAGTGCTACAAATGTGCAAAAGTGCTAGTGTGCAAAATACTAAAACCATTAATAATAGGTTTTTTTGAAAAAATTATATGAGTGATATTATTACAGGCAGACTTTTTATAAAGAGACTTTACTCTTATCATACTTAAAGAAGGGGAAGATTATACATATATTATACTCAGTAGTACTAATACTATAGCTATACCTTAGGAGCTCAGTCATAATTACTATAGCTATGCCCCAGAGCACCTAAGCAAAAAAAGGGAAAAAAAGGGGAAGATTAGATAATAAATTCAGGATAGGAGAAAATATATGCATAATTTTCTATATAACTATCACTACACATGATTATAATAATATTACCATTTCTTTAAGTATGATAAGAGTAAAGTATCTTTATAAAAAGTCTGCCTATAATAATATCACTCTAATATAATTTTTTCAATAGAACCTATTATTAATGGTTTTAGTATTTTGCACACTAGCACTTTTGCACATTTGTAGCACTTTTTCATTTCAAGCACTTTATTAAATAGCATTCACAGTGACATAGAATATCCTTGGAATTCAGTTTGACTTTTTTTTTTTTTAACAATATCTATTTATTAAAAGTTAAGTTTTAATTTAACTCTCTTTTGGATATCTACATTTGAGTTAATATAGGTGTGCACAATAATAGGGATTCCTGTTGTCTCTCTAGTTGTTTATATATATATATATATATATATATATATATATATATATATATTTTTTTTTTTATCATGTCTACTATATATAGTATATATATATTTTTTTATTATTATTGCATGGTTTTGCATTAAATGGTATTGTATCTTACTGTGCATAGGACTATGTGCCCTTACTCTAAGGGTTATGAGTGATTATAGTATAGTGTGTCACATAGTTTAGGATTCAAGAGTTTAAATAATCCTGGGGTTCATAGATTATTATGTTCACCTCTGTTTGTACCCCATTATCTCATAAACATGTGGATAAATACTCCATTTTGCATCAACATAGTGGAATTACCCTTTCTCTGCACATCCAGAGCATGGACACTTCCTAGCAGGAAGTAAGTAGGCGATACCTAGTTACAGGGACGCTAGGGAGCACATTCAATACTTGTTAGGATTAATAAAGAGCAAACCGGAAGTTGCATCATGTCACTAGGCAACGGGTACACTAACCTTACACACCACTTCCAGTTTATAGTGATGTTTGGAATGGGTAAACGACATTTGGCACCATTTGGGAGTGAACCAACAGGAGAGGAGGATATATCTATGGTTATGGGATATAAAGGTGTACTCCAATAGATATCAATCTATATATTACCATTGAGAAAGGCCTGCATATGGCTGAAACGCGTGTGGTCATATATATTACCTTTGAGAAAGGCCTGTATATGGATGAAACGCGTGTGGTCATGGTGTGTGCTTGGGCATTTGAAGCACTTGAATATTGTACCACGTACAGTAGTTGCTGGGGCTGAACATTGAGAGTTAATTACCCTCCATTTCTGGCACACCGAGTGCAGGCTCTTTTGGGCCATTATCATCATTGGACATTAATACATTCCCTCTCTGGACTATGTTGCCATCCATCAAGTGGTTTTGAGTGGGCTATAGGCATCAAGAAGATAGAACAACAGAAGGGACATCTTGTACTACATGTTGACCTAAACTTACTTAAATGTGAGTGCATTGGATTTTATTATTTTTTATTTGAATAAATTGACTATATATACTACACTATCAAGACTGTTGCACTTTTCCACCCCCTACCCTCTTTTCTTCTAAGTAATTACAATAGGCCTAATTCTAATTGTGGCCGTAAAATGGCTGCAAGTCTGCAATTCCTTGCGACCGGCTTACGGTCCTGCGTAGCTCTACGTCTACGCTGGTATTCACATGGGTGGCGCCACAAGGAGGTCCCTTTTACGGCCGATTGCAAACCATGAAATCGGCCGTAGGCACTTCCGATTCTTGAACAGGATCGTGGCCGCAGGGCCGTAACTCGTATTTTCATAGCCGCAATCTCGGAGAAATGTAAATGCAAATATAAATTCAACAGATCACTGTAAAGCACTGTAAATGGTGGGGTACACAATGGGTAACATGAGGATTAAAGGGACAAACATCTTCAAATGGATACATTGCCACAATACAATACTTGGTTAAAGATATTTCCAAAGTCTGACGGGCTTGAATAACGAGTTACGGGCTTGGCGGTTATTCAAGCCCGTCGGACTTTGGACATAAATTAAACGTGAAATCAAGTATTGTATTGTGGTGATGTGCCAGCTTGAGAATGTTGTCCCTTTAATCCTCATGTCACCCATTGTGTACCCCATCATTTACAGTGCTTCACACTGCAGTCTTGAATTTATATTTGTATTTACAGTGCTCCGAGTTTGCAGGCTTGAACCACAAGTCACGGTCTTGCGGCCGTGAATAACGAGTTACGGGCTTAGAGGTCATTCAAGGCCGTAGGTCTAACTGTCAAAACGTAGCACTTCATAAGCAAATAAAAAAAGTCATCCTGTACTTTTATTAAAAGAGAAAGTGATGTTAGGTCTTAGAATTAATAGCACAACATTCTCAAACCCTTTACTGCATGTTAAATTTCTGTCAAAAAGTCCTACGGGCTTCAACCTCCAGGCCTGGAGGGTAGATTCAAATGTCCTAGGGAGGTTGAAGCCTGACGGACTTTAGGATGAAAATTTTACATGAAATAAGATTTTTTTATTTGCCAATTTGAGAGTAGGGGAATGTTGTGCTATTAATTCTAAGACCTAAAATCACTTTCACTTCTTATAAAAGTACAGGATGGCTTTTATATTTTGCTTAATTGGTGCTATGTTTTGTAAGTAAGAGCGTTGCGGGACCTCTTTAGTGTAAGTAATCTGCGGCTTGGTTTTAACGATTTACAGGCTTGACAGAAGAGTAAGCGTAGCATTTTAATAGCGAATTGGGCTTTCTTGTGGCCTCAACTCTTGCGAACGTGTGAGATCAAAGACTTTGACGGAAGTAAGCTGCGATTGAGCTCATCGCAAGGGATTGCAGCTCGACGGCCGTAAGTAGAATAGCTAAGTAGCTGGCTGCCTCCCCTTGCGGCTACTTATTTTAAAAACATAGGATTAGAATGAGGCCCAGTGCCTGTAGGTGTAAGTCTGTGGGCTAGAAATTTGTTACAATTCCGGCTGTCTTCAATTGACTCAGGCTTACAATTATAGGGCTAAAGCCTAAAACCATAAATCATGAACCCATATGTAGTATTTCATGATCATGATCAATTAAGCAAGCCCGTAAGTTACAATTTAGACAGAGCTGATAGTAAATGAGACCATCATCATGACGTCAGTAAAACTTGGAGTTTAGATTACAATTAATTAGTGTTTAGAAGGCCGATCTGCAATCAGACTTGCAATCCAAAAATGTAGAAATCAATAAAAATCAATAAATAAACTGGTCTAGTTCATGTAGGTGGCCTGATGTGTATTAACTCCTTGATACCTGGGATCAATATAACACAGAAATAAAACATACATTTTTTTTTTATTTTATTTCAGATTTGCGTGCTTGAGACTGTTGTGCAATTAATTATAATGTCTTTCATTGCTTTCTCAGTATTTTAAAGTATAGTAGTGTGTTTATATTTGCTTTTGCAGTATTACGAACAGGTGTTTAACCCACTTGTGAGTCCTATCTAGTACTCGTTGAAATTTTTCATACATTTACCATTTATGAGTTTGAAGACAATTGTGGGCTTGTTGAATTGTTGCAATTGAATATGGATTTTGTGCCTATAGCACTGGTAACATGTACAGGCTTGAAACATCAAAGGAGGAGATACGACAGAGTTACGTTTTTGACAACCGCAGGGGTTTTAACCTCTAACTCGCAAATTGATTGTGGGTAGCTAGAAGAGGTTACTTCAATATCAGTAACTTTTACAGGCTACATTACTGGCTCCAGCAATTTGGCCAATTGCATATGGGCTTATGTCTGTATGTATGAATAAAGAGAAGCTGCTATCCTGATGATTTTCATAGACCTCTTTTTTTTAATATTGATTTCTATTTTGGTTGCAATGTAATTTTATGTAAATATATGTGTGTAATATATGTAATGTGTGTATAATATATATATATATATATATATATATATATATATATATATATATATATATACTGTGACCGTTTGCCCCCTAGAGGATGGTGCCAAGTAAAGTAGTGTAAAGAGTTCTTGACAGGAGTGACGGAGTTAAACTCCTGAAGAACTCTTAATTGATGCAGGTGCAACTTCACTTAAAAAGCCTGGAAAGCAGACATGGGGCGGGTGTCGCTGATTAGGCTCTGGCCCAGGTTGTTTGTGTGGATCTACATTTTGAACTTTGAAAGCAAATCTGAAGGAGATCACCTTGTTTACTGGGGCTGCTGGTTTTGGACAACAGAAATGAGTGTGTGCTGTTTGCAGTCGCTGGACGAACAGAGCTGACAGCAAGAGCGACTACAGACTCAGGAGGTGAAACTACAAAGGCACCAAGTAAGGGAAGTGAATATTGAGGATTCCCAGGCAGAGTTGCCTAAGATGTCTAGGCGAGTGTGGAGCTGCCAGAGGCACTGAATGAACGTATCAGACTTATTATACCCAAGGGAAGAGGCTGAGTGCAGAAATCATTTGGCATCAAACAATTGACAAACTGTAGATCAGATTTTGTCATCTATGTTATCACCTGCAAATGCCAGAAACAATATGTGGGAAGAACGAAGAGAGCTTTGAAGACTCGAGTGCAGGAACATCTGTATAACGCGAAGAGAGGCTATCTGAAGAATGGTTTCTCCCGACACGTTATTGACAAACACAGTGGCGATACAGACAGTATCACGGTCCAAATAGTGGAGAGAATTCAGAACTCGCATAGGGGTGGAGGCAAAATATTGAGGCTCAGAAAATCAGAAACCAAGTGGATTCATAAACTTGGAACGTTAAAGCCAGGAGGCCTTAACATTGATATAGACCTAGCAGCCTTCATTGTAGAATGCTATTTAATAAAGTGCTTGAAGTGAAAAAGTGCTACAAATGTGCAAAAGTGCTAGTGTGCAAAATACTAAAACCATTAATAATAGGTTCTATTGAAAAAATTATATGAGTGATATTATTACAGGCAGACTTTTTATAAAGAGACTTTACTCTTATCATACTTAAAGAAGGGGAAGATTATACATATATTATACTCAGTAGTACTATTACTATAGCTATACCTTAGGAGCTCAGTCATAATTACTATAGCTATGCCCCAGAGCACCTAAGCAAAAAAAGGGAAAAAAAGGGGAAGATTAGATAATAAATTCAGGATAGGAGAAAATATATGCATAATTTTCTATATAACTATCACTACACATGATTATAATAATATTACCATTTCTTTAAGTATGATAAGAGTAAAGTATCTTTATAAAAAGTCTGCCTATAATAATATCACTCTAATATAATTTTTTCAATAGAACTTATTATTAATGGTTTTAGTATTTTGCACACTAGCACTTTTGCACATTTGTAGCACTTTTTCATTTCAAGCACTTTATTAAATAGCATTCACAGTGACATAGAATATCCTTGGAATTCAGTTTGACTTTTTTTTTTTTTAACAATATCTATTTATTAAAAGTTAAGTTTTAATTTAACTCTCTTTTGGATATCTACATTTGAGTTAATATAGGTGTGCACAATAATAGGGATTCCTGTTGTCTCTCTAGTTGTTTATATATATATATATATATATATATATATTTTTTTTTTTTTTTTTATCATGTCTACTATATATAGTATATATATATTTTTTTATTATTATTGCATGGTTTTGCATTAAATGGTATTGTATCTTACTGTGCATAGGACTATGTGCCCTTACTCTAAGGGTTATGAGTGATTATAGTATAGTGTGTCACATAGTTTAGGATTCAAGAGTTTAAATAATCCTGGGGTTCATAGATTATTATGTTCACCTCTGTTTGTACCCCATTATCTCATAAACATGTGGATAAATACTCCATTTTGCATCAACATAGTGGAATTACCCTTTCTCTGCACATCCAGAGCATGGACACTTCCTAGCAGGAAGTAAGTAGGCGATACCTAGTTACAGGGACGCTAGGGAGCACATTCAATACTTGTTAGGATTAATAAAGAGCAAACCGGAAGTTGCATCATGTCACTAGGCAACGGGTACACTAACCTTACACACCACTTCCAGTTTATAGTGATGTTTGGAATGGGTAAACGACATTTGGCACCATTTGGGAGTGAACCAACAGGAGAGGAGGATATATCTATGGTTATGGGATATAAAGGTGTACTCCAATAGATATCAATCTATATATTACCATTGAGAAAGGCCTGCATATGGCTGAAACGCGTGTGGTCATATATATTACCTTTGAGAAAGGCCTGTATATGGATGAAACGCGTGTGGTCATGGTGTGTGCTTGGGCATTTGAAGCACTTGAATATTGTACCACGTACAGTAGTTGCTGGGGCTGAACATTGAGAGTTAATTACCCTCCATTTCTGGCACACCGAGTGCAGGCTCTTTTGGGCCATTATCATCATTGGACATTAATACATTCCCTCTCTGGACTATGTTGCCATCCATCAAGTGGTTTTGAGTGGGCTATAGGCATCAAGAAGATAGAACAACAGAAGGGACATCTTGTACTACATGTTGACCTAAACTTACTTAAATGTGAGTGCATTGGATTTTATTATTTTTTATTTGAATAAATTGACTATATATACTACACTATCAAGACTGTTGCACTTTTCCACCCCCTACCCTCTTTTCTTCTAAGTAATTACAATAGGCCTAATTCTAATTGTGGCCGTAAAATGGCTGCAAGTCTGCAATTCCTTGCGACCGGCTTACGGTCCTGCGTAGCTCTACGTCTACGCTGGTATTCACATGGGTGGCGCCACAAGGAGGTCCCTTTTACGGCCGATTGCAAACCATGAAATCGGCCGTAGGCACTTCCGATTCTTGAACAGGATCGTGGCCGCAGGGCCGTAACTCGTATTTTCATAGCCGCAATCTCGGAGAAATGTAAATGCAAATATAAATTCAACAGAGCACTGTAAAGCACTGTAAATGGTGGGGTACACAATGGGTAACATGAGGATTAAAGGGACAAACATCCTCAAATGGATACATTGCCACAATACAATACTTGGTTAAAGATATTTCCAAAGTCTGACGGGCTTGAATAACGAGTTACGGGCTTGGCGGTTATTCAAGCCCGTCGGACTTTGGACATAAATTAAACGTGAAATCAAGTATTGTATTGTGGTGATGTGCCAGCTTGAGAATGTTGTCCCTTTAATCCTCATGTCACCCATTGTGTACCCCATCATTTACAGTGCTTCACACTGCAGTCTTGAATTTATATTTGTATTTACAGTGCTCCGAGTTTGCAGGCTTGAACCACAAGTCACGGTCTTGCGGCCGTGAATAACGAGTTACGGGCTTAGAGGTCATTCAAGGCCGTAGGTCTAACTGTCAAAACGTAGCACTTCATAAGCAAATAAAAAAAGTCATCCTGTACTTTTATTAAAAGAGAAAGTGATGTTAGGTCTTAGAATTAATAGCACAACATTCTCAAACCCTTTACTGCATGTTAAATTTCTGTCAAAAAGTCCTACGGGCTTCAACCTCCAGGCCTGGAGGGTAGATTCAAATGTCCTAGGGAGGTTGAAGTCTGACGGACTTTAGGATGAAAATTTTACATGAAATAAGATTTTTTTATTTGCCAATTTGAGAGTAGGGGAATGTTGTGCTATTAATTCTAAGACCTAAAATCACTTTCACTTCTTATAAAAGTACAGGATGGCTTTTATATTTTGCTTAATTGGTGCTATGTTTTGTAAGTAAGAGCGTTGCGGGACCTCTTTAGTGTAAGTAATCTGCGGCTTGGTTTTAACGATTTACAGGCTTGACAGAAGAGTAAGCGTAGCATTTTAATAGCGAATTGGGCTTTCTTGTGGCCTCAACTCTTGCAAACGTGTGAGATCAAAGACTTTGACGGAAGTAAGCTGCGATTGAGCTCATCGCAAGGGATTGCAGCTCAACGGCCGTAAGTAGAATAGCTAAGTAGCTGGCTGCCTCCCCTTGTGGCTACTTATTTTAAAAACATAGGATTAGAATGAGGCCCAGTGCCTGTAGGTGTAAGTCTGTGGGCTAGAAATTTGTTACAATTCCGGCTGTCTTCAATTGACTCAGGCTTACAATTATAGGGCTAAAGCCTAAAACCATAAATCATGAACCCATATGTAGTATTTCATGATCATGATCAATTAAGCAAGCCCGTAAGTTACAATTTAGACAGAGCTGATAGTAAATGAGACCATCATCATGACGTCAGTAAAACTTGGAGTTTAGATTACAATTAATTAGTGTTTAGAAGGCCGATCTGCAATCAGACTTGCAATCCAAAAATGTAGAAATCAATAAAAATCAATAAATAAACTGGTCTAGTTCATGTAGGTGGCCTGATGTGTATTAACTCCTTGATACCTGGGATCAATATAACACAGAAATAAAACATACATTTTTTTTTTAATTTTATTTCAGATTTGCGTGCTTGAGACTGTTGTGCAATTAATTATAATGTCTTTCATTGCTTTCTCAGTATTTTAAAGTATAGTAGTGTGTTTATATTTGCTTTTGCAGTATTACGAACAGGTGTTTAACCCACTTGTGAGTCCTATCTAGTACTCGTTGAAATTTTTCATACATTTACCATTTATGAGTTTGAAGACAATTGTGGGCTTGTTGAATTGTTGCAATTGAATATGGATTTTGTGCCTATAGCACTGGTAACATGTACAGGCTTGAAACATCAAAGGAGGAGATACGACAGAGTTACGTTTTTGACAACCGCAGGGGTTTTAACCTCTAACTCGCAAATTGATTGTGGGTAGCTAGAAGAGGTTACTTCAATATCAGTAACTTTTACAGGCTACATTACTGGCTCCAGCAATTTGGCCAATTGCATATGGGCTTATGTCTGTATGTATGAATAAAGAGAAGCTGCTATCCTGATGATTTTCATAGACCTCTTTTTTTTAATATTGATTTCTATTTTGGTTGCAATGTAATTTTATGTAAATATATGTGTGTAATATATGTAATGTGTGTATAATATATATATATATATATATATATATATATATATATATATATATATATATACTGTGACCGTTTGCCCCCTAGAGGATGGTGCCAAGTAAAGTAGTGTAAAGAGTTCTTGACAGGAGTGACGGAGTTAAACTCCTGAAGAACTCCTAATTGATGCAGGTGCAACTTCACTTAAAAAGCCTGGAAAGCAGACATGGGGCGGGTGTCGCTGATTAGGCTCTGGCCCAGGTTGTTTGTGTGGATCTACATTTTGAACTTTGAAAGCAAACCTGAAGGAGATCACCTTGTTTACTGGGGCTGCTGGTTTTGGACAACAGAAATGAGTGTGTGCTGTTTGCAGTCGCTGGACGAACAGAGCTGACAGCAAGAGCGACTACAGACTCAGGAGGTGAAACTACAAAGGCACCAAGTAAGGGAAGTGAATATTGAGGATTCCCAGGCAGAGTTGCCTAAGATGTCTAGGCGAGTGTGGAGCTGCCAGAGGCACTGAATGAACGTATCAGACTTATTATACCCAAGGGAAGAGGCTGAGTGCTTGACCTGTTCATTTGCAGTACGTTAATATTGCAATATCAAAGGGTCCCTGGGGTGAAGCATATGGGAGAGATGAACAGGCCCTACGCTTCATCCGCTGTTACTTATTTAAAGACGGGGAAAGACTTCTGATAAAACAGAGACTATTTGGTGCCCCGGCCACAAGGTGGAACCAAAAGAGACTGTTTGTATCCTGGCCACAAGGTGGCACTATCCCACATAGCAGAGACTGCTGTATATGATCCACAAGAACTTCTGCTGGAAGTAATACAACTGGATTCATTTGTTTTCTTTATGAATTTTAATTTCTCCGGAGCAGAGAAGCTGCCCGGTTTTAGTCAGGGTGTTCTTGTATGTTTAGTAAGAACATTTATGTAGATTTTTATTTTCATTTTTCTACTTCTAAACCCTTGTTTATGAGCCCTACAAATAAACAAGTCTCCTGCATCATAAATCTGTGTTGCGGAACCTTTTGTTATAAAAATCTTCGTGAGGTAAACGGCCATCCTTGTCACAATATATATATATATTAAGCTTTTTCTTACCTTTTTTTACCCGTAACAGTGTGATGGAGACAAATATGACTGTAGTACTTCTGAATAAGAAAGTTTTAGATGTTCAGTACTATTTTTTTGTAAGCTATATTGCTTTTTTTATCCATTACTTAGCATGTGGGGACCTAGCTTAGTGGTTAAGCAACTGGGCTGTGAAATAGCAGAGAAGGCCATTGTAGAAGGGCCACTGTAGTTAGATTATTCCTTAATAACTAAACATAATAATGGGTATAATGTTTTCATAAAGTAAAAATAAATAAACAACCTTTGCATATTTCACTTGTATGTGCAAGCATTCTTTACTGCTTCAAAGTCACTACTGGGCTGCTTCTTTCAACTCCTACCTCCATGCTTTACTGACATCATGATGACCGTCTCATTTACTATTGGGTATTTCAAAATCAGTAGTTATGGCCTTTCTTAATTGATCATGATCATGCTCTGCAATGCTACAAGTGCATGGTTTACGATTTAGGCTTTCCGAACAGTATAACTGAAGGCCCCATAAGGAAGAGAAGGAGAGAAATGGGGAGCAGAGAGAAAAAGGTTGAAATGGAGAGAGAAAAAGAAAATAAAGTAGTACTTTACAGAAAGAGTAATAGGTAACTGGACTAGCCTTCCAGTAGAAGTAGGCCACTTTAAGCCAGACTTTTTGATTGAAAGAATGAACAAACAAGATGGGACTTTTTAGTTATCTGTCACCAGCTCAATGTTTCTATATTTAAGTGAGGAGGCAAGACAAAAGAGAATGAAATATACAGACAAGGAAGAGAGAGAAAACAGAGAGAGAAAGACAATGGAAGAAACATAAAGAGACGAGGAAGAGATAGAGAAAGGATTATGGTAGGAGTGAAGAGGAGAGAAGAGGGAGAATATGGAAAGTGAGTAAGCAACAGAAAATAAAAAAGAAAGGAGATGGTACGCATGAGAGACAGGGGTAGAGAAGGGAAGGGAGAAGAGAAATAAGGGACAATAATGGAGGGAGTGAGGGAAAAGGGGAAGGGAAAGAAAAAGGGAGGGAGAAAGGTCTAGTGAATGGAAGAAGGTGATAGCGAGAAAGAGATAGTGAGAGGTAGGAGGAAGAAAGAGCCTAGTTGTAGGGATAAGAGGGAGAGAAGGGAGCAAGAGATATACATGTGTGTTTATGCTGCTAGACTTGTCCCAGAGATCTCCTTGCTCTTACATACATATAACTATAAACAACAAAGCATGCAAAAAAATGGTTCAGATTAAAAGAGAGAAATGTATTTGTGCTGTGCTCATGCATGGCTTAAAATATATAGTTCATGTTTTGCTAATGTATAATTCGACTTTCATGTCACTATATAACACAGGCTTCCTCTCACCACATTATCAGATCACTGCATAACTCAGAATCCATCCTACTCACTATCATATCATAGTTGAAAACTGCATTATCCTACCTCACTATAATATCACTACATAACAAAGGCTTTCTTCCATATCACTGCATAATACAGGCTTCCACCCTACTCACTACCATATCACAGTAGAATATAGCCTTCTTCCCTCCTCACTAATATATCCCTGCATAACATAGGCTTCCTTCCACCTCACTATCATATATCTGCATGACACAGACTTCTTTCCTCCTCACTATCATATCACTGCATCACACTGGTTACCTCCCATCTCATTATCATACCACTGCTTAAAACAAGCTTCCTCCCACCTCACTGTCATATTACTGAATCACATAGTTTATCTCCTACCTCACTATTATATCACTGCTTGTATAACACAGGTCTCCCCCCACATCAGTATCATATCACTGCATCAAATAGGCTACCTCCCACCTCTCTACCATATCACTGCATAGCAAAAGCCTTCTTCTCTCCTCACTTTCATATCACTTCATCACACAGGCTTCCTCCCGCCTCACTATTATATCACTGCATAACACAGGCTTGCAAGAGTAAAAAATAATTTCAAAAGTCAGGTGTTGAGGTGCAAACATTCATGCCTGTTAAAGTATACTAACAATTACAATGTTGTGTGAATCTTTGTGCAAATATTGTTTCTGCTGCTTCTGGCCAGGCAGCCTTCTGAGTGCTGGCTGCTCATTGCTAAAAAAAGGGAGGTGGGTCAAAAGCATCCCTTTGTCAAAGCTTCCCTGGAAAGACATACTGTTCCATAGCGCCATCTATTATGCGGTAGTATGTGGTTTGATAGACCAGATTAAAATGATGCAGGAAGGATGGTGATTATCTTCTTGCTGATAGTAAACAAATGTTATGAATAATTATGTCTCAGCCAAGGACATTACACACCATCTTGATGTTTCAGGCAACTATTGCTAAGTTGTTCTAATTTATGTTATTATTCTAGAAAGCTATTTGTGACATACTACATAAAGTGTGAACAGAGGGGTACACTAAGTCTCACCAAGGAGTACTGGTGCCTGGATACCATGTTGTGCAAGTATTGGAAATTTCTCCTCACCCCTGGAGAAATCTGGACTCATGATGGGGCTCCCTCAACTGATTTTAAGAGTTTATGTGTAGTGATTGAGCAGACAATATTGAGGTGCAGTATTTTAGTATATCTTTTGGCATCCTTTGCAATAAATGTGGCATAGTTAGCAGTATAGTCTCTATAAAGCTAACATATAATCAGTTTGAAAGTCACAGCCTGAACCTCATTATCAATGCAGTTTATTGTGGTTTTCAATGGTTATGCAAGAAATAACTAAAATGGCATTAACTCAGTTAATTCTTTATTCATTTGAAAACAAAAACAAAACAACTCTTCTGCATGTTTTCTACCCTTTGTGTGATGATGCACACATATGATGACTTTAGTATCCCTTCATTATTCTAGGAATCAAATATGATGTTAAGGTACAGAAATCAAACACATTTTATATTTCTGAGGTTGACACAGTATTTTTATTTCAAAGTTATAGTTTATAGTTGTCATTTTAGTTTTTGTTTTGGCAATATATTTTTTCATTGTTTCCACTTTTTAAAATATCTTTCACCATTTAAAACATATTAACTAGTAAAACCTCCTCTGTGTCTAAGATTTACACCTACTTTATGCAAGGGAAGGATAAACAGTTTCCTCTGGAAAGGAGCAAAGAAACAGGAGGATGCCACAATGAACACGATGAAGCCATGGTTCATTACATTAAAATGGACTATATGTGAGTGAATGGGGAAGAGAAGGCAGTGAAAATGATGTAGAGAATGTCAGACAAATAAAATATTAAGTTATAATGCAGTAAATTAAAATATAGTCAGTCTGGAGAAAGCAAGGAGGAAGTATTTATATTTATCACAGTTTGATCACTTCTCTTTAACTTGGTTCACATTTCATATAGTATTTTTATTTTCTAGAACAAAGGTGGACAAGTTTGGTCCTGAAGGACCATATATAAGCCTGAGCCTGAGCCACGATATCCTTGCTGTGCACAGGGCACAGGTGAGTCAATCAGGATGACTGAAGAAGTGATTGACTCATCTGTGCACAGCTGTGATATCATCAAATCCGGCTTGTATGTGGCCCTCCAGGACTGAACTTGCCCACCCCTGCTCTAGAAGTAATATTTATGGATAGGTAAACTAAAAGCTTCTACAACTTTTCTACTTGAGAAAGCTATCACATTTGAAGATCGACTATCACATATATAGTTGTGAGCATACGAGCCGTTGCTCACACTTGCGGAAGGTGCTCCTTGCCAGCAACTGAGGCAAGGAGCACAACTGCGACCCTCGCAAACTTTACGTCGTAATGCAAACAACATACGAGACACGTTAACAACCATTACGACCTCGCAAAAATCGTCTGCAACCCGCGGCAATGAAAAAATGACACAACACACAATAAATACACACAACACATACATAAAAAGCTTACCTACAGCAAGATGGAGCATCCAGGACCTTAAAAAATGAAGTTACACCTTAATTTACCTCAAAATAAAAGAGTTTAGACACTAAAAAATTCTCTAAGCGAGAAAAAAAATGGCCGCTGAACAAAACGAAAACGAGGCTACAGCACTCTAAATACTCAAAACACCACAAGAAACACACAAAACACCACAAAACACCTACGGATATTCCGCTACAGACGCATACCACACATTAGCCGCCATTTTAGAACAATGCAGAAGTACACAGCTACGCTAACGGTTTGGTCTTGCGCACACACACTATTACACTGCACACATTCATCACGCTTACAGGTATCCAGATTAAGACAAGAGATGTGAAACCTAGTAATCTAAGCATGTACAGAGTAGGTTGTAATTGTCATAGACTGTAGTGGTTGTCATGGGCTGTGGGACTTAGACTCATCCACCAGACTAACAGTTTTATTGTATTTGGGAAATTACATGTGATTCAAATATGGTATGAGAGGAGGCTGCTTTTATCAAAGTGCTATATATGTTAGCAGTGGATGTTAAAACATGTTTTATAGTTATTTTTATGTGTGAGTGTACTCATACAAGTATACTCATATAATTTTGAACAGGCGATCACATGCACTGAAAGGGTAATTCTTGTTGTGAAGCATATGCAATACAATTTGATATCTCCAACTGTTATTCAGCATTTTCCCTAATGGTAAACATGGACGTATCAAAGTCTTGTCTTTAATATCAATGCACATATATATTATAAATTTTCTCCATGTTATTCCTTTTTTTTCACTACAAAGGGATTAGTACAAATATTGCACAATATCAATAACAATACCTAAATATTAACTTATTAATATCTACCGTATTCAAAATTATTATTTTTCCATCTCATGGGGTTTAATAGCAGATCGCTCAAGTAATGATAATCATTTAATAAATCTGATAGGAACCTTCAAATACTTCAAAGGATTATAATTTTTTTAGGAGGGAAGTATCTTCCAGAAAAAAGAGAAATACATGAACAAGAAGTCATCTTTTTAACTTGAAAGATTGAATATTTAATGATAATGTGAGAAAGTAAAGATTTATGGAAAGTGTAGTAGATGAATGGAATAGCCAAAATCAAATCTATATTTCTATGAGCTTCATTCAATTCGAAGGCCGTATCTCGCAGTATATATGCCGTATGTCTGCAGGCCTGCTTCGGGCTTGTGTACGTGTACAACTCCGGTGCTATTCAATTAAGCAAGGACGCAAATTACGGGCTGAGGCCTCAAGCCGGAAAACCTCACCCGCGGCCACAAACTGTTAATGGGCTGGATTTGATGCGGTCCGCAGTTACGATGCAATCACGGTATAACGGAGTGCGACACAGGCCTCTCAGACAATAGAAAGCAGACTAGTGGAAGATGATTAACAGAGAGAGAGATTATAAAGTTGAGTTCCACACGCCCATGGGTTGACTGTGTTGTAGATTCTGACAAAGTAGCACACAGGTCCCGGAGTTGGTGGTTTGAGCAGAGTGAGTGAGAATAGAAGAGATTTCAGAGCAGTATATTGCGGTTTTATTCTTTTATATTCATCTATTTACAAATCTACACTTAATCCTTTATTACACATATTTACAGATTACACATAATACCAATACATACACATGAATTAAATTACCCGGATAGATACATTTATTGAGCAGATATAGACAAGTTCTAAGTGCTAGGCACATTAATGGTTTCTTCAATTAAATGGAGTGATTTGTGATGACCTTTTTTTCATCAGATTCCGGTTGCAGTGGTTTAGTGACCACATTTGACCCTGGTAGGTGCTATGCATCATGCTTATGCTAGACTATGACATTACCCCCTTTAGTTATCCCTTTTTCCCAAAACCAAGCCTCTTGCCCACCTGGGATCTGCCCACACCACACTCATAATATTAATCCACAGTCTTGTCCATTTTTTAATTGTGCTATGTGTAGGAAATAAAGCTTTGTTATACTGTAATCACCATGTTTTCAATGGTTGGGGTTTTAGGACATCCACATACATCACATTTGTGTCACATTCCTAAATCAGTAAACTAATAAGTCTTAGTTGCTATGCAATAGGTTAATACATATAATAACAATAATAATATTAATAATAGTAATAATATCATAATATATCATATACTAATATATATTGTATATCATAAAAAAGGGTTAATACACACACAAAGTCCAATTTGAGATACTGTGAGGTATCAACATTCCCCTGAAGACCTGATAACTATATGAGAGATGTGAATTGAATGGTCACCAGCAATGGCATGGGACTTTCCAGGATGGGCCTAGTGGAGATTATCCCTGATGGAGGTGAGTTGGCTGTTGATCCATGTGCCTCTGCTCAACCTCCATGTTTTTTTGCAGCTCTTCCTGATGGGTTAGAGATTAGTGTAGTGTATGATCCCCTTTTAAATTGCTAAGTGGTGGTATGTGAAGGGCTTGGGGTACCCAAATGAAGCTGTAAGCTATACCACGTAGAGCTACTGTAGGTGGACAGGTTATAGCAGAGAGGTCAGACAAATCACAGTCCACGAGATAAGGAACTGTCAACCCACTCCAGTATCTTTGACATTTAAACCTTGTGGAAAAGAACAGACAGAGACATAGCTGAATGTGCTGCAGTCCATCGGGTGACAGAGAGTCCGACACAAGAGAGGGACTGAACAATCATAAATAAAATATTCCCCTGGCCCTTGATATATGCCATGTGGTGGTGTCATTTGGCCACTATTTGTTTTTCCCAATGTAGATATGATGAGTGAGATATGTATAAGATGATCATTGTATTTTTAGTTTCCACATTAGAGCCTCTGTGAGTGAGAAAGGGTTAATATGGCAGCCATTTTCATGTATTTGTGTTGCAATTTAATGAGGTAGTGTGTCTTTAACAGCTTTCATCATCTTGCAGCATGACTTTTTAAATTGGCATATGCATGATAATTACAACATATAGAAAATTCAAATTGTATTTGTTTTAACTATTTGATACTTTGGAGTTGTTCTGCAAGTAATTCTAATGCCTCTCATTGCTTTGGCCATTTTTTTAAGTGCATTGGTGTGTTTTTATTGTGTTTTTAATGCGTTGTTCCAAACTAGTCTGTAAACCCTTTGCGGGTCCTATTTGGCAATTTGGCCGAGTTACGTTGCTATTAAATTAGAATGGGTTGCAAGCTACGGCTTGAGACGCATTGCTTGTTCGTAGAACGTTGGATTTGCGGCCATGCGGACGATCAATCAGTGTAGACCGTGGTTACGGGTTTAGACGGAGCCAATGGAAAACTAGATCGCCAGCGTTACGTCACTGTAAAAGGGGAGGTTAGATTTCAAAGTCCTATGGGCTACAATTACAGTTTGCGATTGGACCCACATTCCAGATTAATGCAATATTAATAAAGCCGTAAATATGATATTCTATTACATGCGAGTTACAGTACATGTATTAACACATTGATTGCCGGGTTCGATATAACACGGAAATCAAACATGAAATAAAGTATTTTTGGGGGCCGATTTGCGGGCTTGAGAATATTGTGCTATTAATTCTAAGACCTAACATCACTTTCCCTCTTATCTAAAGTACAGTAGTATGTTTTTATTTGCATTTACAGGGCTATGTATTGTTTTTTACGCCCCCTTGCGAGTCCTGTCCAGCACACATGGGCTTTGGGTTCCATTTGCATGTTACAGGCTAGCTTGCGGGGTGACTTAGTTGCAATATAATAGCATGATTGGATTTGTAGCAGTTATGGGCTTGAGAGAACAAAGGATTTGCGGCTGCGAGGTTCAACGTACCCCGTCAGTAGGCATTTTTTGTCCGTCCTGCGGCTTTCCCCGAAAGTTGCCTGCGTTGTTCCATATTATTGAATTATTTCACATGCCCGCAATTGCCTTCAAACCTATAAATCGCAAATGTAGCAAAAGAGGACTTGCAAGGGGGTAAACACCTGGTCTTAACGCTTTAAAAGCCAATAAAAACACAATAATGTACTTTAAAAGAAAGGATTTTTTTTTTTTTAAGTTTAATCTTGGGAATCAAGGAGTTAATACATATCAGGCCATCCACATGGACTATAAAATGTTCTTCATAATTTGTATTAATTTTTAAATCACTGGATTTTTAAATCGATCGATCGATCGCATATCAGACGTCAACTCACTAATTGATTGACATTTAAACGCTGTGTTCTACTGATGTCATGATGATGGTCTCATTTACTTTTGGCTGTTAGAGGTTGCTTAATTGATCATGATCATGCCCTGAAATGCTACGTACGGTTACATGGTTTACGGATTTGGCTTTCGGCCATGCAATTGTGGGCTTGTTCAATTAAATCGATCTGTAACTGTTGAAATTTAATAGGGCCCAATGATTGTGGACCCTTTTTGCCTAAAAAATACAATGATTATGCAAAAGAGGATTTACATGATGTAGAGGAGAAGCTTAGGTGAGAACTCAAAAGGACCGGGGGAAGTTTCAGATCTAAAGTAGGTACTGCTCTAGGTGGAGTTTAAGGGGCTATGGGATGGAAGCTAGTCTAATCAGAATTGTTTGATATTGCTGACCAAGAAGTCACTGCAACCCAAGGTCCTGAGGTTTTAACCAAATCTCCAAGATTGGAAGAGAAGTTGGGAGTTTTTGGATATTCTGATCTTGCTGACTTACAGCCTTATTAAATTGCGATTCGGCCAATTGAAAAGGGCTTTATATAAGCAAATAGCATATTTATTTACAGAAGTTTTTAGTTAGTGAAAACCTTGCTTTTGGATAGAAGTTTACTAACTAAAAACTTCTGTAAAAAAATATGCTATGTGCTTGTATAGAGCCCTTTTCAATTGGGCGAATCACAATTAAATAAGACTGTTAATCTCTTTGGTGAGATTGCACTCCATAGCAGCTTTGTACTCCGTAGCAGAGCCCCAGCTTATTTGTAAGTAACATCATCATAGACTGCTGAATTTGCCACTCTGTATTACAAGGAAAACAATACATTTTGAATATACATATGGCACTGTTTGTAAAGCAATAACATCGAAAGAGGCACTAATGGTTTTGTGAGTGAGTCAGAGAACACTTATACTTGAACATTGTGTCCAGTCCCGGAGACCATGAGCCCCATTAAATTCCAAGCCCGCACTTGCTGTCGCCTGCAGGCTTGAAATACGCTGTAGTTACAAAGTGATTAAATTGAACAAGGCCGCAACCAAAGGGCTGGAGCCACAAGCCTGTAAACCCTTCCCACGCCCGCAAGCTGTCAGTGGGCTGAAATAGATGCGGTCCACTGTTATAACCCAATCCCGTAATTAGGGAGTGCGACACAGGCCTCAGAGCCAATGAAAAGCGGGATCCCGGAAAATTATTGACAGGGGGAGATAATAAAGTTGTGTTCCACATGCCCATGCATTGACTGTGTTGTAGATTCGCAGGTCCCAGAGTTGGTGGTTGGTTCTAGAGAAAGAGAGTGTAGGCTAGTTGGCAAAGTAGGATCTTACAGTTGTATTGCTTTTCATTATTCTAAATACTAATTTACATTTAAATTCAGATTACACATATATACTGATTATACATAATACAAATACACATAGATTAAATAACATACATATATACACTTAGAGCCAGTTCAACACCCCCTACCCTATACCCCAACAGTTAGCAATTAAACATAAAACATAAACAAAAAATACATCACAAATATATACAGGAATACTTAGGAGGAGGGGAGAGGAGTGGAGTGGATGGCAGAAGAAGAGGAGGAGAGGCGAGGAGGAGAGAGAGGAGAGAGAGGTGCCACAGGGAGTATTGGAGATGAGGAAGAGGAGGTGGAGGAGAATGGAGGAGAGGAGGCGGTGGAGGTGTAGGAGAGCAGAGAAGTGGAGGAGGAGGTGATGGAGAAGGAGGCTGTAGGAGAAGGTGGAGGGGGTTAAGGAGGTGGTGGAGGAGGTTTAGAAGGAGGAGGTATTGGAGGAGGTTGAGGAGGAGGCGTGGAGGAGGTTGAGGAGATGGAGGCAGTGGAGTAGGAGATGAGTGGAGGAGGATATGGGAGAAAGTGTGGGTGGGGGTGGGTGGGCAGGTGCCCATATTGATAGGAACATTGTCCTCAGCGTCAGAGGGGGAGGGGCCTGATCTGAGGGTGGTAGTAGCGGGGTTGAGGGACAGGTCCCAGGGACAATTGTGGGAGGACAGGATCCCCACCCACAATCAAGAGAGCAAGAGGCTGGGAGCAAATTACTCCCCCCAGGAGATGGTGGTACTCCTGCGTACCATCTGTGGGCGGCACGCTATCCTTTCAGGGCCCAGCCATGAAAGGATGTAGTGGCCGCGGTAACAGCAGTGGGCACAATGGAAAGGGATGTGAGGTCTGTGAAGCACAGGTTTGATGATGTCAGGGTCCTGGTGAGGAGGAAAATCGCTAAGGGGTAAGACCTCAACCACCTACTGAGCCAGGTGCCCACCGCTGGAGCTTCAGGCCGTGTGGCCCAGCAGGATCCAGCCTCCACGTCAGGTGAATATCAAATATCACATACAAACATGCCATATTACATGCCACCACATGTACATCACACACACTACACATGTATGACCAACAAGAAAACTGACATGTCTGCTTCATGTAATTTTCAGAAGATAGATGGATCAGTCATGCACCATTAAATCCATGCGGCTTGCAAATCACTGTCTTCAGTGGGCACAACAGCAGTAATCAATGCATATATGGGTGTGCCCACTGCCGCGTATGCAGTCACAGACCGCAGTAGAACCAAGAGAGTGTTAAGAGCCAAGAACTATCCAGATCAAGAACCCAACAAAGATCAGAGCTAGCAAATGATAGCTACTCAGAGTTGCAGTCAAAGGGACAGTAACCTCACTCTAGGTGAGATTAATTGTGTGAAAGAGAGCAGGATTCTATGTTAAAGTGATCTATTGCATTATTGCAATTTAAATAAGAATAATGAAACATATGCAATCTAATGTTTGTCTACAGACACAGGGATGATTAACAGCCTCAGCCTTAGCAAGCGTTTCACATAGTATGGTTTAACTGATTATAAGAATGTAATCAGCCAGCAGATAAACACTCAATTAACAAGGAATCTTCTGTTCAAGCCTAGATGTCAGATAGTTATAAAGGAACTTAATAAAATGTTTTCTTCAACATCATTAACACATATCCCTTTCTATTCTTGTTTCTCCTTCTCAGCTTCACGGAGGTCTGGGTCCACTAATGAAACAGAGGCAGGGGCGTTGGCTCCATCAGAGCAGGTGGACACAGAGCAAGCCCCCACCCAGTAGGTCCACCACCACCACCAGATTTGAGCCAAGCACTGGCCAGGCAGTAGCCCCTCCACACCGGGCCACCACCTCCGCCACAACCACTAATGGGCCCTGCATTCCCACCACCACCACCAAGCCAGGCTGCTTAGGAGGAGATGCTGGCCATGTTGAGACAGATCCTGGGCTATCTGCAGGGGATCCACGCCAGTGTCACCGCCAATAACTGGAGCTTATGAACAGCAAGGCCAGGCGCAATAGGGAGGAGAGAAGTCACCATGTCATGACAATGTCCTAACTTGCTGGGCAGCACAGGATGGGGTTAGGCAAAAGCGTGGTCCAGCAGGTGATGACGGATGTAGTTTGTAATGTTCTGGTCTCCAGTTTCGCCTCCTCCACCCTAGAGGCATCCCCAGTGCTCCAGCAGCCCAGTACCTCCTCTCCTCCCCATGCCTCCACCACCGCCACCAGATCCGCCACTGCTTGTACCGCTGCCTCAAGAGGGATGTCTCCCTGTGCCCCCCCCCACCCTCAGCACCTGTGAGACGGTGGTCACCCACTGGGGATTGGGGCCCTGATTCTAGGCGGAGGAGGATGTTGTGGCTACTCATATTTTTATGCCTTCTCAACAGCACTCCTCAGTGACAATCTATTGGTCCCAATGTTAACGTAATCTAGCCTGGCTACAGAATCTTGGATCTTGGCCTATCTGATGGTGATGTTTGGTAAGCATATTTATGTTTGGTAAGCATATATCCCATCTCATGGTCCATGATCCCCTTCTCTGTGGGCACGTAGGGTTCTGTTTAACATGTCACCAATTGATGGTCACTGAGGAATGCTGTTGAGAAGAGCTGCTGCAGTCCCTAGATTTTTTAAGGACTCATTATGTAGGTGTTATGTTTTTGTTTTGGTAGACATTTCTTCAATGACAGCTCCCCTTAACATATAGCTCCCACAATTTTAAAGCTATCATATATCCAGATAACTAAGACATAATTGTTGGTAGCTTAAATGTAGACTAATACCGCTATGGCGGTGGATTTGAAGAGTCTCACAATGGCATGTTAATGAGAGCCAGCATTAATATATGCACTAATGAAGCATGTGATCCTAACCTCAATAGTAGTCTGAGGTGGAGATGCTGGCCATCATGTGGCAGCAGATGGAATGTCTCTGGGGGATCCAGGCCAGCATCTCCGCCAATCATGCAGAGGTCATGCGCAGCCTGACCAGGCACAATAGGTTGGAGAGGAGACACCATCTGATGAAATCTTACCTTGTCGGTCTGCTCAGGATGTGATCCTGACCTCGATATCAGTCTGAGAACAGATCCTTGGGTCTTATGTAAGTATTATTGAATCTGGCTGCTGACCTTTGTGTCCTATCCGTATTAAAGAGTATTGCTGATATCATGAGTATTCTAACATGTGCTAACAGCTGTATAGCTGATGGATGTGATATCAATGCTGATTAACAGTTTCATATGGAGAAGGTGATAGTACACCTTGACCACTGACGCTCGTCACTGCTAAGCATATATTGTGAGATGACACATCATTATTAATGGTAATGGCCAGTGAGTGCTCCTGAGAACTAACTAATGGTTAGTAATGCTTGCAGCTGGGAATCAGGTGAGTTGGTATATTGTTACAGTTACAGTATTTAGCACTGTACTGTACATGCATGTTTTTTTAATTTTCTATCGCCCTCCGCCTTTTTCTTTTTGACTATTTTTTTCAGATTTTTGTGTTGTCAACACACTGGTCGTGTGAAAATGGATTACACAGGTTTAACCATCTTTTTCATTGAACAGATATAGACAAGTTGTAAGTGATATGCACATTAACACACTTCAATTAAATGGAGTGATTTCTGATTATCCTTTTATTTATCAGATTACGGTTGCAGTGGTGTAGTGACCACATGTGACCCTGGTAGGTGCTATGCATCATGATTATTCTAGACTATGAGATTACCGCCAAGAACCTCTTGCCTTCCCGGGATCCACCCACACCACACCCATGATATTAATGCACAGTCTTGTCCATTTCAGATTGTGCTCTGTGTTTGAAATAAAGCTTTGTTATAATGTTCTCACCATGTCTGTGTGTTTTCAATGGTTGGGTTTTTGGGACATCCACATATATCACATTTGTGTCACATTTCTATATCAGTAAACTAATGAGCACTAGTTACTATGCAATAGGTTAAAACATATGATAACAATAATAATAATAGTAATAATATAATAAGATATCATATTATAATATACATCATATATAATAATAAACATGCAAGTCCAATTTGTAACACTATGGAGTATCAACATTCCCCTGAAGGCCTGATAAGAATAGGACAGGTGATAATGTGAATTGGTTCATAACAAAACACTTAATGGAATGTCACCACATGATAATGGGTATACATCTTGGCACATGGCCACAAGCAATGATGTGGTACTTTCTAGGATGGGCCTAGCGGAGATTATCCCTGATGACAGTGAGTTTGCTGTTTCGCCACGTGCCTCTGCATAGCCTTGTGTGTTTGCAGCCCTTCCTGATTGGTTAGAGTAGATTAGTGTGGTGTATGTTCCCCAGGTCCTCTTCTGGATTGCTAAGTGGTGGTGGTGAAGGGGCTTGTGTTCCTCAATTAAGCTGTCAGCTATAACATGTAGGGCCACTGTAGGTGGGCAGGTCATAGCAGACAGGTCAGAAAAATCACAGTCCACTGGAGAAGGACAACCCACTTCAGTATCTTTGGCATGCAAACCTTGTGGAACAGCACAGGCAGAGATGTAGCTAAATGTGCTGCAGTCCATAGGGTCACGGAGAGTTGGACATGACTGAAGGACTGAACAACAAATAATAACATGTTCACCTGGTACTTGCTATATGTGATGTGGCGGTGTGATTTGTCCACTATTTATTTTCCCAATGTAGATGTGATGAGCAAGATGTATATACAATTATTTTTATATTTCTGGGTCCACATTAGAGCCTCTGTGAGATAGAGAGGGTTAATAAGGTGGGCAGTTTCATGTTTTTGTGTTGCAATTTAATCGGGTAGTGTGTTTTTAATTGCTTTATGAATGTTGCAGCATGGCTTTTCATATTGGCATATGCATGACCATTCCAACATATGATAAAATAAAACATGTTCTAAATGCTTATTTTTTTATTTGTGTATTGTTGTGCAATGAATTGTAATGCCTTTCATTGCTTTTCCCATTCTTTAAAGTTTAGTGGTATGTATATATAGGCCCTCATTCAATTGTGATTTGGCCAATTGAATAGTGCTCTAAATAAGCACATAACATATATTTTTTAAATAAGTTTTTAGTTAGTGAAAACCTTGCTTTTAGATAGATGCTTACTAAGTAAAAAGTTCTTTAAAAAAATATGTTATGTGCTTATTTTGACCCCTATTCAATTGGCCAAAATAGCAATTGAATGAGGGCTATAGTATTTTATAGTATTAAGAACTTCTTTGTAAACTCTTTGCAGGTCCTATTTGGAGGCCGTAATATTTTTGGCTCCATTTGTCGTTTACAGGTTTGTGTGTCCTTGGGGATTCGTAGCAATTTAATAGCGATTTGCAATAGTAACATTTACGGGCTTGACAGATCAAAGGCTTAGCTGGGACAAAGTTCAGATTTTGACGGTACATAGGGTTTTTCCACCTGTAACCAGCATTTGCAGGTAGCTGAAAGAATCCAATTTAATAGCCGTAACTCTTCCGGGCTCCTTTACGGGCAACGATTTTTAAAATTGCAGCAATTTAATGGGGCTCAAAGACGGACACTAATTTTGTGCAGTGTTTCTAAACAGCCAGGACTGTCTGTCTTAAAGTGAAAGAGGTATGAGAAGTGGAGTGGGAAAGAATGGTTAGAGGGTGTAAATGTGGAATAGTCATGATATGGTCACCAATAGTAACAGGCATAGCCACATTATTGAAAGGTTCAGCTACTGCCAACATGAAATCAGCACAGTGCAATGGAGTTGTGGCACATAAGAATATCCAAATAATTTAGATAGAATGCATAGACTATGGGACTATTGGATCATATATGTAATTGAAAAAGATAGTTGAAACTTTCAGTATCACTTAATAATTAGACACTTCCTGCTTGCCTCATGGCTTCTCTCTCTGTCCCTTGCGCTCAGCTTCCCCCACTCAGTACTTCCCCCACTGTCCACATTTTTCTATTCATTCCCACAGTCTCATGCTGTTCTTAAGTGCTCTAAAGTGTACCCTTCCGGTGTTCTCATTTTTTATAGTATATATACAAATATTATATTGATTGATGAATTGCGATTATTATTATCATGCAAGACAGCTCTTTTTCTCAACAAGACAGCTTTTTTAACTACTACTCTCCCACTAAACAGTCCTCACACTGAATAAAATACCCCAAAATTGAAAAAAATAGCTAATACTATAGATGCATAAATTAAATGAACTGAGTTACTATCCATGATCCATTTTAAGGCAAAATTAAAACTATACTCAAAAATAGTTATATTAATATTGAAAGTATAAGGTTCATTTAACACATTACAACAAAAACATGTAAATTAATAGAAATATTTTTTTTAATAAAAATAATTAATTATTAATATTATAATAATTAAACCAATAAACTAATATACCAGCTGAAAAATGCCACATTATAAAAAAGTAGTTCAATGTATAAAATGAAAAATATGACATTGTTCAAACACAATGGACTGAATGCTAGAATGCTAGAGGAAACTTTGTGAACTTGACATTTGTGTCAAAATAACAATTCTTTTATCCTATCTTTAATTATTGATTCATTGTACAACTGACAATAATATATTATCCCCAGTGTTCCAAACATTTTATTTTTAGTATATATAATTTAGAAATTGACTTATGTTCAAACCCATTTAGATATACTAGATAGATTAATATTATCATTAATCATTTATCAGTAAGATTAAGATTAATTGGTGAGTTCTGCTGTGCTATTGTTCTGTTTCTGATCCTAGTTACTACAGGCTTCATTACAATCGGATATGTTGGTATTTAACATGTCAAGGTGACACGTTATTAGTAACATTTT
This sequence comes from Discoglossus pictus, assembly GCA_027410445.1. Lineage (NCBI taxonomy): Eukaryota > Metazoa > Chordata > Amphibia > Anura > Alytidae > Discoglossus > Discoglossus pictus. The sequence continues at coordinate 189,117,455 of CM050165.1, forward strand.
GATTCAAAACAGGCAAAAATGCAGCTCTGCAATAACACTATCAATAATCTTGTGATCTCAGCTCGTGGTCACGAAAAACAAGTTAAAGGCAGGACATCTTTTGGAAATCTACCATAGGGGCTGGTTGGAGTGTGGAGGCTGGGAAAGCTGATGAAATCTGAGAGACAATGCCAGATTCAAACAATTTGACTAGAATTGGTTCTCTCAAAGGTTATACTCAGGTATGCAGTCTATATTTCTGTTACGGAAATGTGATTAAGGAAATGAGACCTAAGTGATTACAGAATAAGTAATAAGTATCTCTGGATAATTACGGGTTCGTGTATGACTTTAAAAAGAATATGGTACGTGATATTAAACGGACATTTGGAAGTATGACGGAACTCGACAGACAGTAATATGCCCCATAGGAGGTAGTTTTGAAGAAAGCGTGAGTAAGTTATGTGTAAACTGATCTGAAGTGGGATCATAAATAAATTGTTGTTTGGATGAATTGCAGAAGGCAACTAAGAAAAGAGAAAAGAAATATGGACAGACTAAATAGATATTTATTTAGGAACCCAAGAGATTAAATAAATTAATATTTTAATCTTGTACAGTTGACACGGTTGATTATATACAAGTAAAATTATATGTGCAAATGGCCTTTAATGGGCAATTTCCAGACCACCTTTTTATACATCATATTATCAAGATACCTGCCTTTTAGTAATATTTCTCTGATTGTCCAGTCAATGGAATCATGACCTGTATTGTTACTGTTGTAACTTGAATCCAAATACACTGTATTTTCTTGTTTTTTGTTCTAACATACAAGAGTGATCTTGTATCAGGACTGAAACATGCATGTTATATCATCAGTCTGTCCCAAACTTGCTAGAATCTTATTTTCTGAACAGTGTCTTTGCAAGCCAGCAGTATAGGGATAACATATTTTTTTAAAGAAGTTTTTAGTTAGTAAGCATCTATCCAAAAGCAAGGTTTTCGTTAACTAAAAACTTCTTTAAAAAAAATATGCTATGTGCTTATTTAAAGCCCTTTTCAATTGGCCAAATTGCAATTGAATGAGGGCCTTAGTAGGTAAACAGACCCATAGAAAAAACCCACTGAGGTATTTTTTTCGTTCTCAGATGAGCACCTCTACTCTTTTTGCATACATTTTCCTCACCTTATGGGTGATAAGGGGAAACAGACCTGGACCCCTTGCTCACTGTGCCTTAGGTAGTAAAGCTGCACCTCACTGACAAGGCCCATAGAGGCCAAAAAAACATGTCTGGGGTTTGCTGTTTCTCCTTTTCAGGGAGAATTGCCTGGTATTTCGGGGCTGGGTCACTCCTTTAAGTGAGACCAGACTGATATACTACAGGATATTTCTCCCTGTGAAGGGCACAAGTGAGCTAAAAGGGGTTGCTCTCTGAGTAGGTAACCAGACCTATAGAAAAAACCCACAAAGGTATGTTTTGTTCTCAGATGAGCACCTCTACTCTATTTGCATGATGCACTATTGCCTAACCAGAAGATCTCATATTCAGAAGCAATATGATTGATATTTATTTTCTGGATCATATAACCTCAGAGTGGCCTGGTATTGTGTAATGTGTGAGATTGTGTTTGTGTGGAAAGTATATGAGTCTGTGTTTATATTTGTTATTTATAGCATGTACTAACATCTGATAAGGAAGAGTCACTAGGGAGAGAAGATAATGTCTAGCAAAAACTCTGTGTTTTTGATAATATCGATGCACTTCAGGAAGTGTGTGTGCATTGATTGATGATAATTGCTGAAGCTATATCCCAGCTGAATAATGATTATGGTAATCTTACTACTGGCTATTAATCACCTCCATTAAATAAATGCCCATTATGAACGCGAAAACAGGTATAAGGGAAAACTGGCTCCAGGATCTAGGTATTGGTGGTTGTCTGACCTTATCACTGTTGTAGTTTTGTTCCTGATCTGTCTGTGATTTTGTGGGAAAGGATTGTTGCACTTACATTGATGATCATTACACGTCAATCAAGACTGACCTTGATCAAATGAGTGACATTCAGAAAGCATCTCCAGCCACCTTCTACCTCTTATGGACCTTTTCCTGATTGGATGAACTTAAAAGATACTCATATACCTATATTTGGACTGGCTCTTATCTTTTGATTATGTTTTGTTATCGCCTGTTGTAAGGATCTTATTCACCTGGACTGTGAACTTTGTGCAAGGGACTCCATTATTAAGAACTCCTCAGTTTTGCTGCAGAAACGTCACAAGGGACGCAGGCCACACTGAGTTTACAGCTATGTAGCCTTACCATTAATCCCTTCCATATTCTCTTTCCCAGTGAGCTTTCTCCCTCTGGGGCAAAATGGAGTCAGTTTGAAGATGAAGCCTTGTCTTTTTTACTATGTCTACTAAATGTTTATTTCTTTATTTGCAATGTTTGTAATGGCCACCAAGAATGCATCCTAGTTTAATGCTGTTGTATTTCTCTAGTGTTTGCCTATTTAGTGAACACCTCTTGGTGCTGTAGGGGGATCTATAGAGATATAGTTACTCCTTATTGTTCTACTAATTCATATAATATGCCTTTATTACTCTGTAGCTAATACATAGTGTTGCAAAAACATGCCTTGAAGCCAACAATAACAAATACCTTGAAAACATAGTCCGAACTAGTACTCTTAGGATTATCTTCTACATTTACCATTTACGGGTGTGAAAACATTTGCGGGCTTGAGGAGTTGTAGCATTGGAATATTGATTTGCGATTTCAGAGATTGTAACATTTGTGGGCTTGAAAGATGACAGGCTTAGAGAGGTTGCACATTATGATTTTGTCAACGGCAGTAATTTTCAGCCTGCAACCCGTAGATCGTTTGCAGCTCACTAAAATATGCCAATTGAACAGCAAATTAGGTTACAGGCTACATTACGGGATCCAGTAACCAACAATTGCTCAATTGAATAGGGGCCCAAGAAATTCAAGAAATTTCTACAGTTTGTTACTGTCCATTTAGAGTAGTCAATGAAGCAGAAATAAATGTTTGCATGAAATTCCCTTGCTTTCCCTTGCACCACTTTGATGACATCATCTTGCACCCATGTTATTAGCAATGCTTCTTTGGGACCATTTTGTTTAGCCCTCTAGTTTATTTGGCTCTAGATCAGTGAACCTATCATTACCATCATAAGTATACTAAGGTATTTACTCTACATAGTTCATCCAAATATTCTTGCAAACTCTTAATTTCTTATGTTTCTGTTAGATCCCTGCCATCCTTGTCTTTGATCATACACATTTTTTACCGGGATGTCTCTAACAGGATTGGAGAGATCTCTTGTATTTCCCATTCAATTATCTTCTTCTATTTCTTTAAATATGCTTTTTATCTCTTCTTGCTGTTCTCTGGCAGTGTGAGAGAGAGAGAGAGAGATGAGTCCTATTATGTAATAGTGCAGGTAAACATAAGTTTTTTTTTTGCAATATGAACTATTTAATGCCATCCATACCCTACCCAACCTTTGCTCTCAGATCTTTGATCTTATTTTTATTATCAGTCTTGTATGTCAGTAGACATTTCATTGTTTCATTTGTGTCACCACCAACTCCTTTTCAGCCAGGGGGTTCTTTTGAAATTCAAGGCATGTAACATTCTTCTTTTCTTTAACTGGTTACCAACCTGCTTAAAAGCATTAGGTAAATTCCTAGTTAAACAATTCATTGTATTATCGGGGCAATATGAAGTATAATAAAATGCTAGTTTCTTTTATAGTGGTAGATAAATATAAAATAGAATTGGTTTAAGATTATTCTCTATATCAATTAAACCACTGTTGTTTATGTAATATGCTAACAACATTAGCAATGGTGTAAGTCATGAATTCTAAATCAATTTAGGAAAAAAATGTGTTAGCTGACTTTTCTAATATAGATCAGTACTCAAATTCAGTATGTGCCATGAAGCTGAACTTACAGCCTTACTGCCAATTGAATAGGGCTCTAGATAAGCACAGAGCATATTTTTTTACATAAGTTTTTAGTTACTGAAGACCTTGCTTTTGGATAGAAGTTCACTAACTAAAAACTTCTGTAAAAAAAATATGCTCTGTGATTATCTAGAGCCCTATTCAATTAATTCAATTAGACCAAATTGCAATTGAATGTGGCCCCAGGACAGGATACAGTGATTTTGAAATCCAGCAGCGTCTGTCGATGGCTATAGTTTACTAAAACAGTTTTAGCCTCATTACTTAGATATCAGCTAATGTTATTAATTACATACTTAACAAACATTATAGTTATGTCTTTATTAAAAAGCAATAAGGATGTAGAACATTATATTATATATTATATCAGGTTAGCTTGTTAAATCAAACTAAGTTTTTTTTAATTATTCTGGCAGACAAAATGTATTTAAAAATATTAACTAAAATAATATTTATAACCATCTTCAAATTTTATTCTTGAGTGTCAACAAATCAAGCTCTACTTCTATATTTTACTACTTTTCTATATTCTACTGATCTTTTCCACTGCTACTGAACACATTTTATTCTATCAATATCCTGTAAGTATCTAACACATCAGAGAATCAAACAACCACATTATGCAACAAGCATTTCCCCCATTTCAGGAATTGGAAAAAATATACATTTATTGAATTAAACAAGTAAAAATATATTTATAGCATCTTGCTAAAATAGTGATATGATTAAATATGTTATATATCTGCCTATTTCAATATGTACAAAATATACAAAGATTAAAAATGTGAGCTGTGTGAAAACACAGCATGTCACATGCCTTTTCCAAGACCAGACAAAGCAATATTCTTATATATATATATATATATATATATATATATATATATATATATATATATATACCTGTTCTTTGTCCTGGTGATGTTCCCCAACTTAATCTTACACAATTCTTTAATTGTTGGATTTCTCCCCTATGTGTGTTCATAAACCTATGTAAGAGAGACCAATTCTGCCTGGCACCTTTGATAATGGTTTAGCATATGATCCTGGACCAGATGATGGATTTAAAACATTCAACATTTTTTAAGTAGCTATCTGTGATTTTCCTAGATTTCAAAGTAAGGGCCTCATTCTATTATCGGCCGTAGGAGATGGGGGGCCGCAAGGACCAGCCGCAAGCTATTTGCCTATTCTATTCCCTACCGGCCGGGGACTCCGGCAGGCTTGCGGCCGGCGCCTTGTTATCCTTTGCGGCCGCACGCGCCGTAGGAAAGTCTTTGATCTTAAACGGCAGCAAGAGTTTCGTCCGCAAGAAAATCCTGGTTGCTATTCAATTGCTCCTGGAACCCTCTCTGCAAGGCTAAAAGCGAGCCGCAGCTTACTTGCAGCAAAAAGGTCCCGCAATAATTTTTTTTTAATATATGTCAAATATACATGTAAAAAGTCCAGAGTGCTTGGAGCACCTCAGACCTGGCAACGCTGCGGCCGGAAAATAAACAGTTATTGTAATCTCGGATTTGGGCTGATGTGCAAGCTTTAGAGGGGGTTGCTATTAATCCTCATGTCCCCCATTATGATCCCTAGCATTTACAGAACTTTACAGTGCCGTCTTGAATATATATTTGCTTTTAAAGATTTCTGAGCTTACAGCCGGTTGCAAGATATACGGCCGGCCGTAAGGGGATATCCTTGCGGCGCCATATAATTGAATTGCAAGGTAACGGGAGCCCCGCAAGGAATCGCAGCTTTGCGGCTGATTTACGGCCGATAATAGAATGAGGGCCTAAGTGTTTATTGACTGGTGAGCCAAACTCACTACTGGTGACATTCTTTTTAATCTATGAGAAAGGGAAATCCATCAATACCTGATGATTGAAAAGCACCAGCTCTCCAAGGGGACTTGCTAGGAGCTATGGGGCTTTACATATGTATGTCTCAGATGGGAAGGCCCTAATTAGCTGGTGGAGAGGAATAACAGAGCTATATGAAACTTTATTGACTGGCTGTGTTATCTGGAAAGGGTATGGAAGTGTTTCACTTTTTTGAGTGTGCAAATTGTGAGTTAGTTAATAATGTAGAACTCTGGTGAAGACTTCTAGGGCTGTATGTCCGTAACTTAAATTCCAAATGTTATAGGGCCATATTCTCTTAGAACCTGAAACACTAAATGCTACTGAAAGGCTCCAGCCTGCTGGTGTAAGGAAATCATCCTGGTGGCAGTTCACAGGATTTAACTAGCAGTGCATCAGTGCTAGTCCAAGTACTTATTACAATACCTGAAACTAGCCAAAATCGGGTATTTTGAATTCCAATATATGCTAATTCCAACATGTAAGTGAGAACCAGGGAAATATAATTGATACTTAACATTGTCATATAAAGGTTAAGAGATCATAAAATGACTTTATTACTATTCACTACATATCTGTTGTTATGTTTATATAGTTACTTAGAGCAACATAATACTATATTGCCAGCCTTTGTCATCTTACAATATATGATACTGTGATGGTTTGTCACCAGAGGGCAGTAGAGAGCCCTTCAAGACTTCTCCCCAGGAGTGAAATGGTTAAGAAGATCTTTAAAAAGCTTGGCTGTGGCTGCAATTAAGACCTACGGCTGCTGTCTCCAGGTGGAAAGCTGTTTGACAGTGCTTGAGTGTTGTGGAAGTGTGCAGGGCCGAAGTCAGAGGCCACACTAAAAACTAATAGACCAAAGCCAGAAGCTTTGAAGAGCGAGCATGCAGAAAAGAGGAACAGAAAGTCCCTGAAGGTGATGACCGAGGGAGGGATCTGCTTCGGAAAGAGAGGCCGGAGATACAGAGCCTAAGAGAGAGGTGAGAGGGAAAGACACCTCTGCAACCTATGTTTGGACTGTATGTTTGCACTTCTATATAAGATAATAAGGGAACTACAGTTTAGTTATGCAGGGCTTCAAGGACAAGCTAGGACTTATTTTCAGTTTGGTTTATTTTCTGTTGTATGCTGACAAATAAACAGCACAAATCTGCTAAACATTTAAAGGGCTCCTGCTTTCTCCATTTTGGTGCTGGATATTAGGACACGGATCCTGAGAGTGACAGTGAATCTGTCACAATACTTTAGATCATGAATATGTTATTGTACAGATAAATAGGAAAATCCTATCCTTATAGTCATATATGTAATCTGCGTTCTTAATCACAAACTGTTGCATAATAAGAAACTGATAAATATTATGGATTAGAGGTTAAAGAGGCATAAGCAGAGTGGTCATTCATTTTTATTGATATATATCCACTTCCCTGCCCTGGAAGGTTGTATAGTTAGATAGATAGATAGATAGATAGATAGATATGGGTGGGGGGATGTATGGCATTGCTATGGTGAATACTACATTTCTGATTCTCCAACAGTTGTATATAAGACAGATTCCTAGCACCTGTTAGAGCTAAATAGATATGGGCAATACCCCCCTGGCTGCAAGCCAGTAACTTTTACTGGAGGTTTTATTTTTTTAATTTTTTTGAGGGGGGGACCATCTAATAGCTCTGTAAACTTGAATGTAAAAGTCCCATAGGGCCGAGTCAGCCTTACAGAATTCCTACAAGACTCATGTGATCATAATGAAAATGTCAGGACAGATGAAGACTTCATTACAAGAAGACCTCCATTACAAGTTTATTCTGCTCACCTACTTAATGTCAACTCTTTCTCCATTTGACATTTGACACTCTTCTCTGCCCACCCCCACTTCCTATTCCTTCCTGTCTCACAGCTGAAGACTATAAAAATAAAATTGATAACATTGGAAAATATACTCTCCTCTCAACATTGCTCAAACACACCATCATATCAACAAAACGACAACAGCCAGCCTTGCCCTTCCCCAGTCCCACATCTACTATTGACTCCTTTGACACTGTAATTGAGGATGAAGTTTTTGTTCTCCTATAAACCTCACACTTTAGAATCTCCCCACTTCATCCTGTTCAATAAGAGCTAATCCCTCACCTCTCTACCGCACCTATCCAAACTTTCATCTATTGGAACTCTCCCTAAAAGTCCTGCAAGGTTCCATCATCTTTAAAACATGCAGTGACTACAACCATTCTTAAGAACCCCTCATCTGATTCAGCTTCTGCATCTATCACATAATCTCTCTTACTTTCTTTAGTTTCAAAACTGCTTCAGTTAATTGTCTACATCAGGCTAGCCCAGTTCCTTTTCTCCAACTTCCTTCTTGACCCCATCCAGTCTGGCTTCCAGACCAGCATTTCACAGACACAGCTCTTGCAAAAGTCACCAATGACTTGCTCACCCCAAGTAAAAGAGTCCCTTATCTATTACAATTCTCCTTGATCACTCTTTGATACAGTTGACAATCCTTGAACATATTTTATATTTTGGACAGAATTCCTTTAAGCAGGGTAAATAGACACAAGTCTGATCAGTGATTAAGACATTTTTTTTTTAATCAGGTGCCACTGAAGTGAATTTGTCAGCCATTCTTCTTATTTCTTCTGGCTCTGCTCCATACTGTCTGTATAAAGGATTTGGATGTAGGACAATAAATTCAGTCTTACTTTTTAATACAGTATGTACACTGCTTATCATTTAGCAATAGCTATTAACTCATCTGACTGCAACTTCCAAGTAATTTCAGTTGCAGACAAATCTTCCAAGACCTCAAAGTATAAGTTTAACTTGTGAAAATACCTTTAAATATATTGAAAAATATTTTTGCATACATTTGCTATGGCCATATTAACTGTTCTACTTTCTTTGCCAATCAGAATATGATTTGCATATTAAGTGATAAAAGCTATCTAATTTTGGCTGGCTACATATTTAGCAAAAAGTACATTTTGACAAACTGATGTCAATAATCTCTCTTTAATTAAACAAATGAACTTGAATAACCCACTCAAATGCTGCAGTGAGATAACACGTTATGGCTGTGCATAAGGCCTATCACTGAAATGTAGTTACAGTATATGCTTATATTATAAAACTATGAAGAACATTAACTTGGTACATTTATAGTATACAGTAAATATTCTGAAATGACAGATTATTTCGGCAAAGATTGTTTTGATATGCTGTTGCCATGTTGGATATATACCATACTTACCCGCTACCATGGGTGTTTCTATGGACCCTCATATTAATTTACCTTAACCCCCTCATGGGAGTTCATGAGGACCACTATATTCCTTTACACTAATCCCAGACTAATCTAGTTATGCATTGAAATAAAAAAAAAACTACAATCCTACAAAATAATTAACTTACATAAAATAATAAAGAATCACTAATTATAGTTTCTAAAGTATGTGCAATGCTCCAAAGGGAGAGCATGCACACTTTAGAAACTATATGTATGGAATTCCGTACATGCTGCAGTGCACATGAGCTGCATCAAAGGGGGGAAAGCGACAGGTGGGGAAAGGGGGAAAGAGACACAGGGAAGGGAGGAGGAGGAAAGAGACACAGGGGAGGGAGGAGGGGGGAAGAGACAGGGGGAGGGGGGAAAACAGGGGATGGGGGAAGAGACAGGGGAAATTGGGAAAGTGACAGAGGCGGAAAGAGACACAGGGAATGGAGAGGGGGCAAGAGACACAGAAGAGGAAGAGGGGAGAGAGACACAGGGGAGGGAGAGGTGAGAGAGACACAGGGGAGGGAGAGGTGAGAGAGACACAGGGGAGGGAGAGGGGGAAGAGACACAGGGGAGGGAGATGGGGAAAAGACACAGAAGAGAGATAGGGGGAAGAGACATAGATGAGGGAGAGGGGGAAAGAGACACAGGGGATGGAGAGGGGGGGAAGAGACACAGGGGAGGGAGAGGGGGGAAAGAGACACAGGGGAGGGAGAGTGGGCAAAGAGACACATGTAATATTATCCCATAATTTATGAATTGTAGATTTGTGTTTACATGTGGACATCTAAAATGTGTTAAACAAAGTATTTTCTCAGAATCCTCAGAAATTCAGATGTTGCACTGCTCTTTGGGAAACTGAGCAGGGTCATGCAAATTAGTCCACAATGCATTTTTACTAAGCCAACACCAATGTAAACACTGCTCCTTTTACACCTACTAAAAGACCTGTTTTGATCTTATCGGATCTCATCAGTGTGGGGCTAGGAACCTAACTCATGCTATGGATTTTGTGGAAAGACTATTAACTAATAAAAAAATGAACAGGTTACAACAATATAAAAATACTATAAAAATGCAAAAGAATTATTAAAAATAAAAAATAAAAACATTAAAATTGAAACAACTTTTAGGTAACTTTTAGTATTGTCAGCTATTGTCAATCATGGTCCTCAGTATTCAGCCCTGGTATGTGCGCAAATCCAAAATTAAGAAATCTAGAATGAATCCCTCCGTCCTCATCTTCCTGGCTTCTCATCAATCTGTATTAAAGACCCTGGAATTTATCTCTAGGTCTAAGACAAAAGTCCCTCTCAAAAAATGCTGGCTCTTAAATAATAAAAAAAAAATGATTGAAAGATCTAACTTAATAGTGCTCCTCAAAATGAACAATGCAGATCTCACACTCTAATTGGCTACTATTAACCAATCAGAGAAGACTATCACTCCCTATTCTGATTGATTGATAAATATGGTATACCCATAATGCTGCATAATATCTTGGGATAATTTGAATTCCTTTAACCTGATTTGCTGATATGTGATTTTCAGCTATTTCAGGAAGCTTACAAAGTCTACATAAAATGAATGGGTAGTGACTCCACAGTCTTTCATCATATGGACCTCTTACCATTTTAATTTTTGATTTATCTCAGACATTTACTTATTTTTTGAGTATTTTTTAGATGACTTTATTTATCTTTTCATATGCAATATTACTTATCATTTTTTGTTATTTGTTTTGTAGGATTGCAGTTCTTCTGTTTTCATGCAGTATTAGATTAGACTAAGGGGTTGGTGTTAGGGAATATCAAGGGATTAGGAGGTCATGAAGTTCCATAATACAGATCCCCATGGTATGGGGATAGAGGCCCCATGGGGATAAATAGGGACCTCCATATAAAATACAGAATAGAGGACATGGGGCTCAGTATAGACCCCTTTTTGGGATAAGAGCTATGGGGTACATTAGTGGTAGGTTAAGTAGGTGTGCCCTATTTTATAAAGGGGTTCCAAAGGGCCCTCAAATGTATGTATTACAGTTGATGAGAATGGAGGCACAGTACAACCTCCCCATATTCATAGTTATTAAAATCAACACCCCTTTGGAGGCTAATCATTTATATATATATATATATATATATATATATATATATATATAACATTGAAAAAACAAGAAAAATAAAATTAATTGGGCAGAGTTAAGTGATAAACAGACCAGCATCTGTTTCTCACTTAACTCTGACTAATGAAATGTATTTTTCTTGTTTTTTCAATTTTTCTTCCTTTTCTTCTTCCCTTTCTCTTTACTGTTTTTAGTTCATATCTGTATCAGTATTGCTTTTTGATTTGATAAAGAGAGGCATTATCTCTCGAAAGCTCGTCGCTATATTATGAATACGTGTGTCTCATAAAAAAGGTATCACTATTTACTGCAATTCTCTTCTTCAACTGTATTACTGGACATCCACAGCTACCTCACTCTTCATATATATATATATCATATATATCACATATTATAATTGTCAAACTGCGAGACGTCATCACGCTTTGCACTGTTGCGTACGACTTAGAAGATGAGTGCCTTTGGGGGCGAGGCGAGCAGTTCTGCACGACTTAGTCGATGAGTGACAAAGGCGCTCATTGCCTGCGAGCCTTGCGTAGCGAGGCGAGCAGTTGAAGCAATGAAAGACGCGGGACTTAGACGAAATGAGCGTCAAAGGCCGTTGAGGCATTGAAAAATGCGGGACTTCACCTCCAAGGTCTTAGGAAACGCGGGATCGCCTTAGGCTGCAAGCAGTTGAGGAACGCGGAAAAAAAAAATGACGAGACGCTAGACTTCGAAAAAAAAAAAAATACGAGGTCAGAAAATATGAAGTTAACAGCCGAACCATGCAAATCAAAAAAAAAGAAAAAACAATTTTTTTTTTAAATAACATACAAAAAAAAACTTACACACAGGACGGGGTGACAGCCAGGACGTCTGGAAATGAGGTTGCACGCAAATTTAAGCAGAAGTTGCAGAGTGTCGGCACTCGAAAATCGGATAAGCAACAAAAAAAAATGGCTGCAGAATAAAATGGAAACAAGGTTCATGACCCCGAGCCGCGGAAAACACTGCGTACAACTTTTACCCAGGGACGTACAAGGTACAAAATACACTATTACAAAGGACGGAAAATGCACGCGAGCAGCGTAACACATAGACAATACAAGCATTTTACAACACTAACTTGCAACTAATAACATTACTAATCTAAAATGGCGCTTTACACAACTGAAGCACAATTTCTACTGCACAATTGGAACTTTGATGACACTTTCTCCTTAGCAACAGTCCAACTGTACATTGGATGCTTCAGGAAAATAAAAAGAGATTGTTAGCTCTTCAGGCTATTGATTGCTGGATATATTAATTAGAAATAGGTAAAGTATATTAATTTAATAAGCATGTTATTGCCCCATCATTTTTGACGGGCAAGTCGCTAGTATATAGAGACTTCCATAATTCATTCAACACCTTCCATTCATCTATAAAACTTAAAATGGATTTCTCCACAGAACAGGTAAACTTTCTAGACACTTCTATATCCATCACCAATGGCACTCTCCACTCATCTATAGATAGGAAACCTACAGGCAGATGTAATTACCTACACAGCTCCAGTTTCCATCCCTCCCACACCAAACAAGCCATCATCCATAATCAAGCTATTAGATACCATCGGATTTGCTCAAACACTGGAGATCGTGATACAAATTTAAAAACAGTCTGAATCTTTCAAACAAAAGGGTTACAAACCCTGTATTATTACCCAAAATATAACCACTGCAATCAAAATACCCCGAGAACACCTATTAAAGTAAAAAACAAAAGAAACTACTTCACGTATACCTCTAGTGACCACATACCATCCAATTTTAGAGAAAATTCTGAAAATAATCAAAGATTTGCAACCATTACTAATTGAAGATACTGGATTAAAATATATATTCCCAAAACCTCCCATCCTTGCATTTAAACAACCACCAAACCTGAAACAAAAACTTGTCAGCAGAAAATTGGCCAATGAACAACTGAATACAAAAAATGGAACTAAACCTTGTAACAAACGTGCCTGTAAATTATGCCAACACATTTGTAATGATGATACAGCCACACATGACAACAAAACCTATAACATCAAAGGATCATATTCATGTACATCGTCAAATGTGGTTTATATGATACAATGTACTTTATGTGACACAGGCTGTTACATTGGAGTAAACGGCCAAAAAATGCATTTTGCGGATGAATTTACACAGGTATTCAATAAGAAAACATAATGAAGACAGTTATTGTAGCCCAGTAGGACATCATTTTAGCCATAATGATCACTCTATCCAAAACTTAAAAGTCAAAATACTCAGAGGAAAATTTAAAAGCATCCAAGAGAGAAAAGCATTTGAAATAAAGATGATCACATTCTTCAACTCTAAAAACACAGGACTTAATATAGACTTGGGCTTTCTAACACATCAGAATTTCATGTGATTTTTTCTTTTCTTCTTATACTATAACAGACTTAGCATTCTTAGTGTGGTGTCTGTCCAACAGGAAATATATCACTATGGACTACAGTGCTCTGCTTTTTCTTGTATATATTGATGTATATGTGTATATAATATGTGTATATAGGTTTCCTTTGCTATGTTGTGTTTATTCTCCATGTATGTATTTACGTGATAGGGTCAGATGCTGTTTCCACTCTATCTGCATCTGCTGTTATTATTCAAACTGAGGGTTCCATCTCATGTTAGTATTGCTTGAGACTTGATAAAGTGAGGATAAGCCTCTCGAAAGCTCGTCATTATAAAAAGGACGTTTGTCCAATACAAAAGGTATTAATAATTACTAAATTACTAGATTACTGGACATTCACAGCTGCTTCACTCTTCAATTGTATATATATATATATATATATATATATATATATATATATATATATATATATATATATATACAGTATATATATGGATTTGGGTGGGACGGAGTAAGTGCTAGTGTGCTTAGTTCACATTAGAATATAGTGTTGCTATGAACTCTTCTATCATCACAGCTCACACACTCCATCCTCACAACTAACCAATAATACCCAGTCTTCTTCCTTTCCAATTCCTACAGCCACTATGAACTACTTTGACCCTGCAACAGAGAACAAAGTCTCCAGCCTATTATCATCGTCTCACCTCACTAACTGCCTCTGGATCTTATTCCATCTTAGCTCATCCCTCCCCTCTCTACCACACTAATCCCAGCTCTCACACACATCTTCAACCTTTCCATAAATACTGGCATGTTTCCATCTTTTCTAAAACATGTCATAATTACACAGACTCTTGAGAAACCGTCATCTGACTCTGATGTTGCATCTAACTATCACTCTATCTCTCTACTTCCGTTTGCTTCCAAACTGGAGAGGCGTGTCTATAGTCACCTTAAAAGTTTTATTTCCTCTAATTCCCTTCTTGACACCTTCCAATCCGGCTTCCGGCCCCAACATTCCACTGAGACAGCTCTCACAAAAGTCACCAATGACCTGCTCACCGCCAAGTCAAAGGTCACTTTTCCATTTTACTTCTTCTGGATCTCTCTGTTGCCTTTGACGCAGTTGACCATCCGCTTTTACTCCATATCCTTTCCTCCCTCGACATTCGAGACACTGCTCTCTTATGGATCTCATCATACCTACAAGATCGATCATTTAGGGTCTACTTCAGTGGCACCTTTTCTCCTCCTCACCCACTGTCTGTTGGTGTACCCCAAGGATCAGTCCTAGGCCCCCTTCTCTTCTCCATCTATACATCCTCACTTGGTACCCTAATCAACTCTTTTGGGTTTCAGTATCATCTCTATGCAGATGACACTCAAATCTACCTCTCAGCACCAGATCCATCACAACGTTCAGTGTCGGTAGTACCTCTTTGTCAATCACTTCACTTAGCCTCTAGAAGAACATTTTAAATCATGACCCTAACTTTCAAAGCCCTCAACAACAGTGCACCCCTTTACATCTCTGCTCTCATCTCCAAATACTCCCCCACATTGCCCATTTCGTTCTGCTAAAGACCTTCTTTATTCTATCACTCTTGTCACCTCCTCTCACTCCCACCTTCAGGTCTTTTCTTATGCTGCCCCTTTTCTCTGGATCTCCTTGCCTCCTTCCACCAGACTATCCTCCTGCCTTAAATCCTTCAAATCCTCACTAAAAACACATCTCTTTAAAGAAGTCTATCACCTTCCATCCTAACACGCAGAACACTTCTCGCTCCCTCCTGTACCACACACAAACCTTAACCTTTAGACTGTAAGTTTGCAAGTTTCAATCCTGCAAGGTGCTTTGGGGAAAGCACTATGGACACCGGATTCCAAACTCATTCTTTGGAATGTTTTAATTTTGAATTTGTCGTTGCCTGGAACTTAACTTATATAATGCTACGGAATATTTTGGCGCTTTACAAATAAACAATAATAATAATAATAAATTATTGACTCAAGACTCTGCAGACAAATTTTCCAGATGGACCTTAGGAAAATAATTTGTTATGCAAGACTCTACATATTTTGGGCTCAAAGCTGATATCTGGTTTTCTTGATAATCAATGTGAGAATTATGCTTAAGGAGCCAAGGATACCCCAACATTATTGGAATTTTAGAGTGAGACAGAATATCCAGTTAAATGCCTTATGGGTGGAAGAGGACCACTGCTAGTGTTAACCTATTAGTGTCAAGTTCAACCTTTCCTGAGCTCAATGAAATTTGCTGTTTTGTAGAACATTGCTGAATTGCAAGTCTGATCGCATATGGGTCCCAGTTGATTGACGTGTTACCTCCATGTTTTACTGACGTGAAACATGACGGTCTCATTTACTATTGGCTGTTTCTAAATCAGTAGTTACGGCCTTGCTTAATTGATCACGATCACACTCTGAAATGCTACTTATGATTGCATGGTTTACGGTTTAGGCTTTTGGCCCGTAAGTTGCAGGCTTGTTCAATTGAATCTCTCTGTAATTGTAGGAAATTTCAAGTCGTCAGACATATAGCCTGTATAACGTAATCTGTTGACTTACAATTGAATAAGGCCCCAAGTTTGAGTCATATCTGTCACCACTTCAGCCTATAATATTTCCAGACATTTCTGGTGGAGGCAGAGCCTGGGAAACAGCCTCCAGGAGATGCAGCTACAGAGCTCAGATCAGTGTGAGTCTGTATCCCTCTCTGTGTCACTGTATGCTCATGACAGTCTAATCCTCTGTCAGTGTCTCTCTCTTACAAAAAAATCTCCTTGTGACTTAGTCTCTCTCTATGTCGATATGCACGTATGAGGATGAGGAGAGAGTATACTTACTTTTGGGGCAGATCTCTTATTATATGTGTAAGATTGTGTATGGGTAGGGAGGTGGATTAACCTAAATCAGGCACTAGGGCAGAATGAGTATATTTAATAGTATATCACTCACACATATACAAATATATATATATATATATATATATATATATATATATATATATATATATATATATATATATATATATAGTTATCTTCTGATTTTATACAAAGGCCTTGTAGCCAGTTTAAGGAGATGCAGTATGGTATGAGAGGTTGAGAGATTTTTATTTCAACTTTAGTTCTAGCATTGTCAAAAGCTTGATATGTGCTTTATATATGGTTTTATCTCAATCAAACTACCCCTAGGACACTGAAATCTGTTTAGTCTTTGTTTGATGTCTGTTTTTTAGGATTTACTTTAATTGGTTTACATTTATGAGCATTTAGCCCTTGTAGTGTGTTGAAAAATGTATTCAAACTCAGTAAACTAATTGTAATTTAATATTGTAGCAATTCGTTTTGCTGTTGTTCAGTCATATCCGGCTCCCTGTGACCCTATGGACAGCAGCGCACCAGGCATATCTGTCAGCCACTGCCCCTCTAAGCGTCCTCAAGTTCATGTGCATTACTTCAATTACCTCATCTATTCATTGCCACCTCTGCCGTTGCCTTTTTCATGTGATTTAATCTTTCCCACCATCAGAGTCTTCTCTAGGGAAACCTGTCTTCTCATGATGTGGCCAAAATCATTAGCCTCATGATCAAACCTTCCAGTGAACAATGTGGCTTGATTTCCTGTAGTATTGATTGACAGGATCTTCATGCAGTCCAAGGGACTCAGCTTATCATCTCATGTTTGACCACATCCAGTTTGTCATGGTTTACAATTCTAATGTTCCAGGCTTCTGTTCTGATTTCTTCTTTACTGCTTGCTTATTAGATACATTCTCTCATAATTTCTCGCCACGACCACTGTCCTCCCTGTCACCAGCTTGTCTCCTCTCCAATCCATAATGAAGGCCTCCGCGAGACTCATCTACCATACTCATTGCTCAGTGTGAGCATCACCTCTGTCAGTCAATTCACTGGCTTCCCATAACCTCCAAAATAACATTTAAAATTATGACCCTAATGTATAAAGTCCTCAACTACAGTGCACTACCTTATATATCTGCTCTCAGATTTTAAAATACTCCTCCAACCTCCCCCTCTATTCTGCTAATAATCTCCTTCTTTCTTTCTCTCGTTTTACCTCCTCTCATTCCCGCCTTTAGGAGTTTTCTCTTGTTTCCCCTATTTTTTGGAACTCCATGCCCTGCTCCACTAGACTTTCCTACTGTCTCAAGACCTTCAAAACCTCACTAAAAAAACATCTGTTTAATTAAGTTTATCATCTTCGTCCTTTTTTTTATTGATATTTTTTATTTTTGACATACAAAAACAAGTCACATAAATCCTTGCAATCCGTCATATATGTTCCACTGGATACAACAAAAAGCAAAAAAAGCTCCACAAAAATTAGCCATCAATAACACCTCATCATCTTACGTCAATAAGTAATACAGTTATGAGCTTATGTTTTACAGTGGGTTATCGTTTCATGTTTTACCCCCTTTGTATAATCAGCAGTTTCATACATGAGGACATTTCTTATATCACGGGTAGCAATATACAGTCACTCAAAACACAAACAAAATTTTAATCTTTTACAAATATCATTATAAATGTGAGACCATAATTACCCTGGTACTGGGAATGAGTCTAGAGGACAGGAAGCACTTATTGTCTTCATTTCCTTGTCACAAGCTCAAGGTGGGACTTTAAGTAAAAAGGCTGGCTTAAACTTATTCCATATCTTCCATTTATTTACTGGATTAGATATGATGACTATTTCTATGAAGTCTAATTCTAATAAGCGATTTTTATTTATTTTAAGTATCAATTCATTCTATTCTTTTGTTTCCATTTTGAGACTATAAGCGTTTTTACTACCATTAAAGCTTGTAGCAAAAAAGCTTTTATGTCCAAGGACATCGTGGTTGGAGATATATGTAACAAAATCATTTCAGGTAAAGGTTCTATCTCAACTTTAATCATATTTGATATTTGGAGCATAAACTGTTGCCAAATCTTTTGTATGCGTGGGCATTGCCACCAAACATGAAAGTAAGTACCAACTTAATTACATTCTCGACAACAATATTTGAGCGTTTCGTCTTTACTTATCTGCATCATCTTTAAGGGTACAATGAGCCATCTGTTGCAGATTTTAAAATAGGCTTCTCTATAGGCAGCATTTTTTATAAATTTCTCAGTAATAGCAAACACTTTATGCCAAATATCTATAGATCATTCAGTATTGAGTTCCTTTTCCCAAATTTTCATCTTGTATGATTTCAACCCCTTCTAAGCTATACCTTATGATATTATCACAATTAGAAATAAGGTGCAATTTATTTTTGGAAATAATTAACTTCTCACAGACCATCAGATCCCTTAATTATATTAAGTGAAACTTAGAAGAACATAGCTTCCCTCTGAGTGATTTATACTCCAGCCATTTATTCTCTAGAATTATATCTTTTTTCCTTGGTTCTTCCAGCGTTATGAATTTATTATTCAAGTATAAATCTCTAAGTCAAACTACGCCACATTTAACTAACTTGGCCAAAAAGGGCTTTTTAAAATACTTAGCTAAAGAAACCAGAGGATTTGGGAATTGAATCAACTAGTATTTTTTGTTTAATTTATTCCACACTCTCGCATTCTTTCTTAACACTGTTTCTCTTTAAATCATGTACTCTTGAATTGAGATGGATATAACACCAGATTTATGTCGCCTGTCGAGATCAAGTCTTTTTCAGTCTGTAACCAATTATTTAATTCTATTGGGTCAGACCATTTGATCATATGTATGATTAATATAGCTTCTAAGTTTTCAATTATGGGATAAGCCACCCCTCCTTTGTTAAATTTACTTCCTAAATGGGACATTTTTATTCTCATAATCTTTGCAAAAATCTGTCAATCGTTCTTTGAAAGTTGTTTATTAAATAGGTAGTAATCTGAATGAGCATGCACCGTAATAAATAATTGATTTTAGGAAGCAGTGACATTTTTGTAGCCATGATCCTACCAGACCATGACATGTTTAGCCCACTCCATTAGTAATCACCTCTATGATTTGCTAATATACTTCTTTATAGTTGGTTATAATTGTCTGTCTTACGTCAGTTTGAAGAATACTACCTAGATGTTTTACAGTTGATTGTCACTTAAATGCATAACTTTCTTTAAGCAGTGAGAGTTCTTCACAAGAAACATTAACAGGCATGGCCTCAGATTTAGTCAAACTGAATTTATAATTAGAAACTCTACTATACTTTTCTATCAAAGTAGAGAGACCTCTTAGAGAAGCTCAGGTGTCCTCTATCAAAACTATTATATTATCTGCAAAGACAGAAAATCAATGCTCTTTCGAGCCTATTTTTATCCCTTGTAAAGAATTAGATTTATTAATCAGGGATATTAAGGGTCCCATCATTAAGGCAAAGATTACAGGTGATAATGGACACCCTTGTCTTGTGCCATTGGAGATATCAAATTTGTCCAAACTGAAGCCAATGCCCTTGACAGAAGCGGCCAGGGACACCTGCAGCCTTATTAAATTCCGATTGAGCAAATTTAAAAGCGCTCTTTTTAAGCACATAGCATATTTTTTTTCTAGAAGTTTTTAATTAGTGAACTTCTATCCAAAAGCAAGGTCTTCACTAACTAAAAACTTCTGTAAAAAAATATGCTATGTGCTTATATAGAGCCCTTTTAAATTTGCCGAATCGCAATTTAATAAGGCTGCTGGCATGCAAGTATGGCCTTGGAGCAAAAATTTCCAAAACCATATTTTGGTAATGTTAAGTCTATAAACTCCCAGATGACTCTGTCAAAGGCTTTTTTGGCGTCCAGTGACAAAAATATTGAGGGTGTCTTTTTTAATTTTACATGTGTTATTAAGTTGACTAACCTTCTAATATTGTCGGAGCCTTGTCTGCCTGGGATAAATCCCATTTGGTCATGCAAAATCAGCCTCACTATAATATTATTAAGACTGTTGGCCAGAATTGTAGCAAAGATCTTGATATCTGTATTGAGCAGAGATATCGGACGAAAGTTTTTACATTCTGGTTGTTCTTGTTCATCTTTAGGTATTGTTATTATAGTGGCCTCCAACATTTCTGTGGGCCTGACTCACTTTTAATTTTATTCAGGGCGTCTTTAAGAGGATCAAGTAATTCTTGTTGACAGATTTTGTAATACTGATTTCTAAAACCATCTTTAATTTAGTGATGGCCTCTGAAACTTCTTTTCCTGTTATTTCACTATTAAGTACTTCTAACTCCCTATCCAAAACTCTAGGCAGATGCACTTTCTCCAAGAAATTTTATATATCTTCTGTAGGGGGCTTAACAAAATCCTTATCATCTCTTAGATTGTAGAGCTGTTGATAATATAATCCAAAACTCTTCACAATATGACTAGGGTTAGTTAGCACCTTATTATGTCTTATACAATCAATTTGTTTGTGTTCTCAATACCTTTTTTTCTTAAGTTTATTGGCTAACAGTCTTCAGGCTTTATTACCGAAGTGATACAGCCGTTGCTCTTGTTCTGTGTTTTTTAATTTGTAACTGAACCTTCTTTATTTGGTCTTGGGTATCCCTGTTAAGATTGCTTTTGTTATTTCTATCTAAATTAGCTAGTTCAATATATAACTCTATTAACGGGCGTCCCCTTTGTTTCTTCCTAAAGGTCTGCCAACTGATCAATAAGCCTCTTATATACGCCTTATGGGCTGTCCAGACCATTACTTTGGATTGCACCGAAATATTGTTAATTTCAAAGAAATCTGCTACTTCTCTTTTTAATACCTCTTTTAAGTTTGAGTCTTTTAATAATGAAGCTTTATGTTTCCATGGAGGTCGCACAGTAGTTGGCATGTTCGTTTTAATAGATAAGGAAACCATCCCATGGTCTGACCACGTTATAGGGGCAATATCTTTCTTCTCTACTCTATTAAGTGTAGATTAATTTATTAGAATCAAGTATACATAAATCGCATGCCTGTGGGAATAAAAGGAGTAATCTCTCTCTGGTGGGTGAAAGGTTCTCCATGAGTGGTATCTCATTTGAATGTTATGAAAAGTCTTAGCTTTTTGTTTTGTATGAGCAACTAAAGTTCGACATTTTTGAGATTTTCTATCCAGATCTGGATTTAAACATCAATTAAAGTCACCACAGACAATGAGCAGGCCTGAGCAATATTTCCTAACAAGTTTAAAAATACTGGTCAGAAACCTTATTTGCCCTTTATAGGGCACATAAATATTGACTACCAGAATGTTTTCTTTATTAATTCAGCCACTCCATAGGACATAACCTAATAATTCACCACTTTCTGCTGTTCCAAGTTCCCAAATCATAGTTAAGTTAAAGATAGTTGATGTTAGCCAGTATCCTCTGTTTTTTTTTGTACTAATCTGGTTTTACTAGCTAATAGTAGCGGTTTGAACTTAATTATTAGAATCTTTTAAGGGATAACTCAATATTGTTTTGCCTTCTGCTTTCAGCAACTATTAAAACTTCCATAGTAGGCATGACTTTTTTATATTTGTTCCCTTATTTAAGGAACAAATGCTTACTATTACCTTTACACCAAAATGTAGTTCCCATAGATGACATAAAGACCAAAAGTCACATTTATTTATGTTTCTCTTAATATAAATTAACCCTTTTTAAAAGAGAGAGAAAGGCCTTTTGTGAATGATGTGCATATTTTTATAACTGAAACCATTTATAAATTAGTAAGTGACTCATCATTTGCCCTGCATTCAAAATTTCCACTTCTCCCATTATTTCTTAACTTCTAAGTAATTTGTTATATAAAATGTGTCCTATAATTATAAACAACATATGTGAAAAGTTTCCAATTTAAAGTGTATTATTTCTAACATTATTCTTTATGTTTACTTTTACATGTATCTTTGATATCAAAAGGGTGAGGACATTCTTAATTATAATTTCCTTGTTTGTGATTACCTTATCCTAATCATGATTAAGGGATTTTCTACTTCTTCTCTACTTTTTTTCAAATAATCAATTTACTATTAGAGCAGTTTTCCACCTCCACACTTGACTCTAAATGTGTGACTTACCCCCGTGTTATAAGATTACCCTTCTATTATTTTTTTTATTTTTTTATTTAAATTTCTTTACTGTATTTTAAACATATACAAAAATACATATACATGCGGTTACAAAACATTCATACAAAGATACATAAAATACATAGGGAAATCGTAATTTACCAACGTTTTAAGACGTATATCATAGATTCATAAATATATTTCCAATGGTGTAGGAGGTCACATTTGACAGGAATGTTTTCAATGGGGAAGTGTAATATAATAATGTCTGGAGAAAATTGTATCCTAATCTTTGTAATATCAAATATCTTATCAATACATTCCCTCCAGAGTTTTTGTATTAACTTACATTGCCACTATAAATGGAAGTAAGTACCTCTCTCGTCCACATCCATACCAACATTTGTCCGAGTGGATATGATCAAACTTTTTTAAAATCTACTGGTACTAAATACCAGCGTTGCACTATCTTAAAATAAAGTTCTCTCTATCTTAGTGATTCTAAATGTATTAAACCAGTCTTTAGTGGGCCATATTTTCCCCAGATCTTTTTCCCAAAGATCCATTCTGTTAATCTTATAATCCTTATCCATTTTCAAAATACTATTACATTTAGATACGATCCTTTTCTTTTTTTGTTCCACAATCCATTGGTCTAAATTCTTTATAGTTTGCCAATGGAAATCCCAACTTGGCCAAATTAGATTTAACTGATAGGAGATCAAGGGTTATAATCTCTGGATCAAGTGGTTTAAGCAATTTTGATTAAACAAATTTATGATCTAAATAAAAATCTACTACTATATTATAACCCCTTGTTTTCCATTTTGTAATTATCCAGTCAGGATTATCTTGCAGAAAAATTACTATCCGGGTTAAAAGAGATAGGTATTAATCCCATTGTAGTTTGTAAATGATGTTGCTCAGTCATGTCTTACTCTCCATGACCTCATGGACATCACACCATGCAAATCCACTTGGTTTTCATGGCAGAGATACTAGAGTGGTTTGCCAGTTCCTTCTCCAGAGGGCCACAGCATACAGCTCCTGGATTCCCAGGTGGTCTCCCATGCAGGTACTAACCTGTGTGACCTCTTGGTTCCCTGGCTGGATTTGAACCCAGGTTGCTGTGGTGAAAGCACCTGCATCCTAACCACTGGGCCACCTCTCTCTTCAAATACCAACATTTTATCAAGGAGAAAATTCCAAAAGGCAAATTTAACTGTTGAACATTATTGAACATTATTTATATTGGGAAGCCATAATAAAAGACTGAATGGAGAAGAGTTACATATTTCTTGCTCTATATTATACCATTTAGCTTGGTTAGAAATTATCATCCAGCTTAACAGATGTTTTAGACTTGTAGAGTCATGTAGTTCGTATACAGAGTGAAAATCCAAACCACCTTTTCAATTTTCCTCTTGGTTATATCCAGAGTGATTCTTTGTTTTTTATAGTTGTACAAAAATCCATTCAGCAGACTTTGAAGTCTAGTCAATGGAAATCTGGGTAAACATTGTGGTATACTCCTAAATAAATACATCATTTTAGGAATAATTACAGTTTTAATCAATGTAATTCTACCAGACAAAGAGAAAAAGCTTGCCTTCCAATCCATTACAATTTTCCTAAATGAATTAATTTTCAGAATATTTCTAGTTGAAGACGAGAAAATAATTCCAAGATGTTGAATTTTATTGTCATTCCAATTAAACTTATATATATATCTCTTATATGAGCCAAGATCTCAGTTTGTATTTTTACTGATAATATTTCAGATTTAGCGTTATTCATTTTTAGATACGAGAATTTACTAAATAGTTTCAACATTTCAATAAGGGGTATTAGAGAATTTACTGGGTCTGACAAAGTAAGTATGATATCATCAGCATACATCATAATTTTATACTGTTATTTACCAACTGCAATCCGTTATTAATTCTGATCTCTTATTAATGATGCCAGAGGTTTAAGGCTAAAATAAAAATTAAGGGGGACAAGGGACACCCCTGCCTATTTCCATTCTTAATTTTTAATCTACCAGTCTCAAAACCAAACCCCAATGTTCAGGCACTAGAATTTTAATAGAGAGCCATAATTGCCTTTGATCCAAACTCCGCTAGGCCAAACTTGCTTAACACTGCCTCAATAAAAGTCCAGTTAACTCTATTGAAGGCCTTCTTGGCATCTAAGGAAAGAGCCAAGAAGAGGAGATCTTTTTTTACAGAGTAATTCATTAAATTAATGAGGCGACGTGTATTGTCCTATCCTTGTCTGTTAGTTACGAATCCCACCTGATCTAAGTTTACTAGTTTAGGTACATGCCTTCTATTATTAATAATGCCTTTTTAAGTTAAAACAAATGTGTTAAATACTGTGCATAAAATGTTCAACTTTATTCTATTGTTTATTGTGTAACCTCTTTGTGAAATATTTCTTAGATAATAAGTCTTATATTCTATAAAAAAAATTCAAATGTTTTCCAGTGTCCCGTGCTTTAGCTTTATCAAACATTCCCATCTTATATCCTAATAATAATTTACCGTCTCAAATCCTTATTGCGCCCTAGAGATACCCTTCCCTTTTTCCCCCATTTTTCCCTCTTTTTCCTTTTCGTCTCCCTTTAACCAAATTATCATAACTGTCTCATTCTATGAGCCAGACTGTATCTGTGAGAACATTTCCCCTTATTTGTGAGTCTTTTTTTAAGGTTTATGTGAGTCTTATTAATTTAAAATTGATGCCTTGTCCTTTTAAGGGTCAATACTTATTCAGATCTGAAAGCACCTTTTCTCTCTCCATTACATTGTTAACTGTAATTTTCTTGTTCCCCACCTACATGTTTAGTACCCATGGAACTTCATATATACCTGAACAATAGTAACATGTTTTCTACAACATCAAGGGATTCAATAATATAAAATGTTATATAAGAATGTCATTCTAATAATGGATAACAGATGATAGCACTCTATATAATTATAATAGAGGCTATTGGGCCAATAGTTAGAATTGAAGAATTTCCTTTGTGATAAAGACAACCTTGAAAAGGAGAAGGGGTAACAGGATTAAGGAAAGTAAATGAAGGGCAAATAAATCAAATTTTCCACAGGTATATACAAAGGAAGCAGCATATATTTTAAAACTACTGATCATGAACCTTTGTATGTAGTGAATACAGACCATTAGCATTAATAAGTGACACTATACTTTTTTAGAACTATATTTATCAGACACCTGAATTCTTGGACTTGGAAACAGTTTTAAATAAGATAAGCATATGATATGTAATGGAAATCTAATCAGACATCTCTATAAGATTATTCCTTTTTAGAGTAAACACAATTTTTTTTATATACTTTGAACCTGTTTTGGTATCCATCTGTTCTTATGTTTTAAAGTACCACAAAAATCACCATTTGTGCTTTGTACCATCAGGGTGTAAAGTCATTTGGAAAATGTATTTCCATTTTTAAAATGTATCAAGAATTGACTTAGGGCCTCATTCTATTATCGGCCGCAGCCGTTGCGGGGCCGCAAGGACCAGCCGCAAGCTATTCTGCTATTCTATTCCCCTCCGGCCGGGGGTTCCGGCAGGCTTGCGGCCGGCGCCTTGCTATCTCTTGCGGCCGCTCGCGCCGGAGGAAAGCCTTTGATCTAAAACGGCCGCAAGGAAATAGGCCGTAAGAAAATCCTAGTTGCAATTCTATTGCTCCGGGAACCCTCTCTGCAAGGCTAAAAGCGAGCCGCAGCTTACTTGCAGGAAAGAGGTCCCGCTAGCACCAATTAAGCACGAAATATAGCCCAAATAAAGCCATCCTGCACTTTGAGAAGACTATAAAGTGATTTTAGGTGTTAGCAAAAATAGCACAAATTTCCCCTATACTCAAATCCGAAAAATAATTTTTTTTAATATATGTCAAATATACATGTAAAAAGTCCAGAGTGCTTGGAGCACCTCAGACCTGGCCACTCTGCGGCCGGAAAATAAACAGTTAATGTAAACTCGTATTTGGGCTGATGTGCAAGCTTGAGAGGGGGTTAATATTAATCCCCCAATCATGTCCCCCAACATGATCCCTAGCATTTACAGAGCTGTACAGTGCTGTCTTGAATTTATTTTTGACTTTTAAAATTTTGGAGCTTACGGCCGGTTCCAAGATTTGTGGCCGGCCGTAAGAGGAGATCCTTGCGGGGCCGTATAATTGAATTGTGAGGTAACAGAACCCCCGCAAGGAATCGCAGCCTTTTGGCCGATTTACGGCCGATAATAGAATGAGGCCCTTAGATATTATCATTTTAGTTTAGCCTCTGAAGCCATTCCACAACAATCTGCATAAATAATAAGGCTGGAGTCTGTAACTGCATTGGTAAGCAATCCGTTTTCAAGATTATTTTTTCATTGGTAAGTTCTATATATATATATATATATATAAATTCAAGTGTGAAGCAGTGGTCAATGTCCAGTAATTTAGTAATTATTAAACTATATATATATATATATATATATATATATATATAGTAATGAGTATTGCAGTTAATTGTGATACCTTTTCTACTGGAAAAATCCCTTATTTATATTGACAGGCTTTCAAGAGGTTTAACTCTCATTATCAAGTCTGAAGCAATACTCAGGCTGGATAAATTACTATATATATATATATATATATATATATATATATATATATATCTATATATATATATGTGTGTGTTAATAAATACATTAGTTTATTAAAATAACCTGGAACTAATTACTTGCTTCTGAAAACATTTTATGAAAAACATTTTCCTCTAGGCCAACACACTCTGCTTTAAAAGTATATGTAAAACTAATTTCATTGTTTGAATGATATATATATATTGTTATGGATCAGGATCTACAAGAAAATGCATTTTATGTTTGCCCTACTCATATATTTTCTCTTTTCAGTATTACGTAATCTTTTTAACAATGTTGATTATTGGAGACTCTAAGATGGAGGATTTGTCACTTCCCTGCATACAAGATTTAGGCAGCACTATTTCCGGTCTGTTAAGGATGACAAGTCTTATCACACCCTGGGCACAAGGAGGAGAATGCCATCTTCCCTTTGTCCTAAACTTCTGACCAATGAGAGAAAGACTCATCCCACTGTGGGATGACACCTAGAGACTCCTTAATGCACTAACCCAATGCCTTGTTTAGATTCTGTAAAAGCAGACATCACAGAACCAATGAATTACCGAATAAACCTGATGATTTGCTTAATTGCAACATTTATCTGATTTTAATGTTAAATGTTATATATAGCATCTGATTGAATAAACAGTAGGCGAGAGAAAGCTTTATACCAGAACTCGGTGTATTATTTCTCTAAGGTGTGCACACTATATATATATATATATATTGGTAATTTTCCCAGGGACAGATATCTCCGAGAACTACTTTGGTTTTCTCCAAAACAATTGGCGCCCAACGTGGGGCTTTAGGTTTACTGAACCGGCAGCAGACATAAGGGATCCGGATGGAGCCTGCAGGAACGGGTGAAGCCTGATCACCTCCGGTACACAGTAAGGACACGGTTAGCACCTTGACCGCGTAAAACCTGTTCCTGGGACTCAGCCCGTCATCCAGGCCCGCTGTTTGGGGAGGTCTCAAAAGTACAGGTAATAACTTGCCTTAAGTCCATTACGAACCCTGTACCAGTGATATCTGTCACCCGTGTATAACTGTTGAAAGTGTGGGTCGAGTGATTGTGATTTCTTGGATATTGTGGTCCAGGACATACAAGGGTACGTACAGCAGATTCCGGGAACAGATTGGTAGTGCCTTAGTAGCACATTAAACTGGATACATCTGTGCGTACAAAACGTACATACACGTACCTTGGGGATCGGTGTCATTTGACATACCTTTCCTAGGGAGGGTCTATGCATGTTGGGTAGCCGAGTATCTCTCGGGGGTGATGATGGTCGTGCCTTGGTAGCGTGATAACCCCGAGAGACGTCTATCACATTGTAAAAGCATGAATGTGGGATGCAGACTTCAGTGGCAGATCGTTAGTGCCTTCGTAGCACAATAGCCCTGAAAACGTCAATTTTAGCACACGACGATGTGAGATTCTGGACTACAATATTTTAAGAGTCAGAAATTTTCTGCAGAAATTGTTTAAATCTTACGGTGGTCTGTTATTGCTGGTTGTGATGCATATTTTAATGAGAAATGTAGCTTAGAATTTCTCTCCCTGTACTTATGAGACTGAATTTCTCTGCAGCTGTGTGACATCAAGGTCAGACCATGCAGCGAAAGGAGTATTACTCCCCCCTTACTCCCCCCTCCCATCTTGTTTAACTCTTTTAAGGACGTATCTTAGTTAAGAGAATTCTTTCTAAGCCAATGCTTAAGGTCGTATGAGTTGGTACAGTAAGTGAAATAACTGTCATGTTTTTATGCTGTTATTAAATTTGCTTGAGGGTAATTACAGTACGTGAAGTAATGTTTGTGTAAAAGTAGATATCGTAAAGACAAACAGCATCTACTATACCACCACTACTGGAGTCAGTGCCCTGTATCCACTACCTCTTGGCAATATTAATCTTTATTAAAAGGAAGATATAGGAGACATTCAATGTTTCATTAAGCTTTATTATACACAAAGAAGTATAAAGAAGAAAAGTAAACTCAACGTTATTTTTAGGATGTTTTTTTATTTTTTAGAAAGTTACTCTGAGACAATTTCTGTCTCATATGCTTTTATGTTGTGATATTGCCGGCTAAGATGTATGTTAAATAATGAAATGTGATGTTATTCTCTTCCATAATCTTGTATCTATATAAATCACTTGTCGCTATACACTGCACTATCTGCCATCCCTTTGCCAGTAGTGCGTGGTTACACACTACAGCCTAGTGGACTCCCGGAGGGCGGTAACTATTGTCTGAGTTTAGGGAAGACGTGAAGTGATTCTTCATAGCAGTCGAGCATATCAGACAAAAATTATATTTCAGACAACTGGTCTGCTTCTTCCTCCTTCACTTGTCTTTCTTTCTTTTCTCTCTCTCCCTTATTTTGTCTGCCTTCTAAAACTAGCTGGTGCTATACTTAGGACAGGAAGATGGGGCAGAAACAGACTAAACTATGTGACGGCTTGTTGGCCGAAGTTGTAGTAAAGAAAAGGAGGGGAGAGGCTGTGGTAAATAAATCTAAGAAGATGTTTAGAGTGTGTGGATTCACAAATATTGTGGGAGGACATCTGAGGGCAGAAGAGTGGCGGAAAGCATTGAGAAATAATAGAGGACAGTTACAAGATTGTGCTTTATTACCAAGTGCAGAAGCATGGTACAGGGTGGCTAAAGAAATTGCACAGGAGGGTTGGACAGAGAAAGAGGTTGAAATGAATGGACAGAAAATGTATGTGTATTATGCTCCATGTAAAGCAGCCAGCTCCTTACCTACGAATATTGTCCCCTCCGCACTGCAAACACCCTGTAACCTTAGCACACCACAACCACTGCCCTTCGCCGAACAAAGACATTCCATCCAGCCACAGCCCCAAGATGGCGCCCACACAGATACGGAGAAGGAGCCACGCTCACCCCCGAAAACTACCCCTTATAAAACGGTGTCATCCATTGCATCACCCATCCAAGAGGGACCACCCATCACACCTACCGCCCCGATGGCACATCACACTCCTCTGTATCCCATACTGACTGCAAATGGAACCATGTATTCCCCATACCCGATGTTTCCATCCCTGACAGCACCAAGTGTTGTAGGAGGTTCGACAGGGGGTGCTGGGCCACATAGTGTAAACAGTGTGCGCAGTTCTGCTGTAAGCCCACCGTTAATTCCCCTCCCCGACATTAGGGCACCATTGGTTGTGCAAGATACGCCTCTATCCTGTCATCAACAAGATAATTCAGAGGAGGAGGATGATGACATAAGGGGAGGAGAGGGGGCAGAGGAGTGGAGAGATAGAAAAACAGACCTGAGAACAAAATCTAAAAGGAGGGACAAAAGTAGGGGAAGCCTGATGTATGTTGCATTCACCCCGACACAAGTCACCTCCCTTATAAACACATTGCCCGACCCTGAAAAACAACCTATGCCTTTCTATAGAAAAATGGCACAGATCCAAAAGACTTACGCTGCAGCCTGGAGAGACCTTGTCAGCCTGTGTGAGATTAGGGCAGGAGACTCATACTGGCCTATTATACGGAATGCAATAGATCCGTGTGATATAGATCGCCCGAAGGTTGAATTTTCATCGGGTGTACTGTTCTGTGACCTGTTAAGATACTGGGTGAAGGATAAATTGGCAGATCAAGCAATTAACTTACAGGATATCAAACAGGAGAAAGACAAATCAGTAGGAAAATTCCATGCACGACTCACACAGGTTTTTACAGATCTTGGCTTCAGTCCACATAATAAAACACACACACAGATGTTAAGTACAGCTTTTGTACTAGGATTAAAGGAATCTATAAAAAAAGGTCTGTTGACCACCAGACCAGATTATAGTGTTACCATTAGATACGCTGTTACTTGTTGCAAAAGGGCTGGAGTCTGTAGAAAATACTCACCCTACATCATCAGCGTCCAAAAAGACTGCCGCTTTCATGGTAACCTCTGAGGAGCCAGCATATAAAGGGAAAAAGAAGGAAACATGGCAGTGTTTCAATTGTAACAAGTTTGGACACATCAGCAAGAATTGTAAGATGCCTAGAAAACCAAGGACAAAGCAACAAGGGGATGGCACTAATAAGCAAGAGGGCCAAAGCACACCATAGGACAGTGGTGAGCCTGTGTCACTATCTCCTGCTATGGCAGTATCTTCAGGGGATAGCGGACTAGGAACTCAAGCTATTGTAACATTACCAATAGAAGGGATCCCTAATACCTTCCTAGTAGACACAGGTGCAGCCAGAAGTGTCCTACGACAACAAGATCTGCCCGACTCATCTTACCTGTCTAACATTGATGTTGCTTGTGTAGGGGTTGACGGTATCCCCTCTTCCAACAAGTTGACTCAGCCACTGCAAATAGGCCCATTCCCAGACCTGCTTGCTAGATTTGTAGTGTCCTCTACATGCCCAATAAACTTGTTAGGTGCGGATGTACTTTCTCGCTTGCAAGCATCCATCTTGTTTACCCCGGATGGGACTATACAAGTGTCCTCACCTTTAACCATTACTGACACGTCAGCACTCTGTTCACTAGCAATATTACTCCACTTAGATGCGAAAAGTGACAATAGACAAGGCCCGGCCGACATCTTGGATAAGATTCCGGCAACCCTCTGGTCACGTGGTCCGGAAGATATTGGGCATTTAAAGGTGCCTCCAGTCATAGTAAAGTTTAAGCCTGGAGTTGAATTACCAAGAAAACCCCAGTATCCTCTGAAGCCAGCACTGATTGATGCAATTACACAGCAGATAGAGAGCCTGTTGAAACAGGGAGCATTAGTGCGGTGTACATCACCATGTAACACGCCCCTCTTCCCAGTGAAAAAGAAATCCAAGAAAGGAGAGCCAGTAAAATACTGTATGGTACAAGATTTGCGAGCAGTCAATGAAGCAACCATATTGGACACTCCCATAGTACCTAACCCACACACTCTCCTCTCTGAAATACCTTCAACAGTAGCATATTTTACTGTAGTGGATCTGGCAAATGCATTCTTTAGCATCCCTCTAGATCCTTCATGTCAGTACCTCTTCGCATTTACACATGATACATCATAATCAATTTACATGGACTGTCATGCCCCAAGGAGCACAGAATTCTCCTAGTCAGTTTGCTAAGGCCATGGGTCTAATCCTTGATTCTTGGCAACAGGAGAACCCTGATGTTGTACTTCTGCAATATGTTGATGATCTCTTACTCTGTGCTGAAGACCTTCCTACAGCTACACGGACATCAGAGAGTTTACTGACACATCTGGCAAAACAAGGGTGCAAGGCATCCAGAGAAAAATTACAGTGGTGTCAGGAGACTGTCATATTCCTGGGACATTGCCTTTCCAAAGGACTGCGTCATGTCACACGCAGCCGTGTTAGAGCAATAGAAGAAATGTCTGTACCAGAAGGACACAGACCCCTCCACGCTTTCCTAGGTCTCATATCCTATTGCAGAGCGTGGATCCCAGAAGCCTCTCTCCTTATGCAGCCCTTGTATGATGTTCTGAAGATTGAACCATTTCAGATGACTCCGATAGCCTTAAATAACTTCTACGCTCTGAAACAGGCTTTCTCCTCAGCCCCTGCATTACGGCTACCCAACTATGACCTACCGTTTAAACTATTTATATCAGAAAAGGAAGGACATGCAATGGGAGTCTTGACACAGTCCCATGGAAACAGACAACGCCCCATTGGCTATTTCTCATGTCATCTGGATGCTGTAGCAAGAGGAGGCCCTTCTTGCCTTAGGGCAGTATTTGCAGCTCATGCCTTACTGGATAAGACAAGTGACATAGTCCTTGGATATCCCTTGACAGTTCTTGCTCCACATGACATTGCTGCTATCATAAATCAGACGCAACCAAAACACCTGACAGCAGCCAGACACCTCTGTCTCCAATGTTCACTGCTCCTGCCAGATAAT
Organism: Discoglossus pictus; assembly: GCA_027410445.1. Taxonomy (NCBI): domain Eukaryota; kingdom Metazoa; phylum Chordata; class Amphibia; order Anura; family Alytidae; genus Discoglossus; species Discoglossus pictus. Next base: position 189,150,742 of record CM050165.1, read on the forward strand.
GTCACCTTACAGAGGTGTTATGTGCTTAATCCAGCCACTCTCTGCCATTTCCTGAGGGGGGAGATGAGGAAGAAGGACGTTTCTGGTATAGTTTGAACTTGGATCAGGAGTCAAATATAAGCTCGGATGTAAAAAGTAATTTACTGGGACGCCTAGTCAAAAAGACAGATACAGATGAAACACAAGACTCTCTACATTGTACGCTGTGGAACAAACAAACACCGGGACGGGATCTTCAATATGAATCAAAGCTTATGGAATTGAAGCAAGTCACGTTAAAATTAAAGAAATTTTACAACAATGCAACAGGTAATAGTGCACTCACGGTAAAACTTCCTTTTGAAGCAAAATTTCTCTACAAACATTGGGATACAGCTGTCCCACACATAGCACTAACAAAGTCTGCACAGAGTACATGGAGCTCATTGGGGACTGCACTGAAATGGTGGGAATCTGCAGATGTAGATGAACTAGAAGCAGAAGGAATAACAAAACAAACCCTCAACTGGCATGTGAATAGTTTTCCCAAAGTACAGGCTGAAGACCCATATGCTGTTCCAGGATCAGTAAACCCATCTCATGACTGTCTTCAGCAAATGGAAATGGAGACCTCACACCTTGCGAATGTAAAGGAACTTTCCCTGACAGACCCAGACATCACTCTGTATGTGGATGGATCAAGGTATGCTGATAAGAATGGAAAATATCACACAGGATATGCTGTAACTACGGAAAAAGATGTGATACGAGCCCTCTCACTACCTTCGTCCATGTCAGCGCAAGAAGCAGAGTTGATTGCATTGACTAAGGCCTGTGAAATTGCGACAGGAGTCCAAGCTAACATCTATACAGACTCAAGATATGCTCTAGGAGTGACTCAAGACTTTGGGATAATTTGGAAAGCCAGAGGATTCATGACAGCTGCAGGCACCCCAGTTAAGCATGATAAAGCCATTCGTGAACTACTAGATGCTTTAGCACTCCCGAAGGAGGTGGCCATACTGAAAGTAAAGGCACATGGGAAGCTAAATTCAGATGAAGCACGAGGAAACCATCTGGCAGACCAGATGGCTAAGAAGGCAGCAATGATATCACAGGAAATGGACAAGAAAGAGGAGAAAAGAGACATAAATATCTACACAATGCAGACAGATTTGAAACTACTCAAAGAATTGCAGAAGACTGCAGACCCAGAAGAAGTAAACAAGTGGAAAGCAAAGGGAGCAATCCTTAAAGATGGATTGTATGTTGATAATCTGAGATTGTGTTTACCAAAGAATCTCTATCCAGCAACAGTACAGTGGGCCCACTGCCCGGCACACTTGTCAAAGACCCTCATGAACGCTCTGATAGACAAGTACTATATGGCCCCAGGCATAACTACACTTACGAGCAACTATTGCAAGTCCTGTAGCATCTGTGCTAAATGTAATACAGGCCGAACTGAGAAACCCCCACAGAAGCATTTAGCAAAATCTCTGTATCCATTCCCGAGGATACAGATTGATCACATACAGATGCCAAGGAGTGGTCGATTTGAATACGCTCTAGTCATTGTGGACATGTTCTCAGGATGGCCTGAGGCCTATCCAGTTGTAAACATGACAGCCAAAACCACTGTAAAGAGACTGCTAACAGAGGTCTTTGTAGATATGGGGTCCCTGAAGTGATTGAGAGTGACCAAGGACCAGCCTTTACTGCAGTACTAGCCAAGGAAATTTGGGCAGCCTTGGGAGTGACTCTGTCCTTCCATACACCCTATCATCCCCAAAGTAGCGGGAAGGTAGAACGTATGAACGGGACTTTAAAGTCCAGGATGTTAAAAATGTCACAAGAAACTGGTATGCCATGGCCTGAAAGTCTCCCCATAGCCTTGTTCAGTGTCAGGTATACCCCTAGGGGGAAACATGCACTATCCCCTCATGAAATCCTGTTTGGGTCTGCTCCTAGACTAGTTTGCTACTTTCCTCAGCAGCTGCAACTAAAATCTGATGTACTTGTTGACTATGTGATTGCACTGTCCACCGCACTGACTAAAATCCATGCACAAAAGGTTCCTCCCCCTGATGACCAGGAAACAACACAATGAGTACAGCCCAGTGGTTTATTCTGTTCCTTGCAGTATACGTGAGCAAGGCTCAACATGTAACCATTACAAAACATGAGGATGGCATTACATTTTGGTACAATTCACATACTACACATCTTTCTACATACACCTTTGACTTCTGTGACATTGTTCGCTGCCCCCCAATCCCCGAACAATGTGATTTATATAAGAAAGATCTATACATATGTGTTACTGATAAAATTGTTGGAAGACACTGTGACACATGGAAGGTGGTGGGATGGAACACTGGGACACATTGGGATTATAGGCCTCAGAGTGCTGCAGATAAGAAAGATGACCATTAGAGATGTCGCGAATAGTTCGCCGGCGGACTGTTCCCGGCGAACATAGCATGTTCGCGTTCACGGCGAACTGTGAACATATGCGATATTCGACCCGCCCCCAATACTTTATCATTGAGCAAACTTTGACCCTGCATGTCACAGTCAGCAGACACATTCCAGCCAATCAGCAGCATACACTCCCTTCCAGACCCTTTAATCTCATGGACAGCAGCCATTTTGGAATCAAAACTAACTTGCAGTCTTACTGAGAGGAGGCTGAGTGTAGGTGATACTGCATCAATAGGGAAAACCATAGCTAGGCAAGTTTATTCAGTGTCCAGTGCAGTGCTGAAGGACTCTTGTGCCTTATTATTATTATTATTATTACTACTGTATAATGTGTAGATGTACCAGCTGGGCATGCTCTTGTGCATTACTATTATTATTATTATTATTATTATTATTATATAATGTGTAGATGTACCGGCTAGGCATGCTCTTGTGCATTATTATTATTATTATTAGTATAATACTACTAATAATAATAATAATGCACAAGAGCATGCCCAGCCAGTACATCTACACATTATATAGTAATAATAATAATAATACACAAGAGCATGCCCAGCCGGTACATCTACACATTATATAGTAATAATAATAATAATAATAATAATGTAGAAGAGCATGCCCAGCCGGTACATCTACACATTATATAGTAATAATAATAATAATAATAATAATGCACAAGAGCATGTTCGGCCGGTACATATACACATTATATACTACTACTAATAATAATAATAATGCACAAGAGCATGCCCAGCCGGTACATCTACACATTACACATTATATAGTAATAATAATAATAATAATAATAGAGCACAAGACCACCCCTGTGTCTCCCCCCCACTCCCCCCCATGTGTCTCTCTCCCCCCTCTCCCCTGTGTCTCCCCCCCACTCCCTCCCATGTGTCTCTCTCCCCCCCTCTCCCCTGTGTATCTCCCACCCTTCCCTGTGTCTCTACCACCTCTCCCTTCTCCAGTGTTTCTTTCCCCCCTCTCCTGTGTCTTTTCGCCCTTCCCTCTTCGCTGTGTCACTCCCCCCTCCCCTGTGTCTCTACCCCCTCTCCCTTCCCGTGTTTCTTTCCCCCCTCCCATGTGTCTTTCCCCCCTTCCCTCTCCCCTGTGTCTCTCCCCCCTCCTCTGTGTCTCTTTCCCCTTCTCCCCTGTGTCTCACCCCCTCTCCCCTGTGTCTCTACCCCCTCTCCCTTCCCCTTTGTTTCTTCCCCCCTCCTCTGTGTCTTTACCCCCTTTCCTCTCCCCGGTGTCTCCTCACCACTCCCTCCCATTAGTCTCTTCCCCCCTCTCCCCTGTGTCTCTACCCCCACTCTCTCCTGTGTCTCTCCCCCCTCCCATGTGTCTCTTCCCCTCACCTCTCACCTACCCTGTTTCTCTTCCGCCCTTTGCCCTGTGTCTTCCTCCCCCTCTCCACTGTGTCTTCCTCCCCCTCTCCCCTCTCCTGTGTCTTCCTCTCCCTCTCCCCTGTGTTTCCTCCCCCTCTCCCCTCCCCTGTTAGCTTCTATACGCATACATACATACGATAAGAAATCTCGGGGGGGGGGGGTAACCTTTACCCCCCCCCCCCCCCCCCCAGTTCCAACACCCATGTGTACTGTATAATATTGTATTGCATTATGTTATATTATATCACTAGTGACTTGCCTGGCACAAATGACGGGGCAATAAAGTTTGAAGCCATGGCAATGCTGTTTGCCACACAATGGGATGCTTTTTGTACTCTGAGGACCTTTGGTGCTCATTGTGAGCCTCTTCCCTCATGTCCTTCATGTTTCGTGCTGTGCAACGATCAATCTTCTGCGCTCATCGCAGAGACAGATATATAAGTACAGTGTTAAATATATAATTTTTTTTGTGCAGTGTAAATTAAAAAATGTATTCAGGTCTCAGAGCATAATAAAGTGATTTAGAATTGTAACTGCTTTGAGAGTGCTATCGCTGGCAGCCAATGAGCAGTAATCCAGATATATAACTGCAGAGTAAAAAGTAAAACATTTTAGTGTAGTGTAAAGTCTACATTTTTATTTTCCATTACTAATTAATACTTATTAAATGAATGCACGATAATAACTATTGTGAATGAACAAATGTATTAGGAAGTGCGAAGCGTTAATGTATGTAAAGTAACGGCAGTGTAAAATATGCTATTAAGCGTATTTTTTTATAGATATTTTTTTTAATAATAATGAATTAATTAATTACTAAAATACTTTACCTATTTGTAATTAATATATCCAGTGATCAATATCCTGAAGAGCTAACAATCAGTTTTGATTTTCCTGCAGCCTACAGTGTACATTTGGACTGTTGGTGACCTGAGGTGTGTCAGCAATGTGCGCAGTGCACGAGGGGAAACCTCTTGTATAGTCGTGTAACGCGCCATTTTAGATTTGTAATGTTATTAGTTGCAAGTTAGTGTTGTAAAATGGCGGCGATTGTGTATGTGTTACGCGGCTCGCCAGCAGTTTCCATTATTTCTAATAGTGTATTTTGTACCTCGTCTGTTCCTAGGTAAAAGTCGTACATGGCTGGCGATGTTTTGTGCGGTTTGGGGTCGTGTAGCCTCGTTTTCATTTTTGCCGGACGCCATTTTTTTTGTCGCATAGCCGATTTACAAGTGCCAACTGGGGAAGACGTTGCAGATATCACATATATAGTTGTGAGCAGGTGGGTTGTTGCTAACGCTGCGGGCTTGCGAAGCCAGGGCCAGAGTTGCTGGCAAGGAGCGCCGAAGGCTCCCACGTCGGCTGCAATGAGCCGCAAGCGGGACTTACATCATCAAATTTACGGACTTACCATCCAAAAATACGGGACTTAGAAAAAAAAACATTACGAGCTCACAAAAATACGAACTTAACGCCTGAACCGCGCGCACTTAAAAACATTAAAAACACAATAGATACACACAACAAACACATAAAAAGCTTACCCACAGCAAGGCGGGCACCGAGGACCTCTGCAAGTGAAGTTACACCTCCATTTAAGTCCAAATTCATGAGTTTAGACACCCGAAAATCACCTAAGTGAGAGAAAAAATGGCCGTTGAAAAAAAGAAAATGAGGCTACAGGACCCTAAACACGCGAAACACATACGGATTTTCCTAAAAAGACGTACGAGGTAAAGATACACTATTAACAAGGACGCTAAATCATCCACACCCGCGTACCACATACACATTCCCCGCCATTTTACAACACTAACTTACACAATGCAGAAGTACCCAGCTACCCTAACGGCTTCCCCTCGCGCACGCAGCCTATTTACACTACACACTGCACACATTGCTGACACTTACACAGCAGCTCCACAGCACTGAAAACCTACATTGTATGCTGCAGGAACATGAAAACAGATGGTCAGCTCTTCAGCACAATGCTTCCTGCATATATTACTTACAAATAGGTAAAGTATATTCATTTAGTAATTATTTCATTAGCGTACAAAAATACATATACACCAAAAAAACATTATCACATTAAACATAAAAGCCATTCACTGCGCGCCTCACAACGAGCGCCAACGCTGCTCATAGCACACAAAGCCTTGCAATAAGCTCAAAAAACACATCACCGCCGACCAAAGAATAACAGCAAAAGCGCCTATCAGAAAAAAAATACAACCAACAGCCTCGCAGGATCTCCGACCGCGAACAAAATGAATGTCTCGTCCAAACACCATTACCTGCCTTACAATCTTATTGCCGCCATTTTTTGATGGGCAAGTCGCTAGTAAATATATAAAGATCAAGATAATAAAAGTATCAGGAAATGTAACACAAAGATGCATGCACGTCTGAATAATACGACAAATACGGATTTTTGTCATAAATCATATGATCGCAGTATTGGGTCATAAACCCTAAACACTGGAATCTGTTACATACAATTTACTGATGATGTCAATAATGGGCTTCCAGGGGGGGGGGATCTCTTTTCATACTTTTTGAGCGGTGCAAATCCAACATACGCAGAGTGGAAACGCCACATCTGTGGGACACACACAAAGGGGTTCACTTTGGGAGAAAAAACAAACAAATATGAAATATTTAATAATCATATTTTGATGTTACCAACAGATAAGGAAACGAAACTGAGGTTATTATATCTAACCAGCGAATTGCCCGTCAAAAAATGACGGCAATCAAATCGTAAGGTAGCTAATGCTGTTTGGTGTGTAATACTAAAATATATAATATATTAATACTTTACCTATTTTGAAGCATTGTGTTGAAGAGCTGACAATCAATGTTTTGATGTTGCTGCAGCATTCGTGGTGTGGAGCTGCTGTGTAAGCGTGATGAATGTGTGCAGTGTAACAGTGTGCGCGAGACGAAACCGTTAGCGTAGTGGTGTACTTCCGCATTGGCGTAAAATGGCGGGTTATCTGTGTTATGCGTCTTTGAGGATTATCCGTCGGTGCTTCGTGGTGTTTTTCGAGTTTTGTGTGTTGTTTTGCGAGTGTGTTGTGGTGTTTTTACGTGTTTAGAGTGCTGTAGCCTCGTTTTCGTTTTTTTCGTCGGCCATTTTTTCTCTCGCTTAGCGATTTCATTAGTGTCTAAAGTGTTTTATTTTTATTGAAATGAATGTGTAACTTGTTTTTTTGAGGTGCTGGATGGTTCCTCTTGCTGTAGGTAAGTTTTTTATGTGTGTGTTGTGTGTATTTATTGTGTTTGAAATGTTTGTATGTCGGCGTGTTGCGTCCGATGGTTGCGAGGTCGTAATGTGTGGTAACGTGTCTCGTATGGTGTTTGCGTGTGTAGCCTCGTTTTCGTTTTGTTCAGCGGCCATTTTTTCTCTCGCTAATCAAAGTTTTTATTGTGCAAACTCTTTTATTTTGAGTGAAATAAAGGTGTAAGTTGAATTGTTGAAGTCCTGGATGCTCCCTGTTGCTGTAGGTAAGCTTTTTATGTATGTGCTGTGTGTATGTATTGTGTTTTTAATTTTGTAATGTTCGTTAGTTGCGTCCGAGTGTTGCGAGGCCGTAATGTGTGTGAACGTGTGTCGTATGTTGTTTGCGAGTGTCGTAATGTGTGTGTCGTGCTCTTTGGGTTGCGACGTGAAGTTTGCGAGGGTCGCAGTTGCTGGAATGGAGCGCCAAAGGCGCTCCATGCCATCAACTGAGACCCTCGCCCAGTGCCCTCGCTTTGCGAGGGCCGCGGGCTCTCTATGCGAGCCCGCAGCGTTAGCAACAATTCGTACGCTCACAAATATATATGTGATAGTAGCAAGCCTGGGAGTACTGGGAGTAATAATACTGCAGCAGGAGGTCAGGACTAATGTCACCTATAGACCCCCAGACAGATAAAGGTCAGTACTAATGCCCCTCTATAGACCCCCAGTCAGATAAAGGTCAGTACTAATGTCCCTCTATAGACCCCCAGTCAGATAAAGGTCATTACTAATGTCCCTCTATAGACACCCAGTCTAAAGATACCGTATATTATGTCCTCTCTTGGGGGGTAAAGACACTAATAATTCCTCCAATAATAATAATAACCTCCTGGTTAGCCCATTGGGTTATCTGTTAAAAAGAGTGGTGCAGAGACTGTGGGGGCTGTTAGCCTCCTTGTCCCCATGTGGCCGTTTAGAATCCCTGCTGCTGCATGTTTCAGCTTTATTAAGGTGTAATTGTACAGCGTTTGACTCAAGTAGCTGCCTGTGCTGGGTCAGTTTGGTTTAATTGCTGGGCCCTTTTTCTGCCAAGATGGCGACCGTCAGTCCATGGGCCTCTATGTCCCCTTCACTACCTTTGTCCCCGCTTGTGTGCTTATTTGGGATGGCCCCCATTTATATCTCCGGCCCGTGGCCTTGTAAGGGTCGCCCCCTCAATCTCTGAGTGTGGATATGCAGGGATGGGGCGTTGAATCAGGCCTACCTTCTTCTCTGCTCGCTGCAAGATCAACAATACCTAATTTTTCAGGCATGTGTACATGCCTAATTTTTCTGGCCTCTGGTGCTACACTGTGGCTTCAACAACCAAACCCCCAAAAAAGGCACATAACAGGGATTAAACTGATAGGAGTAGTACTACTTAACACACCACTCATATGTGGTGTAACAGTAGTGTACATTTAAAACAAAAAAAAATTGTACTGTAAAAGATTGCATAGCAGTTAGTTGTCTGCAAGTGTGTGTGTCAGACCTACAGCGTCTACTCTACCAACTTCTGCAAGTGCACAGTGCCACTCATATCTGTTGTCACAGTAGCTTGCACGCATAGTACCGATCTGTCAAAACCTGTAATGATGAATGAGGTCTAGAGTAGCCTGGTTCCCTTATCCTCTACAGGTTGAGACCTAATGTTTGGGTGACTCCAGACCAACACATGAGTACAAGCAGCACACAAACTCAAAGCCGCCATCCTCCTCCTGGAGCAGCATCATAAGCCACATCAACCACTGCTGTCCTCCTTGCCCCCTCTCAACCATCCGCCACTCCGTCTCTCGCTTGAGCAGTTCCTGCTCATCTGCTCATAGTCAGGTGCCTGTAAAGGACATGTTTGAGCGTAAGAAGCTAATGTCACAAAGTGCCCCAAAATTGAAGTGATACGACCAACAAAGCATCTTTTTCCATCTCCTGGTTCTAAAAATCCAGGCCTTATACACGCCCCCTGATAGGTGACGTAACAAGTATTAAACTGATAATAGTAGTACTTACAAACATGTCACTCCTATCTGGTGGCACCTTTGACTGCACGTGCCGTGCCCCAAAATTGAAGTGATACGACCAACAAAGCATCTTTTTCCATCTCCTGGTTCTAAAACTCCAGGCCTTATACACGCCCCCTGATATGTGCTGTAACAGGTTTTAAACTGATAAGAGTAGTACTACTTAACACACCTTATAATAATGCAGAGAGAGGCAATGCAGTGAGAGGAGTCTGAAAAAGAGGAGTCAGAGGAGGAAGGTGGCTTTGAGGAGGTGGAAGACCAAACACAGCAGGCGTCCCAGGGGGCTTGTTGTCACCTTTCGGGGACCCTTGGTGTTGTACGTGGCTGGGTGGAGGAAGAGACCTTAAATGACATCAGTGAGGACAAGGAACGGGACATGGCTAGCTTGGTATCCAACCTTGTGCAAATGGGGAGTTTGCGGTTGTGCAAATAAACTGTTTGTGGTTGTTTGCGGTGCGTTTAACGGGGAGTTTGGTCTGTCACTGTGAAGCGGGCCTAACCCTTACACTACCTGATCGATACAACATCATACCTGATGTTTTAAAGCACGTTATTCCAAACAATTTAGGAATGTTAGGTAATTTATGCCCTTTATGGGTTAAAACCAGACTCTGCATCAACTATGTAATTTTCCATGGGAGTTTTGCCATGGATCCCCCTCCGGCATGCCACAGTCCAGGTGTTAGTCCCGTTGAAACAACTTTCCCATCACTATTATGGCCAGAAAGAGTCCCTGTGGGTTTTAAAATTCGCCTTCCCATTGAAGTGTATGGTTCGCGACATCACTAATGACCAGGGTAGATCCCTCCTTGACCGAATGACTCTAATAAAGACTGGTAGATGTCTGAATAGTGGTGTATCTGGTTCTAACATGCAATTGACTCTGACCATACAAAACCCTTGTCCCATGGATGCTGACACATATACACTGAGGGCTTGGGTTAGAGGACAAATTGCTAAATTCACAGGCAAATTTAAGATAGCAGATCTATATAAGCACCCAGACTTACCTCTGGCATTACAGACATTGAAGTCAACAATGACTGCTACTGGTGACCCAACATATGAGGACACGTTAGCTACTGAGACTGGATTCTCAGATCTAAATGTGTGGTTGGAATGGATGAAATACAATGTACAGGAAAGTAATAAGACCAACTGTTATGTATGCGGCCATGCTAGACCTCCTTTAGGTACTGTTCCACTTTGCAGGAAGATAAATGTTTTTTGAGTTTGTTCAAAAAACATAGTTATATAGATAAGTGCGAACAATGGAGAAAGACATACCCTGTGATAACTAACAATCCCCATCCAGGGAAAGGTATAACTATATACCCCGGAAATTATACGTGTTACAGGAGAAATGTTTCTCATGGGTTCAATTTGCAGAAGTTCCCAAGTGGATTTTGTCACACATATAGAGATGGTTCATCCACACTGCTAATAAATCAGACACAATCTTTAGGGGACATATATTGGTTATGTGGGGATATGAAACTTAGGGTAAGACTCTCAGGAGTATGGCGTGGGGAATGTACCTTGGCTAAAGCCATAATGCCGTTACACATTGTCCCAACTTATTATGATGACAATCTACCTAATGCATCCCAAGCAAGGTCCAGAAAGAGAAGACAAACTTCATCATCTGAACCTCGGGAAAGTTTTGACCCACATGTGTATATTGATGCTATTGGAGTCCCAAGGGGGGTGCCCGACCAATTTAAGGCCCGAAACCAGATAGCAGCAGGATTTGAATCACTTATACCAATGATTGGTGTAAATAAGAATGTTGCCTGGATTAATTATATCTACTATAACCAGCAACGATTTGTTAACTACACTAAGGATGCCTTAAAAGACATTGCAGAACAATTAGAGGCTACATCACACATGGCCTTCCAGAATCGTATGGCATTAGACATGATTCTTGCAGAAAGGGGTGGAGTATGTAAAATGCTTCCTGACACTAGCACATGTTGTACGTATATTCCTGATAACACAGGTCCAAATGGCAAGATCACACTGGCAATTCAGAAATTGGCTAATCTTGGTCAAGAATTAAGAAAAATAAAATTCTGGTACCATGGACTATTGGGATTCATGGTTCGGGTGGATGAATGGTTGGCAAAAGATTTTATTACAAGTTGGAATGGCTATTCTTGCCGTTATAATCCTACTTGCTGTGTTGTGTTATCCCCTGTATACGTACTTATCTACAGGATGCAATGGTCAAGGCTTCACCCACCTTTGTGCACCAGAATCTAGAACTATATTTCGGTGACCAAGATGATACCTATAAGACATCTTATATGCTAAAGCAGTTGACCATAGGCTCGAAGGAGAGTGTCTTATGAATACCATGGTTCCTGATCTGAGTTAGTTACACTATTAGCTGATAGAGGCTTCTAGGTTTTCCCTTGCCGCATAGGACATAGGGTAGGTGTGACGTTAGGTCATGGCAAGCCCGATCGAGCGAAGATATGTACCATACTCACACGCAATGCTTTCAACATCCGGACATAGAACTTACAGAAGAATAGTGTTCCGGAGGAACCATAGCTTTAAAGACATGTACTCTTAACTTGTATTATCCAAAATGCAGTAGTTACTAACCTTTAGGATGAACCAGTATGAGTGGGTTAGATGATGCAGAAAACATAATATGACATTTTAGGGGGGACTGTTATGGATCAGGATCTACAAGAAAATGCATTTTATGTTTGTCCTACTCATATATTTTCTCTTTTCAGTATTACGTAATCTTTTTAACAATGTTGATTATTGGAGACTCTAAGATGGAGGATTTGTCACTTCCCTGCATATAAGATGTAGGCAGCACTATTTCCGGTCTGTTAAGGATGACGAGTCTTATCACACCCTGGGCACAAGGAGGAGAACGCCATCTTCCCTTTGTCCTAAACTTCTGACCAATGAGAGAAAGACTCATCCCACTGTGGGATGACACCTAGAGACTCCTTAATGCACTAACCCAATGCCTTGTTTAGATTCTGTAAAAGCAGACATCACAGAACCAATTAATTACTGAATAAACCTGATGATTTGCTTAATTGCAACATTTATCTGATTGTTAAATGTTATATATAGCAGCTGATTCAATAAACAGTAGGCGAGAGAAAGCTTTATACCAGAACTCTGTGTTGGTGTATTATTTCTCTAAGGTGTGCACACTATATATATATATATATATATATATATATATATATATATATATATATATATATATATATTGGTAATTTGGCCAGGGACAGATATCTCTGAGAACTGCTTTGGTTTTCTCCAAAACAATATTACCTCATTATCTCATACTGACATATGCTTTTTTTTTATATAAATGAAGGAAAAGATTTCTGAATTATTTCAAACAGTAAATAAATAATTAACCATCTGAGGAAATTGAACCCAGGACCTGCTCTTCTATAGAGAGCAACAGAGGCAGTGCCATTTGCTTACTGGCTATGCCAACTACTGGAATATAATAACGTAGTTACAGTGCCTCATTCACTGCCTTATTCAAATCTTCTACATCTGATTCTAATTAATATTCATTGTTCCACATAGTACAAATCTCATTATGCAATTTAACTTCATAAATTCAGCATCAATTTTCAAAATGAAAACAAAATGTCCACATTTTTTCATTCATTATCTAATGGTGCAGAGCACATATAAGGGACCTTTGTAGTCCTATAACTCACTTATGTATCTACCCTATCTATGCACTATGCAGCAGAGTGAGCTATGACTGGAAGATGGATGGTTACTGTTCAATTGATGAATGTAAATATATACATACTCACATCTGTGGGTTTATCCTTGTCCAGATTCTATAGGTTTGTACTTGCCTTAATACATTTTACATAATCTACGTGAGCTCATCCTATCCTACACTCAAATAATCTTGTACTTTACACTATACTAATAATAATAGTATTCAATGTATAACTATACTGGATGATTTAACATAACATTCTCTGATGAGCACCTCTGACTTAGTGGTTTTGTATATGCAAAATTATCTTTAGGGTTTAGCCTCCCTAAGGTTAATAGGGGCCTCCAGACGTGGACCCCTTGCTCACGGTGCCTTAGGGAGTTCAGCTGCAGCTCACTGACGATGCCCATAAAGGCCGAAACGTGTCTGGGGTTTGCTGTTTCTCCTGTTCAGGGTAGAATTGCCTGGTATTTCGGGACTGGGTCATTCTTTTGAGTGGGACCAGACTGATATACTACAGGATATTTCTCCCTGTGAAGGGCACAAGTCAGCTAAAAGAGGTTGCTGTCAGAGTGGCTTATCATGGCCATAAGAACTAACCTATTAAGGTTAGTTCGTTCTCTGATGAGCACCTCTTACTTAGTTGTTTTTTAACTTTGGATGGTGCAAGATACTCCTCATTTTGTTTTTTTTGTCCTTTAGTTTTAGCACACATGACAGTTATAGATATTTTTATTTGTCATGTTTATTTCAGCTTCAACCACATTATACACATTTATCTCCAGTTATACTTATGTGTTAATGAAATTAATTGTATGTTATTTTGGGTCTTATTGCATTGTTTCACTTGTACACAATTCACAAAACACATCAGTCAATTCAATTATATTACAAGGTTCTCTTATATGCATGGCACATTAAAAGATAATATGTTTTAAAATAACAATTTATTTTTATATTTATATCTGACCCCTTTTATATTTACTTATGTAGAGTGTTAGGAATCAGTAAATCACTTTAAATCACTTTACACAATACACAACCTACCAGACATCTTCATCACTGATGGGTTGACTTTACCATATGTATTAGTTTTCATATTAATGTACTGTATAACATTTGTTCTATTTCTGATGTTTGTAGTGATAAAAACATATGCACTGACATTGTTTAAATAGTCATATTTTTGGTCACAAGTTATATCTCTGGTATGCTGGTATGTACATCACCATATGTTGTGCAATTGGCAACTGTTAATTTTATGAGGCTACTTAAGAGATCTAGGACATACATCCCTATATACTTGGTAATGGCCCCATTTTACCTGATCACCCAAAAGAGGTCGAAACAGGGGAGGGACAGGTGGGCAAAAGACACAGGGGAGGGAGAGGGGGAAAAGAGACACAGGGGAGGGGGAAAGAGGCACAGGGGAGGGAACGGGGGGAAGGAGACACAGAGGAGGGAGAGGGGGAAAGACATAGGGGAGGTACAGGGGGGCAAGAGACACAGGCGAGGGAGAGGGGGGAAAAGACACAGGGGAGAGAGAGCATTGCAATGAGCATTAAAGGTGCTCAGCATGGGGCTTGCAATGAGCGTCGAAGGTGCTCACATTAAGTGGCAAACCGCATTGCTAGCCTCAACATTTTATTCCAGTCATTTTTGACGGGCAAGAAGCTAGTTATTCATAATATTAATTATGATTATACAAATAATTACTCTAATCTCATGCTCTGAGATTTTCAGTGTACATTAAGATTCACACTCTTGCTTTGTACGATAACACTTTATTTTAATGAATGAGGCTATGAATTTAGCAAAATACAATAATTAATACATATACATAGTAAGGATAATACTATGAAACAACATCTCTTAAATGAGCAGAAAATGCATTCTAAAGTTAACAAGTATAATATACTCTTTGTGATGCTTTGTCCATCTGTGTGTGTGTGTGTGTGTGTGATACTTTACCAATCCAGGAAGATGAAGCTAAGAGAGTTAGTTTTTTCCAAAATATCTCCTTATATATTCTAAGCTCCACCCACCCACAATCCTCCTCCTTCCTTCACCTTATTGGTCTGTTAGGTCACATGTCCTTAAAACAAAGGATACATTTGCCACATGGCCAGCTAGCAGCCTCCATTTTTTTTCTGCCATCTGGACAGTAACTTGATACTTCTGTGTTCTCTATGACTAGAGGTCAGCCTTTGCTGACCGAATATATTGCCATCATGTGGTCATACCACAAACTAATACTTTATGGGGCCACTCCGCTAATTCATCCACTATCCAGTGAAGGTTAATCTCCAAATGAGTGAGAAAAAGCACGAATATATAGCCTTTTGTGTATACAACCTTTTAAACTGTAAACCATTCCTGATTAATTGTGATGCCAGGCAGGTTTAATAACTTCTATAACACAATACCATGCTTCATCTCAACTTCTGTCTCCTAATACATTCAACACTGCTTTCTCTGCTCCCCAAGATTTGCTCCTTTCATTCTACACCATAACCTCCTGCCATGCTCACTTTATCATTTATCCCCATTCTTTGAAATTCTCTAACTCACTCTATAAGAGTCTCCCCAGTCTTCAAATATTCACATTTATAAAATCCACCTGGATACAGAAGCATACCACTGACCTTGTTAACCCAGTCATCCACAGCCTTTTTTAACATACTCATCACGCTAGAACATTGATCCATCTATAGTCCACTTATCTAAAATTGTAAGCTCTGCCAAGACCAGTGCCCTCATCTCCTCATGTGTAAATGTGTCTTATCTAAATTCTAATGTTCACATTTGAATGTCTAAAACAAGTTAAAAAACATGTTTCCTCATCAGAATTCGGAGAAGTACAGTTATTACACTGCATTCTGGGAACCTGGGCAGGAACATGCAAATGTGCCCACAAAGGCTTCACTTGCAATCCATAACCATTTTAAACATGGCTTCCTTTAAGCAAATGCCCATTGTATTACACAGCTTTTTGCAAAGCTCAGGAAGGATTATATACAAGCCAGGAATCCTACTCATGTACAGCTATTTCAAGGTTACTGCCTCTCATCAGTGTGAGGCTGAATCCTAGCCGGTGTAGTAGATGTTATGAGGAGGTAGTTTACCGCAACAATCATTTAATTTGGGGTGAGCAAAAGAGTGATAGAAGCCCTCCATCGTTCAGTAGTAAAATAAATAAAAAGTACATTTGTGTTCACATTTGAATGTTTAAATTAAGGTTAAAAAAAACTTGTTTCCTGCTCAGAATTATGAGAAATACAGCTATTACACAGCATTCTGGGAACCTGGGCACTTGTAGCCAAGTCCTATTGAATCTAATGGTGCTCTAAAAATGAAAAATAATATTACACTGTGCTGTGCTGTCTGGCAAACTCCATGACAAAAATTTACATTCTGGTACAGAAGTAGGAGAGTGTCTGCTAATGATTATAACCTAGCAAGTTAGTACTGCGTAATATCCCACAATGAAATTTCTCATTGAATTTCATGGCTAACCCTCATATGATAAATTGAACGTTATATATTATACTTTATTTACACTGAAACGTCAACTTTTAGATCATTAACATTGTAGATTATGTTAGAAATGTGAATAATATTAATATTTTTTGGCATGCTGATGGATATTTCATTCCTTGTTCTTAATGGAAGTTATAATTTCTGCTGTGGTTAATGACATGTCATTATCTCTTACATGGTTTCCTCTAATTATGCATAATGTTTATAATATATTTTTTAGGATTGATTGTGTTTGTATGTAACTGGACTATTAGAAAAAACAAACACATATGTTTTACAGAAAATGCTTAAGCTTAGCTATCAGGCTTTTCTTGGTACATTTTCAAGTTCAGTACAATAAAGCACGTGCTTCATTAAACAGCTGTTCATACAGCAGAAGCAGTATATTTAATTAAATGATTGTAAGTAATTTACAACTAAAATATTTTGTTATATTTTATAGATTCCTTATTTTAGTTTTGAAGTGTTAAAATGTTGACACATGTTATGTATATTTATGAAGCTAGTTTGGTTTAGCTCTCCACATAATGTATTTCACTGCCAAGGAGTCCAGAAACTAATTTGGACTAGTGCAGCTCATGCTGCTGAGAAATCTGTAGTTAAACCTTGATCTATTCCCAGTGTAGTGAAGTTTGCCAGATTCGCCTGGCTGTACAGAAAATATAGAAATATGCATAATGGTTGTGATTTCTCTCTTTATCACATCTGCTACAATAAATTGTATCAATGCATCACTACCTTCTGTGTGGGAGGTAACTGTACTATAGCAAAAGCAGAATGCTGCTGGCTAACAGCTCTATTAAATTGTGGCTAAGATTGAAATCTTAGCACATATTGCAAAAAGTAGCACTTTTTTGATATTTCATTGCCCTTATAACACGACCAGCAGCCAACTTGCATTTTAAAACACAGGCTGGCCAAGGAATGCCTACAAGCCAGGGAAAGTGGAACGTTGCACCCTGAAAACCCATTGATCTGTCAAGCACATAGCCCTTATGAACCAATCTTGCTATTAAATTCCTAAGAAGTCACATGCAAACTAGCCCTTAACACTCAAATGGAGGCAAAGCCCAACGTGTGCTCCAGATCTCCCTCCAATCTGGACCCCCGCTGCATTTAAAAATGTAAATGTCCAGCCGCGCGGGTCCTTAAAGGACCTTAAAGGTCCTCAAAGGACACGCGCTAAATAAAAAATTAACCCCTGCCGCAAGGTACTAAAGGAACCCCTTAGCACCTAAAATAACCCCATCACTCATGGGGTTCTACACAGACCCCCCATGAGCCTCTAATCAACCCTCTTAGTCCCATAAGGGTCTATACATATCCTTATGGGACACTAATTAACAATGATATACACACTACAAGTGTCATTAGGGTCCTCCAGGACCCTCATGACACAAGGTCTAAACACTACACTATTACCCCCTTCTAACCTATGAACCCCCTCAACACTATCAACCACCTCTCTAGACTATTAACCCCTTTAGCCTCTAATTAACCCTCTTAGTCCCATAAGGGTCTATACAGACCCTTATAGGACAATAATCAACCACATTAGTCCCATAAAAGTCTATACAGACACTTATGGGTCACTAATTAACCCCATTAGTCCCATAAGGGTCTATACAGACCCTTATGGGGCACTAATTAACCCCAATATTAACACTTTAAGGGCCATGAGGGTCCTCCAGGATCCTCATGACACAAAGTCTAAACACTACACTATTAACTCTCCTTCTACCATATCAACACCCCTTAACACTATCAACCCCCATCCACACTGCTAACATTCCCTCTAACCTGTTAACCTCTACACTACACTATTAATCCCCTCTCTACACTATTAATGCCCTTCTACCCTATTAACCCCTACACTACCTACCTCACCCCCTAATAAAATCCCTATTACCCCACTAATTACACAAAATAAAAGACCTAGAATTACTGAAAAAGAAACTACATTATAAAATATATATAAAAAAAACATACATTACATAAAATTAAAAAATTATCATTACAGGAAATAAAAAATGTTAAATCACCCAAAAAAAAAAAAAAAACTACATTACAGAAAATAAAAATCCTAAATTACACAAAAAAAAAACTATAATTACAGAAAAAAATACAATACATACACAGTCTCCACACACAAAAGTGATCACATAGAGAAAGACAGGGATAGAGATAGAGAAGGTGGTATAGTGAGAGAGGTGGATAGAGAGTTAAAGTGAGGGATAGAGAGAGAGAGAGAGAGAGAGAGAGAGGGGAAGGGATAGAGGGAGAGGAAGGGATAGAGAGAGAGGAAGGGAAAGAGAGGGAGATAGAAAGTTAGAGAGATAGATTATATGCCTCTTCTATCCCTCTCTCTTCCTCTCTCTCCATCTTTCATTCTACTCCTCTCCCACCTCAATACCCCCCCCCCCCCCCACCATCTCCATACCTCTCTATCTATCACTCTGAGCCTAGGTCAGGTATTTTACAACTGAGACAATAATGATACATGCAGATACTATGATAGCAGCACAGAAGACCATTGTTGCTGGAGGGGCATTTGGGCAAGGTAAGTGGTCTTATTTACCCTATTCTAGGATTAGTAAGGTATTTTTTTTAGGTGTAGTTACAGGCATTACTATTGTATGTTATTATGGGCTTTCTTATTGTATGTAATGTATTTTTTTCTGTAATTATAGGTTTTTTATTTTGTGTAATTATAGGTTTTTTATTTTGTGTAATGTAGGTTTTTTATTTTGGTTGATTGTAGGTTTTTTATTTCCTGTAATGTTATATTTTTTATTTCATGTAATTTATCTTTTTATATTTATGTAATGTAGTTTTCCCCATCAGTAATTCTAGTTTTTTTATTTTGTGTAATTAATGGGGTAATAGGGATTTTATTCGCGGGTAAGGGTTAACAGGGTAGAGTGGGGGTTAATAGTGTAGAGGAGAGATTAATATTGTAGTGTAGGGGTTAACAGGGCAGAGGGGGTAAATAGTGTAGAGGGGAGTTAATAGTCTAGTGGGGGGTTATTGGTGTAGTGTTTAGACTTTGTATCATGAGGGCCCTGGAGGACCTTCATGGCACTTATAGTGTTAATATTGGCGTTAATTATTGTCCCATGAAGGTCTGTATGGACCCTTATGGGACTAATGTGATTAATTAGTGTTCCATAAGAGCCATGAGTGATGGGGTTAATTTTAGGTGCGGGGGTAGTAATACTATTCCCCCAGTAGCGGTTATTTTTTTTAATTTAGCACAGGTCCTTTAAAGACCTTTATAGTCTTTTAAGGACCTGCAAGGCGGGGAATTTGAATTTTAAGATGCAGCGGGTTCCCCATCAGAACACCCGCTGGCAGGGGTAATATGGGGATACTGTGGGAGTCCCAGCATAGGGGATTTAATTTTAGGTGCCGGAGGGGTACTTGAAGTAGGCATGACTTCAGTTTTTAACTGCCGCAGAAGTCCTGCGGGTGATCCCACAGGCATTAATCAGCCATGATGGCAATCTCTTTTGCCATTGGCTAAGTCTAACCCATTGCTACGGTTTTGACTAATTAATCTTATCACGGCCGCACATCCAACCTGCGACCGAATAACTTAAGATTTAGCTTCTCTCGCACGTTGCTTGCAGTCGCTTCCAATTAAAAAGAGACTTGACCCGGGAGAACTTCATGCACGTAGGCCTTAAGATCTGTACATTGGACTTACAAGGCTGGAATTTAATATGGCCCTAAATTTGTAGGATAGTTTCTATATAATCAAACCCCTTATTAATTACCAATGTAAATTAATAATAATCTTATTAAAATATGAATTTGCTTGCTCTATGTGATATAGCAGGTAGTTTTTGACTGGCTATAGAAGATGTGAAAGGCTTCTCAGAAAAACCAAAAGACAAAGAAGGGAATGAGGTTATCTTTATAATTCACTTAAATATTTATTTCCCATTGTGGATGGAAATACATTTAGTGGTACTGGAAATAGTGTTGCAGAAAGTTCTTTCATCCTATAACTATAAAACAGACCTTCTTTAGATTTCTTCTGTATTGTTAAATCTGATACCAAGCCGGTTCAAATGTGTATTAGCCCCATTAAATTCCAGCCTTGTAGATACGAGGTTAGAACTTAAGCCCTACGTGCCTCAAATTTGCCTCAAGTTACGACGCTATTAAATTAGACCTGCTGCGAGTATTGTGTGAACTACGCAGCACAGCCATGCATCATGGCATGTGAAAGTCTGTGAGCTGATCTTGCAGGCTCCCCACATCATCACTTGCAGAACGGGACCTCTGCGGCAGTTCTAAGAAGCCCTGACACGGGGGGTACTCCAAGTACCCCCGGCACCTAAAATAACCCCCCTCTCATGCTGGTGTCCCCATATTAACCCTTGCAGCGGGGGTTCCTATCGGTCGCAAACGAGACCCCTGTTGCATTTAAAAAAAAAAAATCACGCCGCGGGTCATTACAGGGCCTGCAGCACACCATTAGCAAATCCTGGCCGCGTGTCCTTACAGTACCCCCACGGCACCTAACATTAACTCCCCTCTATGCTGGGGTTACACATCGGGACCCCCACAGTGTCCCCATATTAACCCTTGAAGCAGGGGTCCCGATCGGTCCACCTCTGCATTTAAAATTACAATTTCCCATATGGGTCCTGCAAGGACCTGCGCTAAATCAAATAGTAACCCTTGCCGCGGGGGTACTATAAGTACCCCCCCAAGCACATAAAATTAACCCCATCACTCATGGGGCTCTATACAGAGCCCTATGAGCCCTTAATTAACCCCGTCACTACTGGGTGGTGATCTGCTTTCTTCCATCGGGCTTGTTAAGGCTGTTATGGCCAAACCTACCCAGCAGATACACCAGGTTCTTTATATACCTTCACCAAGACAGCAGATGTCTCTAAAATGTCCTTCATGATGCAGTATTTAAAAATATGGACTTTGGTTCAGATTTAGAAAAATATCAGAAACTGTTTTTTTTTTCTGTGGAAACTTCATAGACTACATTCAGAACGGGCTTTTCCTCAGAGACACAACAACTCTGAATCTCAACTGAACTTCTCAACTGCCAAACTCTGACAGTTACAGACAGACTGCCCAACATTGCAAATATTTAACACATACAGAACCAAACATGCAAAAAACTGAATTAACATAACATAACACAACATAACATATATAGGATAATCAACTTAACACAAAAACATATTAAATTACAACATAAATTACTGAACCCAAAAGATGGTCAGGGGGATCATGACAACTGCTCCCATTTTAAAATGCAGCATCCCGGTGATCATCTCTTCAGATAAACACCGGCATGCTGCAAGAAAATTTAGTCCACGTGTAAGACCATGTTTGGGTTGCTGGGCTTCCTAATTCCATTGGGGCAAATGTGAAAAACAATCCCCCTAGGCCTCCCCCAGCACGAGGCCTTATTTTAAGTGTGTAGGGCAGTGTGACAGATTCACTGCCACTCTCAGGATCCGTGCCTTGTTTTCCAGCACCACAATGGAGTACTCTGGAGCCTTTTGTAAGGTTTAACAGAACTTGCGGTGTATTTGTCAGCATAAAAGAAAATAATCAAAATCAGAAAATAAATCCTAACTTCTCTTTGAAGCACTACCTATACTTTTATCTGCAGTTCCCTCACTGCTCTGCTCTGTAATTCATAATATAGTCCAAAACACAGGCCTGCACACTTGCCTGTTTTAGAGTCCACTCCCTTCAGGATCTGCACTCCATCTTCAGAGGAGCTGTGTCTCTTTGACCTCTCCGACCTCACTGGACACTCTTCTCAATGTCTCTCAACTGAGCTGGCTGTACACTTCCGGGCAGCCAGACTGGCTTTCCAGGTCTCCCTGACCTCTCTCTCACCACACAGAGCTGTCTCAGGCTTCCTCTTCCCAGGTTCCACACTTCCAAACAATCCTCCAACTGGAGGTAGCAGCCCTTTAAAGCAGCCACACCCCTGCCTTTTGTGCAGGTTGTTAACTCTCTCACTCCTGGGGAAAAGTCTTGAAGAGCTCTCTTCTGACCCCTGATGGCACTTCCCCACAGGCAGTTTTTTGTTCTTTTTCTTCTGTACAATGTCCAGGGGTAAAAACAATTCTGGAAGTGACTCCAGTGGATCCCATGCCATAACAACCCTCCCAAACCAAGCCAGTCCCAACAGCTATCCTGTTATGACTAAAACAGTCCGTGGGCCTATGTGACCAAAAGTGGGTAATACATCCCTCGTGTCACAAACGGTTGAGGATGGGGGATAGTTTGGGTATATCGTCTTAAGCAATCAATCATATTCACAAATACCCTGAATATTGGTTGGTTCAGAGCTATCAGACTGAAAGTCAAATTCCAAAACAACTTTTCTTTTCTTTGCAGATTCTTGTTGAGCCAGAATTATTTTTCAAATTGAGGCTTTTCATATTTAGATGGAGTCTTTATTAAATAACACATTTGTTGTTTATATATTCGGGTTCTTGATGTAGGCCAAATAGATATATCTCTCTTATCAGACAATTTTTTTGTTTCCACGTGAGCAGGCAAATGTGACTGCTGGGACCTCTTTGAAAGTGATGTTGGATTCTTGAAATCTCTTTTTTCAGTATTTTGCTTGGGAGTTTCCATGAAATATGTCTGTATAATGTTGTGTTTAATTTATTTTTGTGACAGCTGGGACATCTTTGAAAGTGATGTTGGATTCTTGAAATGTCTTTTTTCAGTATTCTGCTTGGGAGTCTCCATGAAATATGTCTGTATATTTTTGTCATTCCTTTCTTTTAGTATGGAAATCTTGATTTTTTCTGCCTCTTTTGCAATGTTTTCATTCTCTTCTATTTGCTACTTTAGTTGCTCCTTAGGAGAGTTTACTACATCTGTTTTGCAAGACAGATCCATTTCCAGGCAAGCTATAATGGATGTTAATTCTTGTTCTCTTGATCTGTAGTGTCCTAATACTATGTCATTTTCTTCAACCATTTTATTGTACTGGTGCTTATGTTTTTCCATTAATGCAACCACTTCAGCAATCTTATGCTGGCAATGGATATCGGTTTCTTTCTGTATTTTGATTGCTTCTTCAGCAGCACTTTTTAATCTATAAAACACTTTAAGACATTCTTCTCTTATTTTTGCATCTTCTATCTCCTTTTGCTTATTGTTGAGTGATCTTTCATGGTCAATTTTAGTATCTTCAAGTTGTATGTGTAATGCCCTCACCTCAGATTCAAGAACACTACACTGCTTGCTTTTGCTTGTAATTTTATTTTTCAAAGACTTGTTTTCTTGATGTAACTCTTCAATTGTCTTTTTATTTTCTATTTGTTACATCAAAGACTCAGCTTCCTTTCTTAACTGATCATTTTTTTCTTCATACTTCTGCTGCAATTCCTGGATTTGTGTTTCTTTATCTAAAATATCGTTCTCGCGCCCATTCAATCTGGCTTCCAGCATTCTTAATGTTTCTTCCTTGTCCTTCAGTTAATTTTGTAGCTCCTGTACTAGTGCTATAATAGGCACCTGTTCTGCCTTTTTGAGTTGGCCATTTGCTAACTCTTCCTCTAGAGCCTCGATTTTCTTTTTCAATGCCTGGACCATTTTCTCCTTGATGTCCGCTCTGAGGATTTCAGCCTGTAGACAATCTTCTACAGTCTGTATCTTCCTCTCTTTCTCATGGATAACATTCTTCAGTTCCTCAAAAGTGGAGATAAGGGACATCTGCTGTCTTTTGAGCCTGCAATTTTTGAATATCCATTCGTAATGAGGAATTTTCTTATTTCAATGTTCTTAACTCTTCTTGTTTGTTTGCCTCCTCTATGAGTCTGGCCTCTAACAGTTCATTCACTGTTTTAATTTTTTCATATTTGTCTTTATTACTCTTCTGCATCTGCCCTAATAAATCTTTATTAGCCTGTAATTCCTCGATCTATAATTGCAACTCCTTGTGATTATTCAGAGCACTGTTTTCCTCAACTTTGTGAGACACTGTCACATGCTCATTCTGAAGTTGCTCATCAAGATATCTTATTTTCTCATCTCTTTCAATGATATTTCTTTTCAGCTGTTCCTGTTCATTCTTCAAACCCTGGGACATATTGATTTCTGCTTTTAGGGACATAGTTTCTGTTTGTAGAGCCTTGAGCTTCTCTCCAGTATTTGCAAAATTAGAATGTGCCAGAGCCAAAAAATCTTCCTTCTCTTTTATCTGCTTGTCTTTTTCTGCAATTGTCTTCTGCAGTTCTTCAACAGGGACATATTCTTTTAGGACCTCCTGATGACAGGATGCATCTTCTTCATTCTTCCCTGATTGTCAGGGCTCCTTCCACCCATTGAGCGAGGTCTTACCAATGGTTGCCTCTACCAGCAGCTTCATATAACTGGCTTGCAGCTCCAACTCTTCCTGGATAAAGGGTTTAATCAATGCAGCCTCCTTGGATCCTGTTCTTAGTCCCAATTCTTGGCAGCGCTGATTATACAGGATCACCCCCTGTTCTATATGCCCAATGCCACATGCAGGATTGCCCTGCAGTACACAATAGAGTCTTTTCATTAACTCCAGCCGGTAGTAGGAAGGCCATTGCAAAGCGATAGCCGGCTCCATCAGATAATCATATGCCTGCTCCAAAGTGAACTCCTCCCACACCAGTCCCTCCAGCCATTTTGATAGCTCACCTTCCTACTGGAGCTCTAGGAATGGCATCTACTGATGCTTAAAAGCTGCTGCCAGGTCTTTTTTCATGTCAACCTGATGTGCTCTCCCCTCCTTCATCCATGTGATCTGGCTTCTTTTCTCCTGGATCGCCTCTGCTCTGCAGGAAATCAGGGACTTGGTCTTATAGTACTAGGCAAAGAGCTTCTCTGGCTCTGTATCTCCTCCAAGCCTCTGAAAGTACTTGATTTCTATCTTGGATAAGTTTCCATATTCCATCCTGACTGCTGGTTTTATGATGAAGGGATCCCACTTCGAACACCATTTGTGGTGATCTGCTTTCTTCCGTCGGGCTTGATAAGGCTGTTATGGCCAAACATACCCAGCAGATACACCTGGATCTTTATATCCCTTCACCAAGACAGCAGATGTCTCTAAAATGTCCTTCATGATGCAGTATTTAAAAATATGGATTCCGGCTCAGAGTTAGAAAAATATCAGAAACTGTTTTTATTTCTGTGGAAACCTCATAGACTACATTCAGAACGGGTTTTCCTCAGAGAAACACCAACTCTGAATCTTAACTGCCAAACTCTGACAGTTACAGACAGACAACCCAACATTCCAAATATTTAACACTTACTGAACCAAACATGCAACATACAGAATTAACATAATATAATATAACACAACATAACATATATAGGATAATTAACTTAATATATAAAAATATATTATATTACAACAACAATTACTGAACCCTAAGATGGTCAGTGGTATCATGAGACCCTACGTGCCTCAAATTTGAAAAAGTTACAACGTTTTTAAATTAGACCTGCTGTTAGCATCGCGTGAGCTACACAGCACGGCCATTCATCATGGCACATGAAAGTCTGCAAGCTGATCTCGCAGGCTCCTCACATCATCACTTGCAGTGGGGGGCCCGAACGGGACGTCTACGGCAGTTCTAAATAGAAACACTGTCACGGGAGGTAAAACAAATTCACGTTGCGGGTCCTTACAGGGTCTGCAGCACACCATTAGCCAATCCCAGCCGTGGGGCCTTACAGGACCTCCGCGGCACCTAACATTAACTCCCGTCTATGCTGGGGGAACCCATTGGGACCCCCACAGTGTCCACATATTTAACCCAATCTAGACCTACTAAACCCTAACTGGGCCTATCTAAACCTATCTGGGGCTATTTAACTCCATCTAGACCTATTTAACCCTAACTGGGCCTATCTAACCTCATATGGGCCCATTTAACACCATCTAGACCTATTTAATCCAGTCTAGTTCTATGTAAGCCTATCTAGTCCTGGTTAACCTTAACTAAGCCTATCTAACCCTAACTGGGCCTATTAACCCCAAATAATCCCAGTAAACCCCATCCTACACTATTAACCTTTACACTACCTACCCAACTCCTACCCTACACTATTAACCCCTCCTCCATGCTGTTAAACCCTAAACTACCTACCTACCACCCTAATAAAATCCCTATTAACCACCTAATTACAGAAAGTAATAAAACTTAGAATTACAGAAAATAAAAAAGGAAATCACAGAAAATAAAAAAGGACATTACCAAAATAAAAAAGGACATTACCAATATAAAAAAAAAACTAATGTGACACAAATAAAAAAACTTACTTAGCTAATTTATCAAAAATAAAAAAAGCTGTTACCACAAAAAAAAACATGCATTACAGACAATAAAACATACAATAATAAATACATGACAGACAATAAAACATTCAATTAAACCCCTAATTACATTCCATTGACCCCCATTTAACGTTATTGGGTCCTGATAAGGTTAATAGGGTTTAGTATGGGTTAATGGGCTCTAGTTAGGGTTAATGGGTTAATGGGGTATAGTTAGGTTTAATAGTGTAGTATAGTGCTTAGACTTTGTGTCATGAGGGTCCTGGAGGACCCTCATGGCACTTATAGTTTTATTATAGGGGTTAAATAGTGTCCTAAATGGGTCTATATCTATTGGACTGATGGGGTTGAATAGAGGCTTATGGGGGTATGTATAGACCCCCATAAGTGATGGGGTTACTATGATTAATTAAGGGCTCATGGGGCTCTGTATAGAGCCCCATGATTGATGAGTGATGAGGTTAATTTTATGTGCCTGGGGGGTACTTATATATTTTATTCAGTGGGACCTTGCAGGACCTTAACGGTCGTTTAAGGAAACGAGAGGCAGGACATTTCTATTTTTAAATGCAGCAGGGGTCCGATCTCGACCCCAGCTGTAAAAGTTAATATGGGGACACTTTGGGGGGCCCAAAGGGTACCCCCAGCATAGAGGGGGGGTTAATGTTAGGTGCCGCAGTGTACTTACAGAACCCCCGTGCCTGGAATTGGTTAATAGTGTGCTGCAGGCCCTTTAAGGACATGTGGCGGGAATATTGACATTTTGACATTCCCGATCAAGACCCCTCTGCAAGGATTTGAACCCCTGCAGTCTGGGAATGTGTTTAGAGAGCAGTGGGGAGCATCAGACTCCGGAGTCGGATTGCAGTGAGGCTTTAGTATCCCTTGTGGGCACTTTTTTGGGGCCTGTAGGGATTCCTCCATCTCTGAGGTTCACCCCATAGATTTATGGTTGCGTGCTACTACAAGAGCTCTCTCGGAGCCTATTTTCGCCCGTATTTGGGTGTCATCTCGCAATTGCGGCTGCGAGGAATGTATTGAGGAATTGATCCTCGCAAACAGGAGTTGACTTTTGCGAGGACCGAGGGAATACCAGATTCTAATTTAATGAGGCTATTTATCAGCAACCTTAATCGGTGTGAGGTCAGTGTGACTTAATAAAAGTTAAGTCATAATAAAGTATATAAAGTAGTAAGAACCTATTAACATGAGAAGTCATATAGCCTTCTATTTTCACTTTTTATTTACCATGAGAGTGAGCAGACAATCTTTCCTTGTTATTTAAGTTGTGACAATATTCTGCAATTGATGTTAAAGTCAGTTATACACACACACACACATTTTTGGATTTTAACTACCCTATAACCCTTTCCTTAGGCAGCACACTTTCAAGTTTTTAGGTCATGGTTTTTGTTAGGCGTGGGGAGTGTTTGAAAGTAGAATAAAATCTAAGATATATTTTTTACTTTTATCCAAGTAACTGTGGAATTTGGGGTGTTTTGTTTATTCCCCAAACGTGTGTGTATTTAAATTGGAATACAGAGAATGCCAATCAAAAATAAAAAGCTGTATCGTTCAGTAACAATTTAATTTTATAAAAAAATATTTTAAATTATATACGTTATATAATATATATATATATATAATATCCCTGCTCTCTATATATTCTATGGTGCTTATATATCAGACATATTTAAAGTTTATATGAGCTGATAAATAGGCTCTTATTTATTTTACATGTCCAAATGTGAATACAAACAGACTATTTATTTAAAGGGGTTCTGTACAGTGGAGGGCTTATGTCACTCTTTTGTACAACATATGCTAAATGATGATGGGATAAACTACCTGGGAATCCGACTAACCCCTAAGCTATAGGACTTGTACAAAGCCAACCACTCCAAACTTTATAAAACAATAATTAATGGCCTGATTAAATGGACAAAGTATAGGTTATCATAGCTAGGGAGAATAAATACGATAAAAATGAATGTCCTTCCTAGGTTGCTCTACATATTTCGAACACTCCCGATCCCGATTAAATAAAAAGAATTAGAAAATATTCAAAGGAAAATATTTCAGTTTATCTGGAACCACTCTCCCTTACACATCACAAAGAAAATTATGTACCTTCATAAGTCAGAGGGGAGACTATCATGTCCAAACTTAAAATATTACCACAAGGCAGCTCAGTTATCTTTCCTCCCAATAGCACATTCTATATGTCATCAACCGGCCTGGGTGTATTTAGAGAACCACACTTTAAGGCCCTTAACCTGGGACAAGTTGGCTTGGCTATCAGAATTGCCTCAGAGTAGTGATGTCGCGAACATTAAATTTTCGGTTCGCGAACAGCAGACCCGAACTTCCATCAAATGTTCGCGAACGGACGAACATCGGCGAACCCCATAGACTTCAATGGGCAGGCAAATTTCAAAACCCACAGGTACTCTTTCTGGCCTAATAGTGATGGGAAAGTTGTTTCAAGGGGACCAACACCTGGACTGTGGCATGCCGGAGGGGGATCCATGGCAAAACTCCCAAGGAAAATTACATAGTTGATGCAGAGTCTGGTTTTAAGCCATAAAGGGCATAAATCACCTAACATTCCTAAATTGTTTGGAATAACATGCTTTAAAACATCAGGCATGATGTTGTATCAATCAGGTAGTGTAAGGGTTACACCCGCTTCACAGTAACAGACCAATCTCCCCGTTTAATGCACCGCAAACAACCGCAAACAGTCCCTTTGCACAACCGCAAACTCCCCATTTGCACAAGGTTGGATACCAAGCTCGCCATGTCCTGGTCCTCACTGATGTCATTGAAGGTCTCTTCCTCCACCCAGCCACCAAGGGTCCCCGAAAGGTGACAACAAGCCTCCTGGGACGCTTGCTGTGTTTTGTCTTCTACCACCTCAAAGCCACCTTCCTCCTCTGACTCCTCTTCTTCAGACTCCCAGAGTCTGGGGGCTTCCACTGCACAGCATGGAAGATTATACATAGGTCAGAGTCTGGGGGCTTCCACTGCCCAGCATGGAAGATTATACACAGGTCAGAGTCTGGGGGCTTCCACTGCACAGCATGGAGGATTATACACAGGTCAGAGTCTGGGGGCTTCCACTGCCCAGCATGGAAGATTATACGCGTTGCCTCTGTCTGCGTTATTATAAGGTGTGTACTGTTAAGTAGTACTATTCCTATCGGTTTAATCCCTGTTACGTCCACTATCAGAGGACGTGTATATGGCATGGATTTTTGGAAGCGGGAGATGGAAGAAGATGCTTGGTCGGTCCTCCCACTTCAAATTTGGGGCACTACGCGTGCAATCTAAGGTGCCACCAGATATAAGTGTCACTGTGCACTGGCAAAAGTTGGCAGAGTAGATGCAATAGGCTTCACACACACGCCTGTAGGCAGGCAATTGCTATTCAATCTTTTACAGTCAAAAAAGTGTTATTTTATGTCACTGTGCACAATATAAGCTGTGAGCCTGACAGAGGCAGGCAACTGAAATTAGATTACAGGAAAAAAATGGTTGTTTTCAATGTATGTTACACCACCAGGTATGAGTAGTGAAAATAAGCACAATATAAGCTGTTAGGTGTTAGCCTGTCACACACACATGCTGGCAGGCAGGCATAGATTACACAAAAAAAAATTATAAAATAAAATAAATGATGTTCAAAGTTTCCTCAAGGATAAAGTATAGGGGGTGAACAAAAAAGCGCATGTGTTCGCCGTTCGCGGCGAACGCGAACATGCGAAAATCGCCGCGAATAGTTCTCCGGCAAACTGTTCGGGACATCACTACCTCAGAGCCTTAAAAACTCGCCAAACCCCCTAATCAGACACTCACTATCATACTGGAAATGGGCCAAGAAACACTCGGGTTATTTCCCTGGATCCACCCAAATGACCCCAATTCTTGACCACCCTCAGGCCCCGAAACACATGAGCACAACATCACAACACTGGTGGAGGTCGAGGAAACTAGATAGACTGGGAGACTGGTTAGTAAAGGGCCAGATGCTCACCTATGAGGAACTGAGGGACAAGCATGAGCTACCGCTGTCAGAACATTACAATTACTGTAGGCTGAGGCATTTCACACACTCCCTGACCCAGAAACAGGGGACACCGGTCTTAAATTGGTTCTCCAAAATTTGTAAAGATAAACCTCTATCAACGGGGATCATTGGGTTGCTTTACAAATATAAAACATTTGTTACTGGTTGAAGCGACACTGGGGGAAGGACCAGAGTGGGGGAGCCCTGGAACACTTCAGAAGCAACCAGCGGCAAAATCATCCCAGGAAAGGAGAGGTCGCTTACTGAAGCCTTCCCTAGGGTAACCCAAGGGTGATTGCCAAGGTTAGATATTGTAAATAATAAGCTAATACTGCTGGAGGGATGATAGCTAATAGGACTTTGGTGTTTCCTGCAGATATACTCTTTACTATTGTCTGTTTTACCATGTTTTAGGTATCTCTTAAATTGCAATCACAGTAAAAAATAAGAAAAATTATTAACCTAAAAAGTAAAAATAAGAAGGACTAGCCAGCTAACTTTCACAAAATGTCTTTATTGTAAATATGTATTTTTGCACAACTGTTATGCAAGACTGTTCAAAAATGCTTTATTTTTCATTACATGCTGTACGCCTTCTGACAATAAAATAATTTAAATGCAAAAATTAGGTATTGTTGCAGTGACCAGAAAAATTGATGTTAGTTTGCCAGGCAGAAAGTGCCCTAAAACATTGCGTCTTGAACCCTAGTTGGTGGCGGATAAGTCATGCAAGTCATCCGGCATTCAGGGATAAAATACAGCAGAGTGTGGACCATTATTAGCTCAAGGCAGCTCATCTATCAGGCCTTTTTTAATCAAATGTATCGCCCACTGTCAGTCCCTTTGGGATCCATCCCTCATTCATCTTAATTAAGGTGAGGTAATCTTGACCTAGGCGACTTCTCTTATCAGTGACAAAACCTCCTGCTGCACTGAAGGACACTTGAAGCGGGGCAGGACAGAAGTTCTATGGCAAATTGGGATAGCTCAGGCCACAGGGCAAGCATGCACACCCAGTAGTCAAGGGGTTCATCACAAACCACTTTGCCGATCTCCAGTTGGTGCGGAGTCAGCCACTGATCCACCTGTGCGTTCAGGGCGGACAGGAGTGCTGGTCTGATGTGACTCTCTGCTTTCAGGGAAGTCAACCCCAAGGCGGCGTTACACTGCCGTATCCGGGATGTGGAATAGTACCTGTGGAGCAGGGGGGTGCCGTGGATGTAGAGCAAGACATAGCAGCAGCAGAAGAGGACTTAGCCGAGGAGGTTATGGAAGAGGATGGAGTAGGAGGAGTAGAGGAGGTGGCAGCAGGCCTGCCTGCAAGTCGTGGCGGTGTCACCAACTCCTCTGCAGAGCCACGTATTGCATGCTTGGCAGACGTCACCAGGTTTACACAATGCGCAGTGTAGGTGATATACCTGCCATGACCATGCTTTGCAGACCAGGTATCAGTGGTCAGATGGACCCTTGCCCCAACACTGTGTGCCACAGATGCCATTACTTCATTTTGCAGGTTGGGGATTGCCTTTTGTGCAAAGAAATTTCAGCCGGGTACCTTCCACTGCGGTGTCCCAATAGCTACAAATTTTTTGAACGCCTCAGACTCCACCAGCTTGTATGGTAAAAGCTGGCCGGCTAAGAGTTCAGACAAGCCAGCTGTCAGTTGCCGGGCAAGGGGGTAACTTTGTGACATTTGCTTCTTACGCTCAAACATGTCCTTGACAGACACCTGACTGTGGGCAGATGAGCAGGGACTGCTCAGGGCGAGACATGGAGTGGCGGATGGTTGAGAGGGGGCAAGCAGGGCAGCAGTGGTTGACGTGGCTGAAGATGCTGGACCAGGAGGAGAATAGTGGCTTTGACTTTGTGTGCTGCTTGCAATCATGTGTTGATCCCATAGGCGTTTGTGATGTGACATCATGTGCCTTCGCAAAGAAGTTGTACATAGGTGGGTGTTGGACTTCCCACGACTCAGTTTCTTTTGGCACAGGTTGCAAATGGCATCGTTGTTGTCACACTGCTGAGCTGTGCAATGACGGCATTCTGGTGGTGGCAACAGCATCCGTTGACTGGCGTGCTGTCTGGCTGACCCTGGGTGCCGATGCATGCTGTCTGACTGTGCCACTAGCTACTTTCGACGACCTCCCCCTGCTTCCAACTCGTCTCCTCCTCCTCTCTGTCTCCCCATCTGAACTTTCCTCCTGTTCTTCTTCTCTTATAGCGGGCACCCACGTGACATCCACGGACACATCGTCATCATCAACCGCTTGTATCTTCATTGTATCTGACAACTCAACAAAGGAAGCAGCACCAGGTACAACATCATCATCATCATCAGACCGTACGTCCATGTGTGTAATGCTGCCTGACTGGGACATATCCCTGTTATCTACATCCTCTGGCACTAATGTTTGTGCATGACTCATTTCTTCCTGCCGGGTGGCCTGCCTCTGTCTGTCATTTTTTTTTTGGATTAGTGGTACTATGCGTGCAAGCTACTGTGACACCAGATATGAGTGTCACTGCGCACTGGCAAAAGTTGGCAGAGTAGGCGCTGTAGGCCTCACACACACGCCTGTAGGCAGGCAACTGATATTCAATCGATTACAGTAAAAAAAGGGTTGTTTTATTTCACTGCACACTAGGGTTGCACTAGATATGAGTGTCACTGTGCACTGACAAAAGTTGGCAGACTAGATGCAATAGGCCTCACACACACGCCTGTAGGCAGGCAACTGATATTCAATCGATTACAGTCAAAAATGGTTCTTTTATGTCACTGTACACTAGGTTGCACCAGATATGTAGTATCACTGTGCACTGGCAAAAGTTGGCAGAGTAGATGCAATAGGCTTCACACACACGCCTGTAGGCAGGCAACTGATATTCAATCGATTACAGTCAAAAAAGGGTTATTTTATGTCACTGTACACTAGGTTGCACCAGATATGAGTGTCACTGTGCACTGGCAAAAGTTGGCAGAGTAGGCGCTGTAGGCCTCACACATACGCCTGTAGGCAGGCAACTAATATTCAATCGATTACAATCAAAAAAGGATTCTTTAATATCACTGTACACTAGGTTGCACCAGATATGAGTGTCACTGTGCACTGGCAAAAGTTGGCAGAATAGGCGCTGTAGGCCTCACACACACGCCTGTAGGCAGGCAACTGATATTCAATCATTTACAGTCAAAAAAGGGTTCTTTAATGTCACTGTACACTAGGTTGCACCAGATATGAGTGTCACTGTGCACTGGCGAAAGTTGGCAGAGTAGGCGCTGTAGGCCTCACACACACGCCTGTAGGCAGGCAACTGATATTCAATCGATTACAGTCAAAAAAGGGTTCTTTTATGTCACTGTACACTACGGTTGCACCAGATATGACATATCACTGTGCACTGGCAAAAGTTGGCAGAGTAGATGCAATAGGCTTCACACACAAGCCTGTAGGCAGGCAACTGATATTCAATCGATTACAGTCAAAAAAGGGTTCTTTTATGTCACTGTACACTAGGTTGCACCAGATATGAGTGTCAGTGTGCACTGGCAAAAGTTGGCAGAGTAGATGCAATAGGCTTCACACACACGCCTGTAGGCAGGCAATTGCTATTCAATCTATTACAGTCAAAAAAAGTGTTGTTTTATTTCACTGAGCACAATATAAGCTGTTAGGTGTTAGCCTGTCACACACACACGCTGGCAGGCAGGCATATGCAATTAGATTACACAGAAAAAAAATAATAAAATAAAATAAATGATGTTCTAGCCCTAAAAAGGGCTTTTTTGGTTGCTGTCCTTGCAGCAGATATCAGATGAGTCCTTCAGGTCTGTAGTGGAAGCTAAATAAACAGCCTGGCTATCTATTTCACTTTTAAATCAGCAGCAGCTACAATATCTGTCCTCTCTCATTGAATGTAGCTTCAGAATGATTCTAAAATGTATGCTGTCCTTCAGATGGAAGGCTCTGGAAGGGAATGTATGCTGCTGATTGGCTGGAATGTGTCTGCTGACTGTGAGGTGCAGGGTCAAAGTCTCCTCAATGATAAAGAATAGGGGGCGGACCGAAATGCGCATGTGTTCGCCGTCCGCTGCAAGCGCGAACATGCCAAAATTGCCGCGAATAGTCTGCGGGAGAACTGTTCGGGACATCACTAATCCTATGCTATACTAAGATATGCTTTAAAGATGTATACTACAACAGGCATCTGCCTAAAAGGATCCATGTTTAAATTACTCAATATGAATTTATGAATCTTGTTGTTTGATAACCTTTATAACCTAAGGTGTTAAGTTCTACAATTCATTGTTTGTAATCACAAATTGTTAAGGACAATTCATAAAGAGAAGAATACACAAAGAACACCTTTTTGTGTAAATTGTTTTATTAGCCACAAATTACCATGTTTAAAATCATAAACTTTATTATTAAATTAAAATGGTCTTGTTAAAATATGAATGTTTAAAAATTTGTATTTGGCGTCACTTCTCCAAGTTTTAAAAATGTATTTTTTCTATTATCATATTTGTCTATGCCACATTAAACTTTCCAGGCTGTTTGGTTTTTGTAATTTTATATTCTCTTGATGTTATAGGTACACAATTTTCTTTGTGCTCTATGCCATTGCTACTTTCTTGAAACTTTAAATAAAGTGCTCTGTTTGCTGTAATATAATTAATTTAAATACAAAACACACACACACACAATTGAATAAAATATGTTAATTCATCATTGGTAAGAGAACTCATGAAGTGATTTGGTTGAAAAGTGACTTGTGCTTTAGTCCTGATATAGGGCTATTTTTTCTTTCATGGTATCTTTCTGAAATTGTCTCATTTCTGATATATATGGCTTTCAACTTCCTGTAGAGTATATAGTACTCTCAATTGGTATCAAAACTATTTGTCCAGGCATGCGAGGAGTTAACAGATTAGCCATCACACTATAAAGGAGTCTTGGGAACAGTGTATGCCCGCCCCTGATGAGTGAGACGTAAGCTCTCACAGAAACATGACGTCACAACCAAGCGACTAACACTATTCCAGAGCAATAGAACGGTGTCCTATATGCCAATATCCCACACAGGCACTTTTGGTTAAAATTTATAGTGTCAATGTCCTAAGAAGAGAACACAGGGTGACCATAGAGGAATAACCTCTAACAATTGAGCATATTATTGGTAGCACAATAGCTTTACAGATAAGTAGTGGGTATCCAGAATAATACCCACAAGGTAATCAAGACTGGTGAAGGGGATACACTAGATTATATACAAGAATTATCACTAAGACAGCAATCAATGAATTCACAACAACAACAATAAATCACATAGGGAGAATTATTTCATACAAGTTACAGTAGTGGTGGTAAATTAATTCTATCACAGCAAACAGCGCACTTTATTAAAATAAATTCGCAAAGGCATAGAGCACAAAGAACTTTGTGTACCTTTAACATCAAGAGAATATAAAATTACAAAATCCAAACAGCCTGGAAAGTTTAATGTGGCATAGACAAATAAGATAATAGAAAAATGAATTTAAAAACCTTGGAGAAGTGACGCCAAATACTAATTTAAAAAAAACATTTTTAAATATTCGTATTTTAACAAGACCATTTTAATTTAATAATAACGTTTCAAATGTAAAATTGGGTTTGGCGTAATTTACTGACATGTCACATAATCCTAAACCTTGTAATTTAGTGATAAAACATGGGTTTGAGAGTTGCAACTGAACTACGTAAAACTTGAAAACCAAGCAATGTCAGTTGAAGTCCTCACTAGTTGATCTGCTAAGCATATACAGAGTCATGGATTGTTCCAGCAGCAGGAGGAAATGTAGATGTAGACACAGTGCAGACTGGTGGCCGTATTCAATTCGAAGCCCCCAACTCGATCACTGACAGCCAAATGTGTGCAAGTGAGTTGCAGGCTCCCCGTTCGTCTCCGATTGTGATGCTAGTCACGGGCCTGAGCCTCAATCCCCTCGCTAGTCGAGATGTGATGGGATGTTACGATCCAATCGCGGTAAAACCTCTCAGCCAATAGAAAGCAGTCTGCCTGCAGATGATTGACAGAGGGAAACTATAAATTAGCATTCCACACGCCCATGCGTTGACTGTGTTGTATTTTCTGTTGAAGTAGCATGCAGGTCCCAGAGTTGGAGGTTGGGTTCTATTGGAGAGAGTGTACGAGAGATTTGAGAGGAAGTTTGCGTTTTTTTTATTTATTAATATTCGATTTAATACAGATTTACATTTAATAGTTGCTTACACATATTTACAGATTACACATATTTGCAATACACATAATTTAAAGAACACATATAGAGACATATATAGTTAGATCACCCCCCATTCCCATCCCCCACACCCCATCCCCCAACAGTTATCAATAACACATAGCACACTTTTTACCACACATTTTATACAGTAAAACATTTTTTTATGTATCCTTGTTTTAATTTTGGGATTTAATGGAGGGAGGAGAGAGGAGGGGCAAGGAGTGGAGAGTTGGGGAGGAGGAGAGAGAGAGAGGAGTTTGAGATGGCCATGGGGAGGAGGAAGTGAGAAGTGAGGTGGAGGAGGGAGAGGAGGTGGAGGAGGAAGAGGAGGGGGAGGAGGGCAAGGAGAGAGAGGAGGGCAAGGAGGGAGCGGAGGAAGAGGAGGAGGGAATGGAGGAGGAGAGTGCAGAGGAGGAGGTGGGTGGAGGAAGGGGGGCCAGAGCATCAGGCACATAGAGGAGAGGAACAAAGGGGAATGGGCTGTATCCCGGGGGGGGGTAGTTTGGGGAAGGGACAGGCCCAGGGGCAGGTCAGAGAGGCAACGGTCCCCATCCACAGTTGAGAGGGCAAGAGGCTATGGGCAAGCAAAGGGCCCACCATTATACGCACTGGGAGAATGTGGTACTCCTCTGTGCTATCCGTGGCCACCCCATCATTCTTGCAAGTGGTAGGGAAGTGAAGCCAGGGCCTAGGGCTCAGGCTTATAAGGAGGTAGCGGCAGAAGTTACTGCAGTAGGCATAGCGCCAAGGGATGCAAGGTCTGTCAAGCACAAATTTGATGGCATCAGGGCCAAGGTGAGGAGGATGATGGATAAGGAGGACAGAGACTGCAGTATGACCTATAATGAGTGGGAGAGTGTCACAAGGGACCTTCTGAGACCATCGCCTGCCACTGAAGCTTCAGGCCCGGTGGCCCAGCAGGACGAAGCCTCTATGTCAGGTGAATATCACATTTACCAACTTGCCGCCACATGTGTATCACACACACTCCACATGTACATGATGACCAAAAAGGACACTGACATGTCAGCTCCATAGAATTAACAAGGAATTAATGGATGCATCATTAAATCCATGAAGCTGACAAATCACTTTCATCCTGGGCACAACAACAGTAATCAAAGCAACAGAGGGTTCATTTATTGGTGTGCCCACTGCAGTCTATGCAGTTACAGAACACAGCCGGATTAAAGATAGCATTATGATCCAAGAACGATCAAGACCATAGACCAAAGAATAGATCAAATCTAGCATATGATAGCTAATCTGAGTCGCAATGAGGAGAATCACCCAAGTTCAAGCCCAGATGTCAGATAGTTAGGAATGAACAAATAACAATGTATTATTCATCATACTAATGACATGTACCTTTCTCTTCTATCTTTCAGCACCCAGGGGGAGATCTGGGTCCAGTGGCGAGCCAGAGGCGGAGGCATCAGCTCTGTCTCAGCAGGATGTGGGGGAGCAAGCACTCGCCCAGCAGGAACTGGCGCAGGGGAGGAAGAAAGAGGTGGATCTGAGTGCCCTGGCTTCGGGATTTGACCCCACCATCCAAAGTCTGCATATCTCGCCAGGGCCCTCCAACTGGAATTATGGGGACCAGAACAGCCAGCCACCACATACTTCCCCACACAGCAGTGCGCTAGTCTGACTGCTACCACCAGACCTTCCCCACTCCATCACCACCACCTCCTCACCCACCAATGCCCCACAGACCTACATCCCCACAACCACCATGCCAGGCTGTGCAGGCGAAGATGTTGGTTAACATGCGCCCACACCTGGACTTACTTTTGGGAATCCAGGCCACCATCTCCGTCAATCATGCAGAGCTCTAGCGCAGACTGGCAAGTTACAATAGGGAGGAGAGGAGGCATCATCTTATGAATGAGACCTACCTGGCCGGGCTGCTTAGGTTAGGACTGGTCCCCAGCCCTGCCTCCTCTACCCTGGAGGCATTCCCCAGCCATCAGCAGCCCGGCCCCTCCTCCCACCATGCCTCCTTCACCTGTTGTGCTGCCACCTCCCAGGTGGTTGACTCAGTCGCTCCCCCCATCACCACCTCCACTACCACCAGCAGGGGGACGGAGGCCAGCCACGGAGGATGTGGGTCCTGTGGTTAAGCAGGGCAGGACATAGGGGCTGCGGACATGTTTGTGCCTTCTCAACAGCACTCCTCAGTGACAATCTATTGGTCACAATGTTAACCTACAGAGTCTTGGATCTTGGCCTATGTGATGGTGATATTTTGTATTTAGATGGCTACCTCTCATCACATGGTCCATGATCCACTTCTCTGTGGACACGTTGGGTTCTGTTTAACATGTGACAAATTGATGGTCACTGAGAAATGCTGTTGAGAAGAGATGATGCAGTCCCTATCATTTTTTCAGGCCTAATTTTGTGTTTTTTTTTTCTTTTCTCTATTTTTTGTTTTAGGTACAATTCAGGTCCATGAAGGCATCTTCTGCATCTGCAAGCATTGTGGAGGAAATGTATGAGGTGTATGGTTTTCCCAGTGCCTCTCAAGTAGACATTCCTTCTATGACAGCCTCCCTTAACATGTAGCTCCCACAATCTTAAAGCTATCATATAGCCAGATATCTCAGACATGATTGTTGTTAGCTTAAATGTATCAAAGTCTCACAATGGCATGTTAATGAAAGGCAGCATTAATATATGCACTATCGAAGCATTTGATCTTGACCTCAATATTGGTCTGAGAACAGATTCTTGGGTCTGATGTAAGTGACATTGAATCTGGCTGCTGACCTTTGTGTCCTCTCCATATTAATGGATATTTTCCCATATTTCTGATTATTCAGAGACCTAGATAATAGTTAGTAATGCTTGCAGATGGGAATCAGGTGAGTTTCAGTTACAGTATTTAGCACTGTATTGAACATGCAAGTTGATTATTGTTTTTTTATCCTCCTCCTCCTTTTTTTAGTTGACCACTTTTGTTTTGTTTTTGTCACCACACTGTATGTGTGAAACTGTATTGAATTACACAGTCCAGAGGTCAGAGGTTGAATCATCTGTTTCATTGAGCAGATCTAAACAAGTTGTAAGTGCTATGCACATTAATGGTTTCTTCAATGAAATGGAGTGACTTCTGATGATCCTTTTTTTCATCAAATTCCGGTTGCAATGGTGTAGTGACCACATGTGACCCTGGTAGGTGCTATGCATCATGCTTATTCTAGACTTTAACATTACCCCCTGTAGGTATCCCCTCCTTCCCCCAAGCCTCTTGCTCTCACAAGACCCGCCTACACCACACCCATGGTATTAATGCTCAGTCTTGACCATTTCCGATTGTGCTCTGAATAAAAATATAATCTTTGTTATACCGTTCTAACCATGTCAGTGTGTTTTCAATGATTGGGGTTATGGAACATCCACGTGCATCACATTAGTGTCACATTCCTATATATGTAAACTAATGAGTCCTAGTTAACATGCAAGAGATCAATACATATCAAAAGAATCATAGTCATAATAGCATAACATATAATATAATACTAAATATCAAATATAATAATAATAAAGGGTTAATACACAGGCCAAGTCCAATTAGTGATACTGTGTAGTATGAACATTCCCCTGAGGGCCTGATAGGAATATGACAGGATATGGTGGTGGTGAAGGGGCTTGTGTACCTGAATACATCTGTGAGCTACACCATGTAGGGCCACAGTAGGTGGACAGGTCATAGCAGAGAGGTCAGAAAAATCCCAGTCCACTAGAGAAGAAACTGTCAACTCACTTCAGTATCTTTGGCATGCAAAACTTGTAGAACAGCACAGGCAGAGACTTGGCTAAATGTGCTGAAGTCCATAGGGTCACAGAGAGTCGGACATGACTGAAGGACTGATAAAAAAATAATAATATGTTCACCGGGTACTTGATATATGCCATGTGGCAGTGAAATATGGACACTATTTGTGTTCCCAAACGTAGATGTGATGAATGAGATGTATTTCAGATGATGGTTGTATGTTTAGGTACCACATTAGAGCCTCTGTGAGTGAGAAAGGGTTAATATGGCAGCCATTTTGATGCATATGTGTTGTAATTTAATGAGGTAGTGTGTCTTTAATAGCTTTCAGCATGTTGCAGCATGGCTTTTCATATTGGCATATGAATGACCATTACAACCTATGTGGAAAATAAAATATTGTTTTTGCAATATTTGATTTGTGGGAGTTTTTGTGCATTTAATTGTAATACAAAATAGGAAAAATAGGTGGCTCTAGGTATAAAAAGATTCTGGGATGGAAAATAGGGCTGCTCCTTGAGGATATAAATAATTTAATGACAATGAGGAAAGAGAGACATAACAAGTATCCTTTGGAGTTGAGGTGCACACCCTCTGCCCAAATAACAATATAGAGCAGCAAAAAATGTAAACTTAACATTTATTAATATTTGTTAAAACTTATTATTAAAATATACAAATTCTGATGAGATAACATAAGTAGGGCAAATTGTAGATAATTAAGGACTCACTTAAACATTGACAAAAAATATTGGACTGGGAAATGTTCCAATAATCCCTATATCGTCTTATTAAAGTGATAGGTACTAAGTAGCAGAAACAAAGGTCCATATGCTAGACCTCTGTTTGCACTATTAAATATTGCACCATTAAAGTGTCTTGTGCTTTTATAAGAAATATAGTGATTGCACTTATACTTATATATATATGACTTCCTTAGAGTATGTATTGCACTGTGATAGAGTGTCTTGTGCTAATGATAATAAAATGGATATTATTATAAAGGTAAAGGGCTAGTGCTTGTTGAGGTAATAGGGTATTGACTAGTCATGCGTATTAAAAAATGAGTCCAGTACTGCAGTAGTATTAAGGTATTATATTCCACTACTTAAACTATGGAGCTAGGGTTTTTGCTATCCGGTACCATATATCGTATTATATGTTAATTCATAGATTATAAATAGGTGCCGATAGTATTAGTGAAGTTTGGTAATATAGATGGTTGGTCTATGTAATTGTAGAACGCCAAAGCTCCAAAACTACCCGCGTGTCGCCTATGCGAGCCGAGCCGTTACACTGTTAAACCATAGCACTTTGGCAATGAGCGCCACAGGCGCTCATTGCAGGCGAGCCTCGCGTAGCGAGGCGAGCCGTTAATATGGAGCACTTTGGCAATGAGCGCCGCAGGCGCTCATTGCAGGCGAGCCTCGCGTAGCGAGGCGAGCCGTTAATACGGAGCACTTTGCCAATCAGCGTTAATACGCAAAACAAAAATACGGCCGCAACTCGCGAACAGGAAAAAAAAATACAATCACAATAAATACACACAGCACATACATAAAAAGCTTACCGACAGCAAGAGGGAGCATCCACGACCTCAAAAAAACAAGTTACACCTTCATTTTATTAAAAATAAAACAGTTTAGACACTAAAAAAGTCTCGAAGCGAGAGAAAAAATGGCGTCCGAAAAAAACGAAAACGAGGCTACAGCACTATAACCACGGAAAACACGTACGGATAATCCGATAAGACGCATACTACGCATTACTGCCCATTAAATCACGTACGGATTATCCGCTAAGACGCATAACACACATTACCCGCCATTTTACGATAATGCGGAACTAAAGTACTACGCTAACGGTTTCAGCTTGCGCACGCACACTATTACACTGCACACGTTCTAAACGCTTACACAGCACCTCCACACCACCAATGCTGCTGCAACATCACTACAGATTGCCAGCTCTTAAACACAATGCATACAAATTGGTAAAGTATAGTCATTCATTAATTATTTATTATTTTAACTTATATATTTCAGTAGTACACACAAAACACCATTAGCTACCTTACAATTCCATATGTATATTAATAACTATACAACTTTCCAAACATTTTTTGCCCCGTTAATACGGAGCACTTTGGCAATGAGCGCCACAGGCGCTCATTGCAGGCGAGCCTCGCGTAGCGAGGCGAGCCGTTAATACGGACCCCTTTTTTTATGGAGCAAAGTGCTCCATATGTATATTAATAACTATACAACTTTCCAAACATACACATCTCATTGCCGTCATTTTTTGACGGGCAATACGCTAGTAATAATATAAGAAGTATATTGTATCCTTCTATACAATATATTTATTGAATCATATATTTATATAATGAATGTAAAACACATCAATTCAATTATTTCCCATTTTGTTCCTTTTCCTTTTTTCCTTTCAGGTTATTATATGAGGAACATAGAGGAAAGTTTTATATTTCCATTATAACATATTATATCAAGTTCGTAATATGTAGTCATTTATCAATAATGTATGGATATCCTTTATAGTTGAATAGACACCCTAAATAAATGGTCTGAAGGTAAATCCATCATTAAGGCCCCACGGTTTTTTGGTCTTAAGTGTAAAAATCCAGTAGGCCTCCTTTTTTAGTAATTCTCTATCAATGTTACCTCTTCTAATATTATGTTTAACACCGTCAATGGCTATAAAAGATATATTTTTGAGATCTCCATTGTGTTGAGAATTAACATGGTTGGCCACTGGTGTATCGTATTCCTTAGTAATGCTGTATACATGTTCTAATATTCTACGCCTGAATTCTCTACAGGTTTTACCTACATATTTCATGCCACATTTGCAAAGCATGAGATATATGACCCCTACAGTTTTACATGTCATTAGCTGTTGGATCTTAAAATTATCTATTCCATCTTTTGAGGGGAATGTTTTGGTGGTATTTACATATTTACATGCTTTGCATGATAGGCATTTGAAGCATTTGAAGCAGGCATTTGAAGCATCCTAGTTAGCATATCTCTCAAGTTAGTTGACCTTCTACTAGTTATTTGGGCCTGATTGCTTAAAAATGGCCTTAGATCATCATCATCATCTAGTAGAATCTTCCAATGGTCACTGAATATTTTTCTAATTTCATGCCATTTTCCATTGTAGGTGCCTATGCACCTAACCACTTCATCTTGTTCTTTATTCTTATTAGATAACAGTAGGTCTCTGTCCACTGCTTGTGCTCTTTGATATGCTCTCTTTAGGGGTTTGTTTTTATACCCTCTCTCCTTAAACCGGTGCTGTAATTCTCTGGCTTCAATCTCAAAGTTGATTTGACTGGAGCAATTTCTTTTAATTCTTAAGTACTGCCCCACTGGTATCCCTTCAATTAATTATTTAGGGTGACTGCTATCTGCCTGTAACAGGCTATTCATGGCTGTTGGTTTTCTATATGTGGTTGTTTGGAGTTTTCCATTATCTAACTTTGCAATTTTCAAATCCAAAAAGGTAATTTCATTTTCACTCATTTCTGAGGTTAAGTAAAGACCCACGTTATTTGTATTAAGTATTTCAATAAAGATTTGTAAATCTTTTTGGTTCCCATTCCATACTAACAAAATATCGTCGATAAATCTTATCCATAATTCGACGTACTGAGTGTATAGTAGTATTACACCATCACTTTATTAATTTGGGTATTACTGAGTACCTATTACTTTAATAAGAGGATATAGGGATTATTGAAACATCTCCCAGTCCAATAATTTTTGTCAATGTTTAAGTG
This sequence comes from Discoglossus pictus, assembly GCA_027410445.1. NCBI lineage: Eukaryota > Metazoa > Chordata > Amphibia > Anura > Alytidae > Discoglossus > Discoglossus pictus. The sequence continues at coordinate 189,195,423 of CM050165.1, forward strand.
AGTCCTTAATTATCTACAATTTGCTCTACTTATGTTATCTTGTCAGAATTTGTATATTTTAACAAATATTAATAAACGTTAAGTTTTAATTTTTTGCTGCTCTATATTGTTATTTGGGCAGAGGGTGTGCACTTCAACTCCAAAGGATACTTGTTCTGTCCCTCTTTCCTCATTGTCATTTAATTGTTATGCCTAACATTGCATTGCCAATGTTTTAAAGTTTATTGGTGTAATTTTATAGTTATTTGCAGTGTTCCAAACTAGTCTGTAAACCCTTTGCGGGTCCTATTTGGAACCCGTAATTTTTTGAAAGCTTGATTGCGGCTGCGGTGTTGACAATTTTTGCAATTAAATAGCGATTAGAGATTTTCGCAATCGAAAGTGCTGCAGCCTTAAGAGATCAAAGGCTTCTGGAGGCTGTAAGTTAAGAGTTTAACCGTTCATAACCGTCCGTAACTCGGAAGCCGTTCCGAGCCCGCAAAAAGACGCTAATTGAATAGCAAAACAGCTTGCAACCTTACTTACGGGCTCCTGGATTTCCCCTAAATCTCAGCTGACTGTGGGCCTGGATGTCTAACCAGGGGAACCCATTAAGTAGGTAGATTCAGTTGACTCCATACAATCAAAGATGATCATCTTTTGTATAAGCTATGACCACAGCACTCGTGGTCCCTATATGAGAGGAGATAATAAGTGAACTGGATGAAGCCATTAAAGTCTGCCTGCTCTTTGGATAGAGGTGCATGAATAAAAGAGCTAACTTAAGCCTATATGTCCAAGGTAAGGTGACTTGAAAGAGTGGAAGCTTTGGTTTGTATATTTTCCTTTATGATTTCTGTTACTGTTTAGGCTTGTTTGTATGCTGTGATCTTATCATATAATAAACAGTAATTTATTACTATCTTGTCTGGCTTGGTGATCCTACCCTCCACAGGTCCATTGCTACCTATCTACCTATCTACATATATCTGTCTCTGGCCAGGACCCAGGGTGCATGCATGAGGGTCGGTTAGAAGTCTTTGTAATAGCTAAACATAAAATGTATTATACCTAGGACAGAGATAATGTAAATTGTAAGGGTCCAAGCTCCTTGGTTCCATGTGGTGAGTTCTGTTCTGTCACAGGCTCCATTTAAAACATAGAAAGTGGAGATAAGCCAGTGAGTTTAAGTGATACATTAAAAAAAGTGCATTTGAACAATGGTTTATATTTCATGATGTAATGTCCACTTTTGAAAGAATTCCTATGGTCACATATTTTAATATGATTATTTGAGTAATTATGCTTCATAATAAAAAGGTTTTATTTGTACTTTGTATAAATGCTGTCCTTTATACTCAAAAACAATGAAGTATAGTTTTATAACTATACTAGTAACTTGACCATCATAAATGACGATGTTGTATGTTATGTTCAATTGTCTGTACTATCTCTCTCTGTTCTGTCTCCCTCTGTGCTGTCTCTCTCTGTGTGACCTCTCCCTCTCTCTGTGCACCCTCTCCCTCTCACTGTGCACCCTCTCTCTGTGCCCTCTTTGTGAGCCCTCTGCCTTTCTCTGTGCACCCTCTCTCTCTGTGTGCCCTCTCTTTGTGTGTGTGCTCTCTCTCTCTGTGCCCTGTGTCTCTTTATGTGCCCTCTCTCTGTGCTCTCTATCTCTCTCCTTACCCTTCCTCTGTCTTCCTTTTCTCTCTCTCTTCCTTCTTTTCTCTCTTTTCATCACTTTCTTTCTCTCCCCCTCTCCCTCCCCCTCTCTCTCTCTCCCTCCCTTTCTCTCTCTTCCCCCCTCTCTCTCCCCCTCTCCGTCCCTCTCCTCCTCCCTCCCTCTCTGTATCTCCCCCATCTCTCTGCTTCCCTCCCTCTCTGCCTCCCCCTCCATCTCTCTCTCCCTCTCTCATCCTGCCTCTCCCTCACTCCCCCAATTATTTGTAATGCGCCAACATATTCCGTAGTGCTATACATGGGTTACAATCAAGGCCAAAACAATAGCAGTATTAACAGGTCGCAAAGGATGGAGGGCCTGGTCTTTGAGCTTAGAATCTGTTGTCCAAAGTGCTTTCTCCAAAGCACCTTGCAAGATTGAAAATTGCAAACGTATAATCTAAAGGGTAGAGAAACATACTTTAAAGTTTGTTTAAATGGCATGTACAGTACCATACAACAGGTTGTAAAAAATGTTCTATGCAGCAACCCAGGCCTTTTGACCTGCAAAGCCAAGCAATCAAATTCCAAGTGATTTGATTGCAAGTCAAATCTTATGCTTTTGAATTGATTACTTTTTGACGCAGATTACGTTATACAGGCTGAGGGCCTCATTCTATTATCGGCCGTAAATCGGCCGTAAGGCTGCGATTCCTTGCGAGGGTTCAGTTAACTCGCGATTCTATTATACGGCCCCGCAAGGATCTCCTTTTACGGCCGGCCGCATATCTTGGAACCGGCCGTAAGCTGTGAAATATAAAAACTCAAAAATAAATTCAAGCCTGCACTGTACAGCTCTGTAAATGCTAGGGATCATATTGGGGGACATGAGGATTAAAAGGAACCCACTCTCAAGCTTGCACATCTGCCCAAACCCGAGTTCAAATTAACTGTTTATTTTCCGGCTGCGGCGTGGGTGTGTCTTAGGTGCTCCAAGCACTCTGGACTTTTTACATGGATATTTTACGGATATTAAAAATAAAATATTTTACGGATTTAAGTACAGGATAATTATGTGCTATTTTTTCTAACACCTAAAATCCCTTTATAGTCTTCTCAAAGTGCAGGATGGCTTTATTTGAGCTATTTTATGTGCTTAATTGGTGCTAGCGAGACCTCTTTCCTGCAAGTAAGCTGCGGCTCGTTTTTAGCCTTGCAGAGAGGTTTCCCGGAGCAATTGAATTGCAAATCTCTTGCGGCCGTTTTAGATCAAAGGCTTTCCTCCGGCGCGAGCGGCCGCAAGAGATAGCAAGGCACCGGCCGCAAGCCTGCCGGAGCCTACGGCCGTAAGGGAATAGAATAGCAGAATAGCTTGCGGCCGGTCCTTGCGGCCCCGCAACGGCTGCGGACGATAATAGAATGAGGCCCTGAATGTCTGCCGGCTTGAAATTTGCTAAAACTTCAGAGCAATTTAATTGAACAAGCCCGCAATTTGATTATTTATTTGCATTTATAGTGCTACAGGTATTTAACCCCCTTGTGAGTCCTATCTGGTACACATAGGATTTTCGGGTGTGAAAACATTTGCGGACTTGAGGAATTGTAGCAATTGAATAGCGTTTTGCGACTTTAGTGATTGTAACTTTTGCGGGCTTGAAAGATCAAAGGCTTAGATAGTTTGTAAGTTACGATTTTGACAACCACAGGGATTTTCAGCCTGTAACCAGTAGATCGTTTGTGGCTTGTTAAAATACGCCAATTGAATAGCACATTAGTTTACAGGCTACATTATGGGCTTCAGTAAACAACAATTGCTCAATTTAATAGGGGTCTTGGTGTGGGAGGAGTGAAGTGCTCCACCTACATGTTCTTTATTCCAACTGAAAACCAAGTTTTCTTGTACTACTCAATAAAGTACTTAATAAAATATGGCTTGCTTAAGTATAAAATCCAATTTGATTTGATATTCTATAGTTGATGGTTATTTCTTTATACACACACAGATGTTTTTAGTTTAAGATTATAATGTAAGGTATAGGAGTCTACTGGCGATCGGAGACACTGGCAATCGGATTTCTCCCTGGATCAATACTCCCCCTCTAATTATCCATGAAAACCCTGATTTCCCTTTTTAATTAGAAATAAATCCAGTCCACTTTTAAAGTTATCTATTGAATGCGCTGTCACCACCTCCTCTGGTAGAGAATTCCACAGATTAACCACCCTTACTGTGAAGAACCCTTTTCTTTCTTTAAGGTGGAATCGTTTTACTTCTAACCTCAAGGGATGTCCTCTTGTTAGTTAAAAACCTCTTGGCACAAAAAGCTCACTTTACAAAATGTTATACTGACCCTGGATGTATTTATATAAGGTAATCATATCTCCTCTTAGATGCCTTTTTGCTATAGAAAATAAGTTTAATTTGGTTAGTATTTCTTCATAACTTAGCCCCCCCATTCCCCTTATTAGTTTTGTTGCCCTCCTCTGTACCTTTTCTCTAAAATGTAATTTTTATGAAGTGGTGCCCAAAATTGTACTCCATATTCCAAATGAGGGCGTACTAGGGATTTGTATAGTGGCAGAATTATATTTGATTCCCTTGCTTCTATACCCTTCTTAATACATGCTAATATTTTATTTGCCTTTGCAGCTGCTTCTTGGCTTTGAGCATTGTTACCTATGTGGTTGTCCACAAGCACCCTGAAATCCCTTTCAATATCTGATACCCCTAGATTTGCTCCATTAAGATTATATATTGCATGGCTAATAAATATGTTAAAAAGGAGAGGACCTAATACTGAACCCTGAGGAACCCCACTTACCACATTAGTCAAATCGGAGTATGTTATATGTACAACATCGCTTTGCTTCCTGTCTTTTAGCCAGCTCTCAATCCATGAGTAGATATTTACTGCAATTCATGTATCTCTTAGTTTGCACAATAGTCTCCCATGTGGCACTGTATCAAAAGCCTTTGCAAAATCCAAAAAGACTACATTATTATTATTATTATTGTTATTATAGTTTATTTATAATGCGACGACATATTCCGTAGCACTGTACATAAATTAAGTTCAGACAGTGATAAATACAGATTAACATTTAGCAAAGGAAGGAGGGCCCTGGTGCTAGGAATCCAATGTCCATGGTGAATTCCAAAACTACTTAAGATAAAACTCTCAGACTTACAATCTAAAGGATAGTGAGTGGTAAAAGAGGGAGAGAGAGGTGATAAGTGTGTTAGGGTGGAAGGTGATACACTTCTTTAAAGAGATGCATTTTCAGTGAGGTTTTAAATGTTTTGAGGCAAGGGGATAATCTGGTGGAGCGAGGCAAGGAGTTCCAGAGACTAGGGGCAGCACATGAAAAGTCCTGGAGGCGGGTGTGAGAGGAGGTGACAAGAGTTGTAGAAAGAAGAGGGTCATTAGCAGAACAAAGGTGGGGGAGCATTTGGAGATGAGAGCAGAGATGTAAGAGGGAGCATTGTTATTGAGGGCTTTGGAAGTAAGGGTCATGTAAATTTTATTCTTGAGGCTAAGGGAAGCCAGTGGAGTGATTGACACGAGTTGTGTATGGAAGATGAGTCTAGCAGAGGCATTCATAATGGATTGAAGTGGATCTGTTCGGGCGGTAGGAAGGCTAACAAGAAGCGAGTTGTAGTAGTCTAGTCGAGAGATGATGAGAGAGTGTATAAGGATTTTAGTTGTGTCTTGTGTAAGATAGTGACGAATTCTGGAGATATTTTTTAGATGGAGAAGGCAAGATATAGTTAGTGATTGTATGTGAGGGATGAAAGACAGAGCGGGGTCCAGTAGGACTCCAAGACAATGGGCTTGGGAGGAGGGGGTGATGATGTAGTTGTTGACAGTGAGAGAGATGTGAGGAATTGACGCTGTGGGAGAGGGAGGGAAGATTAGGAGTTAATTTTAGACATGTTGAGTTTGAGATGGTGGGTGGACATCCAAGAGGATATACTAGAGAGGCGGTTGGAGACGTGGGTTAGAAGAGAGGCGGATAGATCTGGTGCGGAGAGGTAGATTTGGGTGTCATCTGCATGGAGATGATAACGAAGCCCAAAAGAGTTTATGAGGGTACCAAGTGAGGAGGTGTAGATGGAGCAGAGGAGGGGGCCAAGGACAGATCCTTGGGGTACACCAACAGACAGGGGGTGAGAAGAAGAAGAGGTGTCAGAGAAGGAGATACTGAATAATCGACTTTGTAGGTATGATGAGAACCATGAGAGAGCAGTGTCTCGAATACCGAGGGAGAAGAGGGCATGGAGTAGAAGTGGATGGTCGACAGTATCAAAGGCAGCAGAGAGATATAGAAGAAGAAGAATTGAGAAGTGACCTTTTGACTTGGCAGTAAGCAGGTCATTGGTGATTTTAGTGAGAGCTGTCTCAGTGGAGTGTTGGGGCCGAAAGCCAGATTGGAAGGTGTCAAGAAGGAAATTAGTGGAAATAAAGCTGGTAAGGCGGTTATAGACATGCAGCTCCAGCAGTTTGGAAGCCAGGGGAAGCAGAGAGATAGGGCGGTAGTTAGATGCAATGTCAGTGTCAGATGAGGGTTTTTTGAGGGTGGGTATAACTATGGCATGTTTTAGAGAAGACGGAAACATGCCAGTAGTAAGGGAGAGGTTGAAAATATGTGTGAGAGATGGGATTAGTGTGGCAGAGAGGGCAGAGATGAGCTGAGATGGAATAGGATCCTGAAGACAGGTAGTGAGGCAAGTGGATGAAAGCAGTTTGGAGACTACATCCACTGAGTTGCCTTGATCCAGGTTCCTACTAACCTCCTCATAGAAACTAATTAGATTTGACCTTCCTCATAAATCCATGTTGACTCCTACTTATAATCCTGTTCAAATAGACATATTCTTGCATAGTATCCCTTATTAACCCTTCTAAAAGCTTTCCCACTACAGAAGTGAGGCTCACTGGTCTAAAATTCCCCAGATTTGCTCTTGCTCCCTTTTTAAATATAGGTATCACATCTTCTTTTCTCCAGTCATCTGGTAGAGACCCTGTGTTAAATGAATCTTAAAAAATTAAATATAATGGTTTGGCTATTACAGAACCCATTTCCCTCAGTACCCGTGGATGTATTCCATCAGAACCCGGTGCTTAAATAACATTTATTTTTTACAACCTCTTTTAGATTACTTCCTGCATTAACCAATTATTTGGCAAAGGTAATGCAGCCCCATTATGTTGCAGTGTCCCAACCACTGGTTCCTCCATTGTGTATACCAAAGAAAATAACCTATTTAGCTCATCTGCCTTTTCCTGGTCACTGATTTTTAGATGGCCTGTGTCACATTGTAATGTTCCTATAGCTTCCTTCTTCACCTTCTTCCCATTAATATACTTAAAAACTATTTTAGGGTTAGTCTTAGTCTCTTTTGCAATTCATTTTTCATTTTCTATTTTAGCCAGTCTATTAGCCCTTTTGCAAACCTTGTTAATTTCCTTTTATTCCCGTAAAGCAGTCTCTGTCACCTCTTGTTTGTAATAATTTATAATAATAATGTATAATTGAAATGCCTGTTTTTTACTCTGTATATTGATCTTTAAATCATTGTTAAACCACATTGGATGTGATTTACTCCTTTTATTTTTATTCCCACTTGGTAAATGGTAATAAGTATGTATATTTAGTAAGGATTTAAATGGCGTCCATTTATGTTCAGTGTTTTCACCTATCAATTCTCTGTCCCAGTCTATACTTTGTATTGCTGCCCTTAAAATATTGCTACAGCTAAAATCCGCCCTTTTAAAATTAAGAGTTTTTGTTGGCCCCTTAAAATGTTGTTTGTTTAATTCAATCTCAAATGAGACTGTGTTGTGACCACTGTTTCCCAATGGTTGCCCTATTCCAACATTTGATACTATATCAATATTATTTGTGATAACTAAATCTAAGATAGCTTCATTTCTACAATTCTGTTGTATAACCTGGGCCAGAAAATGATCCCTGAGTGTACTCAAGAACCTACTCCCCTTAGCTGAACTGCTGGTCTCATTTATCCATTTTATTTCAGGGTAATTACAATCTCCCATTATTAGAACTTGTGAATGCTTAGCTGCATTTCCAATCTGTAACAATAATTGTATTTGCTCACTTTCAGCTATATTTGTGGGTTTCTAGAATACTCCTACTAATATTCTTTTGGAATTTGCTCCTCCGCCAATTAACTCTACCCACAAACATTCAACATTACCGCTAGTTCCACCATAAATATCTTCTCTGACTATAGGCTTCAATTCAGGCTTAAAATACAGATAAATCCCTCCTCCTCTTTTACCATTGCCTCTATCTTTCCTAAATAGGTTATAACCATCCAGATTAAAAGTCCAGTCATGGGATTCATCCCACCACATTTTGGTAATGCCTATTAGATCCCATTTTTCATTAATTGCTATTAATTCTATCTCTCCCATTTTTCCTGGCAAGCTTCTGGCATTAGCAAGCATATACCTTATGTTCTGAGTCTGTAGTTCTGAAGTGCCTGCCACTGTACTTGAGTTACTTAGTACTACCTCCCTATTGTCTATACTACCCCTCACCCATCTCCTCCCCTATGAGTTGTTAATTAATCCCTTATACCCTCTAGTCCCTCCCCCCACCTACTAGTTTAAAAACTCCTCCAGCCTTTCTACCATCCCATCAACTAGCACAATAGCTCCCTCATCATTAAGGTGCAATCCATCCCTGCTGTAGAGATTCTACTAAAGTGAGAAGTCAGCCAAGTGCTCTAAAAACCCAAACCCCTCCTTAGTGCACCACATTTTTAGCCATGCATTAACCTCCCTGAGCTCCTTCTGCCTCCCCTGGGCTAGCACGTGGCACTGGTAGTAGCTCAGAAAATACTACCTTGTAGGTCCTTGCCTTCAGCTTGTTACCTAGTTCTATAATATTATTCTTTAGGACACTCCATCTTCCACTAACTTTGCCATTGATACCAATATGTACAAAGACCGCCGGTTCATTTCCAGCCCCTCCCAATAATTTGTCTACTCGATCCACAACATGACGAACCACCAAAACTTGTCTGTTGCTCTGCCTATTCTGCCCTCCCACTCCTCCAGTAGAACTGTTCCCACAGCTGTTAGAGGTACAGCTCTATCTGGCATTGCCATTCCTGAATGGACATCCCCAACAGTTTCACTCAATCTGGCAAATCTGTTGGTGTTTGCCAACTCAGAACTGGCCTGTTCCCTCTGCTTCCCCTTTTAACTGTAACCTCCCTGGATATCCTCACTAGCCCCAGCTCCACCGTCCATGCCAGGCCCAGCGAAACTGTGCTCAGTGAGCACCAACTCCCTTTCCAGTGGAGCAATATCACTAAGTGCTGCAATTCTCCTCTACAGTTCTCCAATTTGAACTCACACCGGCCACAGAAGTATGGACCATGGATCATCTGTTCCAGCATTGCACACATATGACAGGATGTGCATTGAGTGAGGTTGCGACTGGTCCTACTCATAATTATTATTATTGTCTACAAAAATTCAGTGGAAAAATTAAATAATATCAAATATTATATTTGTAGAACGTTTTGTAGAAACATTTTGTTTTTATTCTTCCCCTTTGCACTATAAATCTGCCCTACCTTTTCTTTGAACTCCCTCTTATTTAAACTCCTACACTTTTACTAGAATTGCACTTATACTAGAAATGTTCGCAAGCTCACAAGTTCGCCCCTTCTCCTTTTTATATTAACTTCTGCCTTCTCACCTGGGCACAATTAGTGCACTCTGCAATTTATCAGCCTTTACTTGCAAAGGAAAATCCACTTGCAAGCAGTCCCACACAGCTCACAAACCTTTTATACTAGTTTAACACAGCCAAGTCACACCCCTCTTACCTGGGCACAATAAGTGCATTCTGCAATTTATCAGTCTTTACTTGCAAAGGAAAATCAACTTGCAAACAGCCCCAAACAGCTCACAAACCTTTTATACTAGTTTAACGCAGCCAAGCCTCACCCCTCTTACCTGGGCACAATAAGTGCACTCTGCAATTTATCAGCCTTTACTTGCAAAGGAAAATCCACTTGCAAACAGCCCCAAACAGCTCACAAACCTTTTATACTAGTTTAACACAGTCAAGTCACACCCCTCTCACCTGGGCACAATAAGTGCACTCTGCAATTTATCAGCCTTTACTTGCAAAGCAAAATCCACTTGCAAACAGCCCCAAACAGCTCACATACCTTTTATACTAGTTTAACACAGTCAAGTCACACCCCTCTTACCTGTGCACAATAAGTGCACTCTGCAATTTATCAGCCTTTACTTGCAAAGGAAAATCCACTTGCAAACAGCCCCAAACAGCTCACAAACCTTTTATACTAGTTTAACACAGTCAAGCCTCACCCCTCTTACCTGGGCACAATAAGTGCACTTTGCAATTTATCAGCCTTTACTTGCAAAGGAAAATCCACTTGCAAACAGCCCCAAACAGCTCACAAACCTTTTATACTAGTTTAACACAGTCAAGCCTCACCCCTCTCACCTGGGCACAATTAGTGCACTCTGCAATTTATCAACCTTTACTTGCAAAGCAAAATCCACTTGCAAACAGCCCCAAACAGCTCACAAACCTTTTATACTAGTTTAACACAGTCAAGTCACACCCCTCTCACCTGGGCACAATAAGTGCACTCTGCAATTTATCAGCCTTTACTTGCAAAGCAAAATCCACTTGCAAACAGCCCCAAACAGCTCACATACCTTTTATACTAGTTTAACACAGTCAAGTCACACCCCTCTTACCTGTGCACAATAAGTGCACTCTGCAATTTATCAGCCTTTACTTGCAAAGGAAAATCCACTTGCAAACAGCCCCAAACAGCTCACAAGCCTTTTATACTAGTTTAACACAGTCAAACCACACCCCTCTCACCTGGGCACAATTAGTGCACTCTGCAATTTATCAGCCTTTACTTGCAAAAACCTTTATCTTTTGTATTTTGGTTACAATATAAAAAAGAATATATGATGGTGCATAGCAGATTTTGTGACTCCTTGTTTTCATACTGGCAGTACACAATACCCTTCACTGAAAAATATGCTAAATTATTTATCCAACAGTACCACCAAAAATATAAAATAAAAAAGTGGTTTTGGTGATGACTGAAATTACTTAGATGAAATGACCACTTTAATGGCCCACCTGCCATAACTTTGAAATAGTAGAGGTCTGTGTAAACATTATAGTGTTGCTCTTCCCATCTTATTAGCTTTTTCCAACTTTTCCAACTGCTCTGTATCAGTGGAAGAGAGTACTAGAACTTTGTTGCAACTGATTGATCACAGTGCATTGCAACACTCTACCAACAAAAGCTAAGCAGTTTGTAATCCAAAAGATGAGTGGAAAACAAACCATTTCCAATATAAGTTTTCTCACAAAATAATGAAATGGGGGAAAGCTGTTTTTATGGATATTTACCACCTTAAATTTTAACCATTACTGTGGAAAAACCGAACCTGTATTTAATAACATTTAGAATTTAAAATTTAAAATTTACAATAACTAAATTTAATGCAGAAGGAAAATAAGAAAACTTGGATCAAACAGCACCACAAAGAACTATCACACACATCAAATTCCCTGTTAATTACTCAGCTACATATTTTATTCCAGCATACAAATGTTCTACTTTTATGAGCAATCAAACACATTATATATTTTTAGATTTATTCTTGTTGAAATGTAACAGACATTTTTATATAACTTATATTTAAGAAAAGAAGTGTCAATAAAAATGTATACTGATTAACCAGAGGTAATTATACTGAAATATAGAAGTAACTGAAAACAGAATGTAATTATTCTAAATTTAGGCTATTGAAAGCTATCTTATTTTTGATCACCAAACTTGATTTACCAGATTCAAACGACTACATTGGATATTGTTCTATATGATTCAATATTATTTAATTTGAAGATATCTGTTTTATAAGTAGGAAAATGCTGTTTATTAGTTTCAGTATTTTACACTGTGGAAATGTTGAGAAGATTTATAAGTTCAAAATGGTTTCTGTCATTCAGTGGAATACTGAAGGTTTACACCATTGTACTAAATCCTGAAGTGTTTGAAACTTAAGAAAATCTGAAAACAAAAGGTATATCCTGGATGCTGTCAAAAACATAATTATAAATACTTAAATGTGTATGGTAATTGCTAATATATATGCAATTGTTGTCTTACTATCTATCTTCATATTATCTAACACCAATTCTTAAATAAATATACTTGCTTAATCTAACCCTGACACATGTGTGTTCTGCTTAAAAGTCTATTTATTTCTTTACTGTGATTCTGAGTTCTCAGTGGTGTTCCATTTGCTTTCACCTCTACTCATTCTATGAACCCCATTTAATAGTTTATCAACACAGATACTTTGAACATCCTCCAACACTTTCCTCACATAGTGATATCTTACCAGTATGTTGAGCCCTGAAGTAGACAGACTCTAATAAACTCTTAAACTGCCTCTTTTGTCATTGAGGAGAAATTTTGTTTTCTGTAAGTGAAAACATCAGATCTATCGTTGTACACTAAACATTATAGGCTAACATTATATTCCAGGTTTTGTTGGTGTTATCAGAGATGCTGTAATTGCATAAACCTTAAGTAAAAGTTCAGCATTAAATGTAAAGTCTTCAAATAGTTGTTCTTTTTAGAACTGCTGTTCCATTAGGGATCATTTACTCTGTAATCAACATTACATAGATACTTCCAATTAGGAAGTTAAATTATGACAGTGACAAGTTTCTTCCATATAGAAAATGTTTGTTCAGAGTAATTATCTTATAACTTTATTAATATCACATTTCTGGACACATTGTACACACTATGATCCTAGCTATTGCACTATGATACATAATGTTAGTCCAAGATCATGACACATATTAGAATTGAAAATGGTGCCTACATGCATTGTCTAATAAAGCGCTAGCCACACTCCAAACAATAGTAATCAACAGCATGGCCACATCACAGTAGTGAGAGTGATAATGTACAATACACTGACTTACCAGATGTTCATCTGCAAGTAGTCACGAGAAATCAGTTGCCATGACCAATAGCAGCTATTTACCGATGATGTGGGATCTCACAGGGAATGCGTAGCTGTAACCACAATCAGTAGGCCAAGAGTACTTTCACAATTTCTGTATGATATTGTTTAGCCACATTGATGTCACATGTTAAAGATATACATGGGGTTATCATATGAAACCCCTTGTTGTCATATTATGACATTCAAATATGTAGACATGATTATTAATAATAAACAAAGGCCATAATTTTCAATGTATGTTAATTAGATCAGAAAAACTACCTGGTCTCATATTGTTAAGAGGATGATGTGAATAATTGTTGGGTTTGTATAAGTTAGTACTGAAAGACTATGCACTTTCACAAACCATATGTGCATTGATAAATATTAAACATAACATCAATCAAGGGGCTTAAAACAGGATATATGTGTTTATTGATGGCATGTGAGATCATTCTGCTATGGGGCTGTCATTTTAATGGTGCTGCTAAATGAAAGCCACTGTATTATAATTATTATTATTACCTTTATTTATATCGCTCAAACATATTCCGTAGTGCTGTACAGGGGTTGAGTACATGGCAAAAATTTTTTTTAACACCTTATAATAAATGGAGGGCCCTGTTTTTAAGCTTAGAATCAAATGTACATAGTGCTCGTTTCCAAGGCACTGACACAAGATTGAAAACTCGAAAACTTACAATCTAAGGGTTTAGGTGTGAAACAAGAGGGTGACAAATGTAAGATGGCATTGTGAAGGCAATTTGTTTAGTCAAGTGGAGGCGTCTGTATTGTACTGTAGATTGTGGGTGTAAGTGTTTTTAAGCTGTGGAGTGTGCAGTTGTAAGTTAAGGCTGAAGGTGATAAAACATTTTAAACAGGTGTGTTTTTAGTAACTATTTAAAGGTTCTGAGGCAGGCAAGATAATCTAATGGAGCGGGGCAAAATAGTAGGGGCAACACGAGAAAAGTCTTGAAGACGGGAGTGAGAGGAGGTAATGAGAGAGGAGGAAAGAAGAAGGTCGTTAGCAGAACGAAGGGGGCAGTTGGGAGAGTATTTTGGAACAAGAGCAGATATATAAGGGGGTGCACTGTTGTTGAGGGCTTTATATGTTAGGGTCATGATTTTAAATTAGATTCAGGAAGCTATGGGAAGCCAGTGGAGTGATTGACAGAGAGGAGCTGCAGACACTGATCGTTTGGTATGGAAGATGAGTCTAGCAAAGGCGTTCATTATGGATTGGAGGGGAGACAGACAAGAGATAGGTAGACCAGCAAGGAGTGAATTGCAGTATTCGAGTCGAGATATGATGAGAGAGTGTATTAGAAATTAGCTGTTTAGAATTTGAAGATGTTTTTTAGGTGAAACTGACAAGATTTGGTTATTGATTGGATGTGAGGAATAAAAGAGAGGGCGGGATGCAGTAGAACCCCAAGACAACGGGGCTGGGAGGTGAGAGTGATGATGGCGTTGTCAACAGTGAGAGATATTTGAGGAGTGGAATCTGTGGTAGAGGGTGAAAAGATAATACATAGTTTATTTCATGGTGAAGAGGGGTTAAGGTGGTGGTGGCATGGTGGAGAGATCTTGAGGTGGCGAGGTTACTGGTGGATTGTAGTGTTGCTCCTGTACCCATGTCGATGGAGGAGTAGGTGGTGATGGAGAAGTAGGTTGAGGTCGAAAATAATCAGTCTGGGGAGGAAGGGTCCAGTGGGGTCAAACTCGACCTGGGTTGTGGATGGTCCTGCAGGTTCTGCCACTGACCACATGTAGGTATCATCATTGATGTGTATTATGAGCCCGTTCTACTACGAGTTCATCCAGCTCCTGGGGTCGACGAAGGGGGATCCGGCTTTATTTTTTAGGGTAGTTTAGACAGGCTTATATAGTTAATGTGTAATTTGTTTAAGTAATGTCTATAGCTTGAGTTGAGGAGAGCCATGGGTTCAAAATTTCTAGAAATTGAGGGTATGTGTTGGCTAAAGAATGTGACAGTCTGTCATGAATCATTACGGCATTTAACTTGTTGATTACTTCTTGAATGTTTAAAGTAGAAGACTTCCATTTTTGGGCTATGTTGCTTATTGTTGATATCATTAGGTTTTGTAGCCATTTATTTTGTTTTCTAGATACCAAGGGATTGATTTTGCATAGAAGGCATGTTTATCGATTGTGGGGGGTATAGTGATTTGCAGGACTCTAGAGGCTAGCTCTAGGACTTCAGTCCATAACGACTGTACTACTGTTAATTCCCACCATAAGTGGAAAAACATGCCTGGGGTTAAGCAATGCCTATATAGAGGTGAGATTTGGGGGTCAATTCTGTTTAACTGTGGTATAGTAGGATCTATGAGGAGTTTTAATAGATGTTTCCTGTGGACTTTAATTCCAAGGACTTTTAATTTGGTTTAAACATGTTTTTTTCCAAAACCTCAGTGTCCCACTGGGTACCCATGTCTTTTTTGTACATAAAAGTTGGCTTAATGTTAACAGGAGGGCAATTTAGAGTTATATACAAGGAACTTAAAACTCCTTTAGTTAGAGGAGCCTTATTGCATATAAGAGGGAACCAACTGGATTGTGGAGTACCCCATCTCTTGATCCTTGTTAAAATGAAATGTTTGATCTTGCAGTAATTGTAATATTATTTTAGAGGAATGTCACAATTTATCCTATGTTGATCAAAATAGATAATTTGGTTATTATTTATCCAGGAACCTAGTTTATCTATTTCAAGCCTTGGTTTTTTTTAATTGATTAGTAATAATTATTTTCATATGTTCAAGTAATGTGCAGAAAATAATGATGTCACACTGTTACATATTTATCTTGTGTTATCAGTAACAGACATTTACTTGGGAAGTCTATACTTGGCTTTCAGTAGAATAAAAACTTAAAAGATATCACATATTATAATTGTCGAACTACGAGACGTCGTCACGCTTTGCGCTCATCGCCGGCGAGCCTCGCATAGCGAGCCGTTAACTCGGAACACTTAGGCAATGAGCGCCAAGGAGTTTATGAACATCTATCCAAAACTTTTCACCAAATAAAAAATTACAAAAAAAATATGCTATCTGCTTATATACAGCCCTATTGCATTGAACAGCTTGCAAATGAATGAGGCCCTTAGAATTTAATTATTCATTCATAATAAACCCCCAAAAATTATTATGCATACATATATGCTTACCTAAATAAACTTTAAAGAATGTAAATTATACATCATAAGTCAATTGACTTCATCATTAAGAAATTTACAAAATTGCACATTATTTTAAGCCCTATCTATACTTTGCTTATAGCTCTTTCTGTTTGCCCTTCTTTAGTAAAACATAATTAATGGATTAATTTTTTTCATGGAAAAATTCTAAATGCTTTTCAAATCATTGCATTTTTTCATTAATGCTATTTAGCTTTGGATTGAGAGCAGCTACAAACAATCAGCCTTATTAAATTGTGATTTGGTAAATTTAAGAGGGCTCTATTTAAGCACACAGCATATTTTATTTACAGAAGTTTTTAGTTAGTGAAGACCTTGCTTTTGGATAGAAGTTCACTAACTAAAAACTTCTGTAAATAAAATATGCTGTGTGCTTAAATAGAGCCCTCTTAAATTTACCGAATCGCAATTTAATAAGGCTGAATATGTACAATACAATAAAACATTACATCTTACACCTGTATTTACAATTACAGATTACAATGGCGGACAGCGGAGAAGACAGGATTGAACGCAAAAGAAGAGTGGCAAGGGAAAGGAAGCAAAGGATGAGAGATGCACAGTTCCCCAAAACTTCCCAACGCTTAAGAGAAGAAGACCGACAGAGACATTTAAATAAAAGAAAAATGAGTAAGAAATCACAAAGTGAGGGTGCTGGAGCTTCAAAGAAAAGAAAAAGTAAACAAAAACCTGTGAAACATTGCCTAATGATCACAATATTACCTCTTGACACCAATGTTCATACACATGACACCAATGTAGATATAGAAAGTTGTAGTGTATCTATGTTGAGGAAGCTCAGGATACTGCTTCCATTACAGCACAGTAGACACTCATTATTGTGGATTACTCAATGTTGTTTGTCAGTTTTGTGGGGCCTATCATTTTCTCAAGGAAATACTAACTGACTGAGGATATGATGCGGCAACTGTTTTTGTGCAAAGAGCACAAAATGAAAAGGAAAATACAGTTTTAAATGACAAACTTTCAAATTATTTAGATGCTCGCTATGTCAGTGCTCCTGAAGCAATGTGGCGTCTTCTGAAATTTGAGATGCATGATCGGTCACATGCTGTGTATCGATTAGCTGTACATTAGCCACAAAGTAAATTTTGTTTGCTTTACTGCAGGCAATGAAAGAACTGCCTTAGCCCAAAGTGAATATCGAGAAACAACACTTACCGATTGGTTACAATTACACTGCCAGGACACTCAGGCCAGACAATTTTTATACATTGATATTCAATATCACTATGTATTTGTAAATGGTCAATGGCGACAATGAAAAAGAGATACTCATAAAATTATACCACAAATTTATACCGTCAATCCAAGAGACATTGAACGTTTCAGTTTAAGATGACTTCTTTTACATGTTCCTGGTGCACAAAGTTATGAACATTTACGCATAGTGAATAATTCTTTCCTATTAGCTGCAAGACATCAAAACTTCAAAGCAGATGATACAGAATGGGAGAGGTGTCTGGAAGAAGCAGCACTATGTCACATACCAAAGCAAATGAGAGAACAATTTGCATTTATTTTCATCTTTTGCAACGTACCTGATGCATTTACTTTGTGGGAAACATTGAAATTAAATATGTCTGAAGAATTCTTGAAATGTTACAATTTCTTGCTCATGGATTAAATTGTGCAAGTTTTAATTTGCCTGATCCAGAACTTTTAGATGACATCGGCTTTGATGATTACGACACTGAGCTACAACAAAAAACACAAGAAAAACTGGCAACTTTAAATACTTTACAATTGCAAGCATTTAATGCCATCACAAATGCTACAGATGAGGAAATGGTCAAAGACCATTATTTCTATCTAGATGGCCCTGGTGGATCAGGAAAAACTTATCTGTACAATTGTTTGATGAGTTACATTTGAGCACAGGGTCAAATAGCAATGCTATTTGCAGCAACTGGAATTGCTGCACTTTTGTTAGAAGGTGGCAGAACTGTGCATAGTGGATTTAAACTGCCAGTTTGGAAACATCAGAGTCAGATATTTGACTGAATTTTTTACAAGCAAAAAAAATAAAAAAAAAGTGAATTACCGTATTTTTCGCCCTATAAGACGCACCGGCAGATAAGACGCACCTAGTTTTTAGAGGAGGAAAACAAGAAAAAAAAAATCTGAATCAAACACAAATACACTTTACACACAGATACAAACCTACATTACACACAAATATATATATATATATATATATATATATATATATATATATATATATAGATACACATATATACATATACATACACACATAAATATACATACACATACATACATATATACACACACATACATGCACACATACACATACACACACATACACATACACACACATACATACATACACACACACACATACACACACACACATACACACATACACACATACACATACACACATACACATACACACATACACATACACATACATATCCATATACTGCAGCATTTGGGAGCCCTTGACCCTCCCTGACCCTCCTGATCCTCCCTGACCGTCCTGATCCTCCCTGACCCCCCTGATCCTCACCTTTCTTCTGATCTCTGCCATCTTGATCTCACCCCAGCGCTTCCTACCAGCACTCCTCGTGTACTGCAGCGTTGCGTGTGTGACGTCACTAGGACGCACCGGCCGACGCGAGCGATGCTGGTAGGAAGCGCTGGGGTGAGATCAAGAGGACAGAGGCAGTTTGAAAAGGTATATTCGCCGTATAAGACGCACCAACTTTCCTCCCCCAGTTTTGGGGAAGAAAAAGTGCGTCTTATACGGCGAAAAATACGGTAATTACCATATATGAGGCAACAATGATGTCGTGTCATGCCTTGCAATGTATTGATAGATTATTAAAAGAAGTGATGGATAATAATTTGCCATTTGGTGGAAAGGTGATGTTGTTAGGAGGAGATTTTAGGCAAACATTACCTGTTGTGCCACATGGAAATGGGACTGACATCATTGAAATATGTATCAAGACAAGTAAACTGTGGAAAATATTTACACACCTCAAATTATAATTAAATATGAGATCTGAAGGCCAAAACGAATTCAATGATTGGCACATTCCAAATTGGAGAAGGAAAACATCCACAAATAAATGATTTACCCAATGATACCATTGAAATTCCATCACAAATGGTTTGCAAGGAATCACTCATATCGGCAATATTTCTAAACACTCTCAATAACGACGATTTCTCAGACATTGCAACAAAGTGATATTAACATCAAAAGATATAGATGCCTTGAATCTAAATACCGACATTTTTAAATTCATCAACGCACTCCAAAAAAATTATTACAATGCAGATTCAGAACTGAACTGAATCTGCATTGTAATATTTTTTTTGCAGTGAATCTAATTTTAGTATAGAAGTTATTAATTCTTTAACACCATCTGGAATGCCACCACATGTTTTGCAATTGAAAAAATGGGCAATTGTCATGCTATTGAGAAATATGAATAAAAAAAAGGACTTTGTAGTGGGACCATATTAATTGTGCACGATTTAAAAGATCATTTCATACATGCAGAAATTATGACTGGTACCCATAAAGGTGAACGAGTTTTTATACCAAGAATTGATTTGGCTCCAAGTGAGAGTGGTTTGCCTTTTGTCCTTGAAAGTAGACCATTTCCAGTTATCATGGCATTTGCCATGACCATCAAAAAATCCCAAGGACAAACTTTTAAGTCTGTGTTTTTTTTTTTTTACAGGAGCCGGTTTTTGCACATGGACAACTCTATGTTGCTTTTTCAAGGTGCACATATTAAAGTTTTAATTGAAGACAACCCAAGTCAGGGTGATCTATTACACGATGGACGCATTTTTACAAAAAAACATTGTGTACTATGAGGTTTTGTAAACATAGAGAATAGTGGTTTCATTTCCAGAACGACCTTTAATGTAACTTGGCCTCTTCTTGAAGGAGCACTATTTCACATACAAAACTCTATCTCCAATTTTACAAAACTACAACAATACCAAAAAAAGGGGGAAAAAAAACCAACAATAAACAGTGGTTAGATCCGATAGACACAATTACAAGTCTGCTGGGCTCTTTTAAAGGAAACCACTTTGACAGACAAAAAAAAATGGAATGTTTTGGAAATTACTTTTGCCAGGATTGGCCCCACAAAACAGTTACCTTGCATTTTCTTACCTTTACTGTTTCCATTTGAATACTTTAAGTTCATGCTTGTAATGTTAAAATTCTGTTTTCAAAGGACTGAAAAGTTCTTTCATTCTATGTAATTAAGGTTTAATGTTAGTAGCAGGATCATCATTTGTTGCAAAATGTAAATCACATACCGTATTGGTCCGAATATAAGCCGCACCTTTTTTCTGATTTTTGAGCTTGCGAGTTACGGGTGCAGCTTATATTCGCGACCGTAAAACAAAATCATTGCCGATTTGCGAACTTTGCTTGTTAATTGTGCGTCTTCTATTCGCGAACGCAAAATGACTGCCGACTTAAGGGTGCTGATTTTTGTGCTTGAGACTGCGGTATTGTAACCTGCAAAAAAAGCTACAGTGTTAATTAGAAAGCCTGTTTCTTGCAATGGCTGATCACTTTGAGAGTCTTCTTCTCCCCAATTTTATGGGTGTGGCTTATATTTGAGTACTATCTTTTTTCTGTTTTTTCCCCTTGGACTTTACGGGTGCAGCTTATATGCGGGTGCGGCTTATATTCGGACCAATACGGTATTATGCTTTATTTTTAATGCACAAACATATTCAGCAGCGCCATATATGGGAAGAGTACAAGGCAAAAGCAGCTTTGAGCATAGAATCTAGCATACAAAGTGCTTTCTCAAGCACCTTATAAGATTAAAAGCTTGCAAACTAACAATCTAAAGGGTTAGGTTGTGAAAGATAGATAGATACTGTATATCTGTACATATCAGGATGAAGAACCAATACGGTATATAGTTGTGAGCAAGCGTGCCGTTGCTAACGCTGTGGGCTCGCATAGCGAGCCTGTGGCCCTCGCGAAGGCGCTCCTTGCCAGCAACTGCGGACCTCGCAAAATTTCCAAACTTACGAAACAAAAATACGAGACGCGTTACGACCCATTACGACCTCACAAAAAACGTCCGAAACCCGCGCACATGAAAACATGAAAAACACAATAAATACACACATCAAATACATAAAAAGCTTACCTACAGCAAGGGGGGGCACCCAGGACCTCGAAGACTGAAGTTACACCTCAACTTAACTTGAAATAAAAGAGTTAAGACACCCGAAAATCCCCTAAGCCAAAAAAAAAAAACGAAAACTATGCTACGGCACTCTATAGAAGCTAAACACCATCAAACACCTATGGATTTTCTGAAAAAGACGTACGAGATCCGTAAACAAGGATGCAACCTGCGCGACCGGAAAAACATTAGAAACACAATAAATACACACAACAAACACATAAAAAGCTTACCCACAGCAAGGGTGGGTGCACCCAGGACCTCTGCAAGTAAAGTTACACCTCAATTTAAGTCCAAATTTCATTTAGACACCCGAAAATCACCTAAGGGAGAGAAAAAATGGCCGCCGAACAAAATGAAAATGAGGCTAAAGGACCCTAAACACGCAAAACACCACCAAACACCTATGGATTTTCCGAAAAAGTAGGACGACATCCGAAAACAAGGAAGCAAAATCAGCCACAGCCGCATACCACACATTAGGCGCCATTTTAGAACACTAACTTATACAATCCAAAAGTACACAGCTACCCTAACGGATTTGCCTCGCGCACGCACACTATTACACTACACACTGCACACATTCATGATGCTTACACAGCAGCTCCACAGCACTGATGCTGCAGCAACATGAAAACAGATTGCCAGCTCTTCAACACAATGCTGCATATATTACTTCACAATAGGTAAAGTATATTAATTTCTTATTTTATTAATTATTCATTGCCATACCAAAAAAAAACACCAACGCTGCTCATAGCACACAAACAACCAAGAGCCTCGAAATGAGCGCCGAACGATCTTAAAACACCAACAAAATTTTGCACACAAACAACATTACCTGCCTGACAAAATTATTTCCATCATTTTTTGACGAGCAAGTCGCTATTGTTTCATGATATAGAGAGTATTGATCCAGGGAGTAGTCTGATCACCAGTTAATGGGGTCAGGAAGGAATTAATTTTTTTGCCCACTTTGAAACAATTGACCATGTTTCACTGTTTTTTTTTAAATTTGCCTTCCTCTGGATTAAATATTCAAGATCACTATATTTTTAACTAATTTAATTTTAAATGTTATTACCTTACGTTAATGTTTGCATTGTTAACGTATTTTAAAAGGTTTGAAAAGTTGATTTATTGAATGTTAGTAATGATTTATGTCAGCAGCAGCATAATCGTTTGTTACAAATTTAAATGTATAATTAGACAGGATTTATACAAAGTTCACCTATTTGATGTTAGTATTGTTAAAAACTATTCATTAGACACTGTTTACAAATAAGGTGCATGTTAGAAACCTTCATATAATGGTTCCCAATACAAATTCATACAAATTTTGTGTATTGTCATATTATCATTGCATACATGACAATTAAAAAGTTTAATATGGGTTAATAGTTCATTGTTAAAAAATAATAAACTTTATTATACATTTGTGCATTTCTTTGTAGATAACAAAAAGGTTAAGAGTCTCAGAGAATCACATTGTGTCACAAACAGCAATTCCAGCTTTAGAATTATATTGAGCGTCATTTATTGACGGGCAAGTCGCTAGTAATCAATATAAACAATATTAAGTTATAGCAACAATTCTGTCTGGCTACATAGAAAAGCCTATTTTTTTTTCATTCTAAAAATGTGTGACCAGCAAATCTGCAATAACATATATAGTTGTCAGTGTGTGTAACATTTACGATGTTGGTCACGGTAGGAGTTCAACTGCAAGCACAGCCTCGCGGGACTTCATTGCAGAGCTCGCACGCTCATCGCAAGGCCCGTGGGACCCATAAGATTTTCCCTCACCAACATCCCTGTACTGGTTCCTGCCAGTAGCCCCCCCCCCCCCCATATCCCCTCAGCCCCCTCCCCGGATTCTCTCAGCCTTCCTCCCCCGGATCCCCTCAGCCTCCCCCCCCCCCCCCCCCAGATCCACTCATCCTAACCCCCAGATCCCCTCAGCCTTCCGCACTCCGGATCCCCACACGCTTAACGGTTTATCCGCTTCTGAATTTCTGCCTCCCTGCGCCTGTGCATCCTTCTGCACACACAGGGAAGCCTGCATGATGACGTCACCACTCGGACTTCACTGCCTCTGCAGAAGGAAGCACAGGCGCAGGGAGACATAAATCAAAAGAGGATATACAGGTAAGTCTGTGGGGTCAGGAATGGGAAAGGCTGAGGGGATCCAGAGGGTAGAAGGCTGACGGGATCCAGAGGCAGGGGGTCTGAGGGAATCTGGAGGGGGGGTGGGGGCTGAGGGAATCCAGAGGAGGGGCTGAGGGATCCAGTGGGGGAGTAATAGAGGGGGCAAAGAGAGACAGTTGAGGGAGAGAGGGGGCAAAGAGAGACAGGCGAAGGAGAGAAGGGTCAAAGAGAGAAAGGGGAGGGAGAGACAGGCAAAGAGAGACTGGTGATGGAGAACGTGGGCAAATAGAGACAGGGGAGGGAGATAGGGGGCAAAGAGAGACAGGGAGGGAGATGAGGGGCAAAGAGAGATAGGGGAGTGAAGGAGGGAACAAAGAGAGACAGGGGAGATAGTGAGAGGGGACAAAGAGAGACAGGAGAGGAGGAGAGGGGGCAAAGTGAGACAGGGGAGGGAAATATGGGGCAAAGAGAGACAGGGGAGAAAGAGATGGGGAAAAGAGAGACAGGGGTGGGGTAGTGGGGGCAAAGAGAGACAGGAGAGAGAGGGGGCAAATAGAGACAGGGGAGAGAGGGGGCAAAGAGAGACAGGGGAGAGAGGGACCAGAGAGAGACAGAGGAGTGAGTGAGCGAGCAAAGAGAGAAAGGGGAGGGAGAAAGGGGACAAAGAGAGACAGAGGAGGTAGAGGGGGGGAAATGAGACATGAGGAAGGAAGTAGACAGGGGGAGAGACTCGTAATGAGCACCAAAGGCGCTCATTGTGAACCAATCGATGAGCGCCAAAGGCCCCCAGCGGGGGGCTTGCGATGAGTGCCGAAGGTGCTAAAATATTATTCCTGTCATTTTTGACGGGCAAGTAGCTAGTAAAATATAAGCATTTGAAAAGTGAGGATACAGATATTATCATCCCATCACCTGCACATCCCAATTAGTATAGGTAGCTACTAAGAATTCACAGAGACTGTGATGAGAGGGGAGATTTACAAGATTTTTCTTCACTCTTCCTGTCTAATGGGCTGATAATGCAATTTTCCTTCATAAGAAATAGTTCATATTGAATAAATGGAATGCACATCACAGTCTCTATAGTCCTGAAGTAAATCTCCTTTATCATCTCATATCCTGTGATTACTTGGTAAATATCCCTTACTACAGTATATTGCCCAATAATATGAACATGTCCTTATTTACGTCTTGCATTAACTACAAGTAAATTTAACAAGTAGCTGGCTGAACATGCAGTATATCAAGTGAGCATAAAATATACATTTCACTTCAAGGAATAACATCAGTAAGGGATATTTACTAAGCTGTCACATAGGATATTACTTGCGGATGGATTTCTACATGCTAAGTATGTGTGACATGGTGTTTCTCCAATAGGAATCTTTGCCCATTTGTATAAAACATTGGCTGAATGGTTTGCTTGAAAGTTTGCACTGTAATAGTGATCTAAGAAGCCTCCTTGCACTATCGCCATTCATTTTTAATATTTTGTACATTGACGAATTGCGAGTCTGATCACATATCGGACCTCTAAACGCTAATTGATTGACATGTAACCTCCATGTTTGACTGACATAATGATGACGCTCTCATTTACTTTTGGCTGTTTTTAAATCGGTAGTTGCGGCTCAGCATAATTGCTCTGAAATGCTACATACGATTGCATGGTTTACGGTTTGGGCTTACGGCCTGTAAATTGCGTACATGTTCAATTTAATCTCTCTGTAATTGTAGCAGATTTAAGGGCCGCAGACATGCGGCCTATATAACGCAATCTGTGGGCTTGCAATTGAATATTAGAAATACATGTAATAAATGTATTATCTTGTGTAAATATGACATTGACTTCTACAGTCAATTAATTTTTTACTGGACCAGTATAGTAATCTGCATTTTTGCCATATTATTTAGCAGCATAAAAATATACCATTTTAGGAAAAGGAAAGGTTTGAATAGGTAGCAACATTTCACATATTGGGACCAGCTGTGACTTCATCAGATAACATTTTTATTTTCATTGAGAACATTTTATATAGGTATCTAAATAAAGCAATTTTATCAAAATGTCATCAGATTATAATTTACATCAAAGCTTCAGTGATAAATGATTCATGCAGTTTCAGCATACAGAATTATCATTCATTGTAGTAAAGATAATTCATACCTATCATTATTTCAAGTGCTTTCAACCTACTATGTGCATCAATGTTTAAGCTTATTTATATCTCATTTGTTATTAATAATAATGTATATATATATATATATATATATATATATTTTATATTTATATTTACGTATAAAGAGAGAGACTCAGCACCAATTACATAGATCGAAATGCAAAATTAAAAAACAATTAAAAAAATCCTGTATTGTATAAAAAAAAAAACAGTGCTTAGTATATGGATACATAACATCTTTAATTCTAAGTTTCTTTAAGATGTACCAATGATAACAGTTCTAACCAGTAAAGTGGAGTGTGTCTCTTAAATATTCTGATATTCTGATAATGGCTTCATACTGAATATATATATATATATATATATATATATATATATATATATATATATATATTTCACATTTTAACTGTATTTTTTTAATATTTTATAACAACAAAATTATCTATACAGTGCCAGTGAGGCAACTAATATATTAATATTATCAACCCACTGACCATCACAACATACACCATACACTTTTAATGTTTGTTAAATTTTAAATTAAATTAATACAAAACTCTTAGTTGGGATAACTCCTTCATATGCACTATGATAACTCCTGGGCTAACTCCTTCATATGCACTATGAGTATAGAGACCCTCTGAGATAGTCCCTTCTATCCACTAGCCCTTATGAGCCTATGGACCCCCTAATATTAACCTCCATACCTTAACAGATCCCTGTCGCACCTATCATTAATTGATATACCATGGAGGTTTAAACAAACCTCCATGATATATTTAACTATAACCATGAAGGTCCATATGGACCACCATTGCACCTAAAATTAGCCCCCCATCCTCAACCCCCTCCTCAACCCCCCCATCCTCAACCCCCTCCTCAACCCCCCTCCTCAACCCCTCCTCCTCATTTTCAACCTCCCTCCTCATCCTCAACCCCCTCCACAACCTCCCTCCTCATCCTCAACCCCCTCCTCAACCCCCCATCCTCAACCCCTTCCTCAACCCCCCATCCTCAACCTCCTCCTCAACCTTCCTCCACAACCCCCATCCTCAACCCCCTCCTCAACCCCCCCATCCTCATCCTCAACCCCCCATCCTCAACCTCCCTCCTCATCCTCAACCCCCTCATCTTCAACCCCCCATCCTCAACCCCCTCCTCAACCTCAACCCCCCTCCATAACCTCAACCTCCCTCCTCATCCTCAACCTCCCTCCTCATCCTCCCTCCTCATCCTCAACCCCCTCCTCAACCTCTCTCCTCATCCTAAACCTCCCTCCTCATCCTCAACCTCCCTCCTCATCCTCAACCCCCTCTTCATCCTCCCTCCTCAACCCCCCCTCAACCTCACTCCTCAACCCCCCATTCTCATCCTCCCCCCTCAACCCACCATCCTCATCCTCAACCCCCCTCTTCAACCTCAACCCCTCCTCCTCAACCCTTCCTCCTCATCCTCAACCTCCCTCCTCATCCTCAACCCCTTCCTCAACCTCCCTCCTCAACCCCCCATCCTCAACCCCCTCCTCCACCCCCCCATCCTCATCCTCAACCCCATCCTCAGCCTCAACCATCCTCAACCCCCCCTCCTCAACCCCCCATCCTCATCCTCAACCCCCCATCCTCCACCTCCCTCCTCAACCACAAACCCCTCAACCCCCCTCCTCAACCTCAAACCCCTCAACCTCCCCCCTCAACCTCCCTCAACCCCAACCCTCCTCCTCAATGTAAACCCCCCTCAAACCCCCTCCTCTACCTAAAAACCCCTAAATACCTCCCCCCTCACTTACCTGCAGGTATTTAGGGGGGTTTATGTGGAGGAGGGGGGTTGAGGGGGGGTTTATGCTGAGGAGGGGGGTTTAGGTTAAGGAGGGGGGAGGGAAAGAGACACGGAGGGTAGAGAGACACGGGGGGGTTAGAGACACACAGGGGGGTTAGAGACAAACAGGGGGTTAGAGACACACGGGTGGGTTAGAGACACACGGGGGGGTTAGAGAGACACGGGGGGAGAGTGACTCGAGTATAAGCCGAGGGGGCCCTTTTTTTGCTTTAAAAAAAGGGCTGAAAACTCGGCTTATACTCTAGTATATACAGTATATTTTATTTAAAAAAATTACATAGAGATTATAAACATAAACAAATAATAAAACATAAACAAAAAGAGAAAACATCACAAAATAGTTAAATAGCACCTGTATTTATCTTCACTTTTATTGCCACTTTAAAAAAAATTGAGTTTGCTTAATCTAGGCCTCCATTTAATTGCAAGCCAGCAGTTGCCATCATACAGGCCGTAAGTTACAGATTGATTCAATTCAACAGGCCAGCTACATTGCTGAAAGCCTTACCCGTAAACCATGCAACCATAAGTAGCATTTCAGGCCATGATCATGATCAATTAAGCAAGCCCATAACTACAGATTTAGAAACAGCCAATAGCAAATGAGACCGTCATCATGACATCAGTAAAAGCTGGTGTTTAAACGTCAATCAATTAAGGGGGTGTCCGAACTCGGTCCAGGAGGGCCGCAACCAAGCCTGGATTTGAGGATTTCCTTTCTGTGCACAGGTAAGTCAATCAGGATAACAAGAAGCAATAGTCTCACCTACTTGCAGCAAGGATATCCACAAAACCAGGCCAGGGTGCGGCCCTCCAGGACCGAGTTTGGACACCCCTGCTTTAGAAGATACTGTTCTCGTCCATGTGGGTGGCCTAATATGTATTTGATGGAGATGTATTTATTATTTATTAAGGCCAATAATTAACCCTATAACTCATGGGGGTCAATACAGACCCCCATAAGGTCGTAATTAACCCTGTCACTCATGGGGGTCAATACAGACCCCCATAAGGCAATAATTACCCTATAACTCATGGGGGTCAATATAGACCCCATAAGGCCTTAATTAACCCTGCCACTCACGGGGGTCAATACAGACCCCCATAAGCCAATAATTAACCCCATCAGTCCCATAAAGGTATATTATTACCCTTATAGGGCTGTTAAAACCCTAACATTAACCACATAAGTGTCATGATGGTCCTCAAGGACCATCATGACACCAACTACAAACACTACACTGTAACCCCCAATAAACCATTACATCTAAACTAACCTCCCTCTACACTAATCTGTTAACACTTACACTACCTGAAGGGTTAATAAAAAACTCTCTTTGTGTTAAGGAACTGGAAAGTTAACTGACACATAGAATATGATCACTTGCTTTCTGTTATCTATGTTCCGAGAGCATCTTGTGATCTGACTTGCTAGACTAACCACAAACTGTTTCTGCTTGCTGTAAGGTTTATACGTTTTTGCCATCCTGACAATAAATGAGCTTGTACTGAGACTTTCGTGTGTGTGTGTCATATCCAGTACTGGCTCCCAGAGCTCTGTGTGAGGCCCGTGGTCCAAGCCGTCAACGCAGTAAAATAAGCCCCAACAAGCTGGTGTCAAAGTGGGATACAGATTGAAGAACGACGAGTGGTGAGTAGAGTGAATTGTGTCCATTTAAGTACACCTTCCTTTGCTCCCACTCTCATCTACCTCTGTAAACTGTATCCAAGTAAATGAGTTGGGCACAGTCTTAGGTAGACTGAGAACCACTCTCTAAGGTAGGGATGGTTTAGCCTTCAGTAGGCTAAATTATTAAGCCTTTGGAAGGCTATATATATATACGATAAGCTATATTAATTATTCCTAAGGTGGGAATAGAAAGGATAAAATTAAAATATATACTTGACGGCTTGGTTGACAGTGCCCCAAACTACTGCTTTTGCTTGCTTATTAATTTTGCTGTATTGCTGTGTTGTTTAAGATAAGAAACTTGTTATACTGTTTAAGTTAAGAGGTTAGGTTTCTGGAAGCTGTAAGACTCCCTGTCCCACTTACAAGGGGAAACCCGTTGACTCAGTGAAGATAATAGCAAAGTGACAGCTGAAATAAACAGGTTAGGGATATATTAATTACATTGTTTTAAGCACTTAGCTCTGGAACAACTGTCGGAATTGTCGGAGCTCTCCAGCTCAGTACAGTCGCTCTTGTTCTCTGATTAACAATCGTGGTGACAATATATGGTTACGTTGTCTATTGAGACAACAACCTAAACTTTTTAAGAATAGAAGGATAGTTGGAAATCAGTATCCAGTCTAAACAAAATCCATCTCCCAACCCAGGAGAATCATGCAAAGCTATCATATGTAGTTATATACACAGCCCCCACCCCCAGGTCCCATAAGAGAACAAGCAGCTGCAACTCAGAAGCTGTGAGCAGGAGCTGCAGCCCCCCTTCCTCCTTCCCCAGCAGTCAGCACTACAGGGAGTGCAGAATTATTAGGCAAATGAGTATTTTGACCACATCATCCTCTTTATGCATGTTGTCTTACTCCAAGCTGTATAGGCTCGAAAGCCTACTACCAATTAAGCATATTAGGTGATGTGCATCTCTGTAATGAGAAGGGGTGTGGTCTAATGACATCAACACCCTATATCAGATGTGCATAATTATTAGGCAACTTCCTTTCCTTTGGCAAAATGGGTCAAAAGAAGGACTTGACAGGCTCAGAAAAGTCAGAAATAGTGAGGTATCTTGCAGAGGGATGCAGCACTCTTAAAATTGCAAAGCTTTTGAAGCGTGATCATCGAAACAATCAAACGTTTCATTCAAAATAGTCAACAGGGTCGCAAGAAGCGTGTGGAAAAACCAAGGCGCAAAATAATTGCCTATGAACTGAGAAAAGTCAAGCGTGTGGCTGCCACGATGCCACTTGCCACCAGTTTGGCCATATTTCAGAGCTGCAACATCACCGGAGTGCCCAAAAGCACAAGGTGTGCAATACTCAGAGACATGGCCAAGGTAAGAAAGGCTGAAAGACGACCACCACTGAACAAGACACACAAGCTGAAACGTCAAGACTGGGCCAAGAAATATCTCAAGACTGATTTTTTAAAGGTTTTATGGACTGATGAAATGAGAGTGAGTCTTGATGGGCCAGATGGATGGGCCCGTGGCTGGATTGGTAAAGGGCAGAGAGCTCCAGTCCGACTCAGACGCCAGCAAGGTGGAGGTGGAGTACTGGTTTGGGCTGGTATCATCAAAGATGAGCTTGTGGGGCCTTTTTGGGTTGAGGATGGAGTCAAACTCAACTCCCAGTCCTACTGCCAGTTCCTGATTTTCATGCAGGACAATGCTCCATCACACGCGTCCAAGTACTCCACAGCGTGGCTGGCAAGAAAGGGTATAAAAGAAGAAAATCTAATGACATGGCCTCCTTGTTCACCTCATCTGAACCCCATTAAGAACCTGTGGTCCATCATCAAATGTGAGATTTACAAGAAGGGAAAACAGTACACCTCTCTGAACAGTGTCTGGGAGGCTGTGGTTGCTGCTGCACGCAATGTTGATGGTGAACAGATCAAAACACTGACAGAATCCATGGATGGCAGGCTTTTGAGTGTCCTTGCAAAGAAAGGTGGCTATATTGGTCATTGGTTTGTTTTTGTTTTGTTTTTGAATGTCAGAAATGTATATTTGTGAATGTTGAGATGTTATATTGGTTTCACTGGTAAAAATAAATAATTGAAATGGGTATATATTTGTTTTTTGTTAAGTTGCCTAATAATTATGCACAGTAATAGTCACCTGCACACACAGATATCCCCCTAAAATAGCTAAAACTAAAAACAAACTAAAAACTACTTCCAAAAATATTCAGCTTTGATATTAATGAGTTTTTGGTGTTCATTGAGAACATGGTTGTTGTTCAATAATAAAATTAATCCTCAAAAACACAACTTGCCTAATAATTCTGCACTCCCTGTACATATAGAGGGAGAGCAGACAAAAAGAGCAAACGAGGAAAGGATAATAAATGAAATAGGAACAAAAATATATAGGACCAGAAAAACCCATAAAAGTACAATGGTAGGGGAGGCTCCAGTGACTCAGAACAGTCAGAAGCTGAGGATCTAAACATAAAACCAAAAGGAACTTATTTTTTACATATATGTATATAATATTCTGATTGCTTTTGTTTATAAAGTAGATCGATTGTCTTGTTTTATGCATTTGGGAAATTGTTTTGCTGCAAATAAATTTGTGAGTGTGATTGCTATACTTTCTTTCTTTGCAATACAACTGAGAAATGCAGGTTAGAGAATTTTCCTCTGTGCCTTTAGGGGTGTAGAGATCGTGCCCACCACTGAAATATATTTTTAAAGCCGGCATAATTTTTTTACTCTGTAGATCAGCTATTTGTACTTTCAAAAATATCTTTATATTGTTGTGGTAATTTAAAGACAATGTGTTTTTTCTATTTTAAAGCTTGCTAACATTTATCTCCTTGTCCCAGAGAAGAAAAAAACAGTGAGATTTTGTGACAGGAAATCCCCCTCCCCGCAGAAAATTCTTAAGGTAGTATTTAGTTTGGATGTATTTATGGAATGTTGTTGAACTTTTTAAGGTGGTTTTTAGTACTTGAAGTAAATGTTTGTGGAGAGGTCTTAGGAAGAGGAGTGTTAGTTGGAAATTATTGTAAGTTAAGTACAGAGCTGAAGGGAAATAGTTCCTAGAAATGTTTAAGCAAGTGATTTAAGAAATACATTTTGCATGTGAATTGATCTAAAATGGGATCATAATAGTTTGTTTTTGAATAGATTGCAAATAGTAAATAAGGAAAGAGAAAACAGGCAGCCCTTATTATTATAGAGAAATTGTGGTTCATTCCTGTGATTACAATTTAAGTTTGTAGAAAGGAACTTATCCTTTTTAAACTGTAGGTGACCAACTAGTTATGAAAGCCCTAACCCCCAAACTAATCTTTCTGCATGTATGATGTATCTGAAGCGAATGTGTCAAGGACAGTGTATGAATCAGACTGACATCAGACTTATTATTGACAGACTTTTAGACTCTGATACAGAGTCAGTATGGAATTGGACTAACGTCCCTTCCATTAGTTAACAATGACTTCAGATTTGTTCAGGATTTAAGGGCAATTAATTACGTAGTTATCCCAATTGCCCCAATTGTTCCTGATATCATGGCTCTCATTACGGCCATTCCTCATGACGCCACTATATTTACTGTTATTGATTTATCAAATGCATTCCTTTCAGGCCCATTGGACCCTGAGACACATCTTACATAGTTACATAGTTACATAGGGCCCTATTAAATTCGAGCTGCGGAAATAATAGGTGAAAACGCAAGTCCTACGTAGTTTAAAAATGAAACCATTTCCGACGCTATTAAATTCCAAGTGCTGCGAGATACGAGCGATGGATGCGAATGCGTACACGTTCGTATTTGCGCATGAGGTACGATATCTCGGATCTCGTATGAAAAGAGCGCGAAATACGTGATACGTACCACTTAACCTGACGGACGTATGCCTTTAAAAGGGAGCCAAAACAGAACATAATTGACTGTGCTGGAGCTTTTGCAAGTAGACACACAGGTCTAGTCGTTGGTGGGTTTTTGGTGGAGAGAGGAGAGAGAGAAGAGAGAGAAGAGAATTTCAATTTTTGATCTTTTGAACTAGCAGATAATTTAACCCTTTGTTTACAATGCACATAATTACTGATATCACATAATTCACACACATAGATTAATACGTACACATAGATACACCTAGTGGTAGGCCGCTGCACACCTACACCCCCCCCCCAAGACCCCCCCCCTCCCCCCACACATAATACTACACATAATACTTGCATCTTTTTTTACCTCCTAAACCAACACAAATATTATCTTGATTTCTCGTTAATTTATTTTCTGAGGAGTTTAGAGGAGAGGAGGTGGTAAGGCAAGAGAGGTGCGGAGGAGAGTGAAGAGAACATCTGAGGAGAGGAGGAGAATGAGGAGGAGAGGAGGAGGAGGAGGAGGGAGAGGAGGAGGGAAAGTAGGAGGAGGAGGGAGAGGAGGAGGAGGAGGAGAGCAAGGAGGAGAGCAGGGGGGAGGGAAGTGCCCCCAGAGCTAGGAATTCAAGTGGAAGGGGCAGAGGGTCAGGGGCCTGATCCCTTGGTGGGAGGTAGTGGGGATGAGGTAGCGGCCCCAGGGATAGAACAGGAAGACCAGGCACCGTCTGTAAGGCAATGGTTTGTGGCAAGGCCCAGGGCCCCCAATTATACCCTAGAGGAGATCCAGGTTCTCCTCAGGGAAATCTGTGCCCGCCAGGGGATTATATGTGGTGGCAGAGACATTAATGCCAGCCAGAAGCAGCAGGCCTGGTCCCAAATTAGCAGAGCTGTATCGGCAGTAGGGGTCACTAATAGGGACTGGAGGGCAGTGCGGCACAAGTTCGATGATTTAAAGATTGCTGTGAAAAACAAGATGTCCGATTAAGGCAGCAGCTGCACGTCAGACTGGTGGTGGGCCCACGGTCCCTTTTGTTTACAATGAATGGGAGAGGACAGTGATGCACTTCATCCCTTCTGAATCTGTGGTGGGAATACCAGGGCAGATGGACACAGATCGTCCTAACACCCTGCAACGTGAGTATCATATCACACACATGGTTGGCTGAGATTGTGGGGGGATGGGCTGTCCAAAAGCCTGCAGATAACATGCTGTATGTATGTTTGTATGTATAAATAGGCTTGTGTTCTGGCTGTTGTATATAATGAGCTGTATCCCTCTAGAACAGGGGTGGGTAAGGAGGGCCACATACATGCCGGGCTTTCAGGATATCATGCTGTATGTATGTTTGTATGTATAAATAGGCTTGTGTTCTGGCTGTTGTATATAATGAGCTGTATCCCTCTAGAACAGGGGTGGGTAAGGAGGGCCACACACATGCCGGACTTTCAGGATATCATGCTGTATGTATGTTTGTATGTATAAATAGGCTTGTGTTCTGGCTGTTGTATATAATGAGCTGTATCCCTCTAGAACAGGGGTGGGTAAGGAGGGCCACATACATGCCGGACTTTCAGGATATCATGCTGTATGTATGTTTGTATGTATAAATAGGCTTGTGTTCTGGCTGTTGTATATAATGAGCTGTATCCCTCTAGAACAGGGGTGGGTAAGGAGGGCCACATACATGCCGGACTTTCAAGATATCCTTTTTGGGCACAGGTGAGTCAATCCGGATGACTGAAAAGGCGATTGGCTCACCTGTGTGGCCCTCCAGGCCCGAACCTGCCCACCCTTGCTCAAGAATTATATGGCCTCCTACACCCCTGCCCACACACAGGGATAATTCACATACAATAGCACTGTAAGCCCTATGGTTGACTAAAAATTTATGGGGCGACAATAACTATTTCAGTCCTGGTAGCAACCCTATCATGTTCATAATTTGTCTCCCTGATATGTCAATTTCTAATTATATCCAGATTGATTGCAATAGAGCAGGGTGTCCAAAGTCAAACTTGCTGGGCTGCGCACAGGCCTGGATATGTGGATTTCCTTTATGTGAACAGATGAGTCAATTCGACTTAATGACTTGGAGAATGATATTCTCATCTGGATGCAGCATGGCTATTCCCAAATGCAGGCCTGACTTTGGCCTCCACTGCGATCGATAATAAAAATTTGGCTGTGCGGCATATGTGGATACAGACTCTGTAGCACTGCATGTGTGTCATATACTGTCCTAACCTGGCCCATGTCTCAGCTGCATATTAACAACCATTGCTGGAAACTTGTCAGATTGGTCAGTCTCACACACTGCACAGCAGATGCAGCAGAGCACGTGTCTGAGGCACATGCAGTACACATTCATATGAGCCATGATCCACAATGCTCATTATGCAGCCTGTGGCTCATCTGTGTAACACAAGCACCACAGTCACTCACAGGTGACCATGATGTCAATGATATGTAAATGCATAGCTGGCAATTGTGTATGGCAACCAACTGAAATATATGTTTATTCCATTGCAGTATCCACAGATTCAGAAGAGGAGGAGGCAGGAAGGGCTGAAGTGGGCCAGGACATTCAGGAGGGCCCGGGACCATCCACATCACTGGCTCATACGGAGCGGGAAGTGATGCCCGGGCCCTCTTCGGCGTGGCCACCTCAGGGCCTGCACCAGCCACACCATCCTGTGCCTCCCCCCTTAGCGGCTCCCCCCTCAGCGGCTCCACCCTCAGCGGCTCCATCCTCATCCTGGGCTCCGCCCTCATCCTGGGCACAGCCCTCATCATGTGCTCCGCACTCATCTGGGGCTCCGCCCTCATCATGGACTCCACCCTCATCCGGGGCTCCGCCCTCATCATGGGCACAGCCCTCATCATGGCCTCCACCCTCATCTGGTGCTCCGCCCCCTCATCATGGGCACAGCCCTCATCATGGCCTCCACCCTCATCTGGTGCTCCGCCCTCATCATGGGCACAGCCCTCATCATGGGCTCCACCCTCATCTGGTGCTCCGCCCTCATCATGGGCACAGCCCTCATCATGGGCTCCACCCTCATCTGGGGCTCCGCCCTCATCATGGGCACAGCCCTCATCATGGCCTCGACCCTCATCTGGGGCTCCGCCCTCATCATGGGCACAGCCCTCATCATGGCCTCCAGCCTCACCCTGGGCACAGCCCTCATCCTGGGCACCGCACTCAGCCTGGGCTCCACCATGGGCCCCGGGATGAAGTGCCCCAGCCCCAAGTACCCCGGGAGTAAGTGCCCCAGCCCCAATTGCCCCGGGTGGAAGTGCCCCAGCCACAAGTGCCACGGCCACAAGTGCCCCGGGAGGAAGTGCCCCGGCCACAAGTGCCCGGGGCACAAGTGCCCCGGGAGGAAGTGCCCCGGGAGGAAGTGCCCCGGCCCCAAGTGCCCCGGGAGGAAGAGCCGCGGAGTCGCCGGCCACGGAGTCGCTGGCCGCGGAGTCGCCGGCCACCCAGTCGCCAGCCTCCCAGTCGCCAGCAGCCAGACCTCCAGGCCCTCTGCCACATCTCCCTGGCCAATTACGGCACATCATGGCTCATATAGAGCAAGAGGACTAGGCCCAAAGCCAGAGAGCAAGGCAAATGCTGGACATTAGCAAAAGACAATTGGCTGTTAGCAGGGCCATCCTGGCTGGAAATAGGGTGATCTCAGCCACCACACGTGCTATATATGCTGAGATGAGGAGGCACAACCGAAGGATGGAGAGATATGAGGAACGTGCAAGCCGGGAGAGACGCGCATTGTTGCGTCAACTACCTCTCCAGCCTTCGGTTGTCCAATCTCAACCTGAGATGTCTGCCTCCTCATCTCAGACATCGCCCACTTTAGAACCACAGCCACCTGCTGTAGTGGCACCCCCTGATCCCACACCACGTCGTGGAAGAGGGAGACGGGTCGCGGGCACAGACGTGGGGGCCCGCTAACTTGGAGTAGGAGGTGCTAGGACCATCCGAGAGGGCCTCCTGACCACTCCTCACAGAATCCTGATTGTTATAGATGTTGACATAATATTGGCTACAGAGTGTGTACATGTCTGGTTATGTTTAACATTTTAACAATTGATGTTCAATGTGGATTGACCTTGAGCTTAAATGCTGTATTTAATCATAATATTGTTTGGAATGAGACATTGTTTTTGTCTTTGTAGGTGTTAATAGCCAACTCTCACAACTATGAAGACATTTTCTTCATCTTCGAGCAGTACAATACCATCATGTGAGTAAACACTCAACCCAGTTCACAACGGGCATTCTATCAGGATTATTCCCCACTGCAGATGGCTCTGAAATGATATATAGGACTACATATCTTTTCACTAAGAAACATGACTGTGTGATCTTCCATTATAATGATCAGTGTCCCGGCTATAGAGTTGCACAGTCCCATTACTATCTGCTAATCCAAACCAGCAATTCCACATAGGTTTTTGTAGCATTCCATCCCGTTAACATTATTTGACATCATGATCAATGTGCATGTGTTTAGGGGTAATGTGAACAGTGTAAAATCGGCCTTGGTACCACCCATTTAGAAGTGAGATGTGATATCAGCATGGCACAACTATTCCATATAGATAGTGAGAGTACATTTTGCTGAAGGATTGTGTTCACAGTGAAGCATGCCTTGTCGTATTCCACATCCTAAGCATATTCCTGGAAGGCTGACTGAACAGGATAGAATAAATATGGTTCTCCCTGCTCGGAGATGATGTTCATGTTAGTTGGTTTATAGTAGTGTCAAAAGCAAAAACAATGTACTCTAATAACAGCTTATGATTGTTCTAACACCTCCTACCTCTGTTTTCCAGATTCACATCATCTATTGACCAATTCACACTGTGTGTGAAATCGCTTAGTATCACATGATCCCTGTTTTATAGTGTCTGTTTATTCTGGCAACCATATGGTTGTTGTATGCGCATTAATGGTTGTGTTGATTAAATGTCGTGTTATATGCTGTTGGTTACTGTGGGGTCCTGACCACATGTGACCCTAGGAGATGCTATGCATTACCCCGATGATGTTGTCTGTTTCCTCTTCAGATGTCCTCAGATTTGCCACAGCCCCTTGCCATACTAGGATCTCTTCACAACACACACATGATATTAATGCACAGTCTTGTCCATTTCTGTTTGTACTCTGTGTATGAAATAAAGTATGATTATGTTATACTGTTATCACTGTTTCTGTGTGTTTGTACCATATCATGCTTTCTAGTTGCGAGAATACAGATAGAATGAAGTGTCATTGTTCAATACATATATCTGTGTGTGTTTACATAGATACATATGCTACATTAATCTGTACCTTGCCAATATACATGTAGGTGCAAGTCGGAGTGGTGTGAATTCTGAAATCATGTCTCTAGACATGCCGGGTTGTATAGATTGACTTGAAGGGCTCAACTTGAATGATATGAATCGACATTCATGATTATGTAGTAATGTCAATGCAGATTGACCCGAATAGTTACACCACTAACTGATGGTGCTGAGCACATCTGACTTTCAGGGTAATTTACTTGTTACATGGTAAATATACAGGATTACACAAAAATTGAGTGAAAAGAAACAGTTTAATTGTTCACAAAGCCACACAGTGACAAATTACCACAGGCCTGCTCAGTATCATGGTGGAGGTGTGGAGGATACAGAGTTCCAGTAACACACGGAAATAGGGACATGGGGCCAGAATGCACGCAGGGGGGTTGACATTGGTATAGATGATCAGTTGAGGGGGGGAGATACAGTGCATCATCCAACGTGAGGCAATATCAGTTATGTTATTAAATATATCAGAATAACATTCAATATTCAAACACAACAATACAGAAGGAGATATGCTCATGGGGAGAAGTAATCTGTAGTCTTGTGTGTGCGCGCAACACACACTCCTATGCAACTGCAGAGGTAGAAGTGCTCAATCAGTCAATGTTAGAACCCCCGTAGGTCATATCACTGGAAATGGGACTATGAGAGAAGACTCTACATCCCTAAGTTTGGACACTCAGATGTGAACCTGACCAGGACCATATCAGTGTGTTCCAAATAATTTCATGTGTTAGCAGAACTACCAACAAACTGGCCACTTCGAGGTGTATTCTGTTCTGTGAATGAGCATCTCTATTATCTGCTGTTGCATATTCATAACTGAAGGTAAACGGAACCTCATTAACAGTTATGTTCCAAGGCTAGAGTTACTCTTCCCCATATGTACAGGGAGGATCACATCAGCACTCAGGAAGAGATCTGGAAGGAAGTATGATACAGGCTTCCCAATAGTCCAAGTAGAGGAGAGAATGGCATATCTAAAGCAATAGGTACATATAAATCGATGTAGAGGATGTGATATCACACCCGATGCAACACATGATGACTGACATATGAACATACATGATGCAATGTGACAATAGCATAGTCCTGGAATGTGGGAATGCTCATCATTCCTTGTTCTGACCGTGGAAAGGGACTCATCTTTGCGATCTGAAACATAAAAGGAACATGTCAATATTTACATTGCACATGCTCCCGGAGCGCTAACTTCGTCACTTACAGTGGTTAGAAAAAGTCTACACACTACTGTAAACAAATTAGCCAATGAAAAATCATTTCAGAACTATATCCACCTTTAATGTGACATAAACTGTACAACTCAATTGTAAAACAAACTGAAATCTTTTAGGTGGAGGGAAGAAAAAAACAAAGAAAACTAATGTGGTTGCATAAGTTTGCACACTCTCTTATAACTGGGGATGTAGCTGTGTTCAGAATGAAGCAATCACATTCCAAATCGCGTTAAATATGAGTCAGCATACACCTGCCATCATTTAAAGTGCCTCTGATTAACCCCAAATTAAGTTAAGCTGTTCTAGTTGGTCTTTCCTGAAATGATCTTACTCGCATCCCACAGCAAAAGCCATGGTCCACAGAGAGCTTCCAAAGCATCAGAGGGATCTCATTGTTAAAAGGTATCAGTCAGGAGAAGGGTCCAAAATAATTTCCAAGGCATTAGATATACCATGGAACACAGTGAAGCCAGTCATCATCAAGCGGAAAAAATATGGCACAACAGTGACATTACCAAGAACTGGAGCTCCCTCCAAAATTGATGACAAGACCAGACATAAACTGGTCTGGGAGGCTACCAAGAGGCCGACAGCAACATTAAAGGAACTGCAGGAATATCTGGCAAGTATTGGCTGTGTGGTACATGTGACAACAATCTCCCTTATTCTTCATATGTCTGGCGTATGGGGTCGAGTGGCAAGATGAAAGCCTTTTCTTACAAAGAAAAACATCCAAGCCAGGCTGCATTTTGCAAAAAACACATCTGAAGTCTCCCAAAAGCATGTGGGAAAAGGTGTTATGGTCTGATGAAACCAAGGTTGAACTTTTTGGCCATATTTCCAAAAGATATGCTTGGCGCCAAAACAACACTGCACATCACCAAAAGAACACCATACCCACAGTGAAGCATGGTGGTGGCAACATCATGCTTTGGGGCCATTTTTCTTCAGCTGGAACTGGGGCCTTAGTTAAGATAGAGGGAATTAGGACCAGTTCCAAATACCAGGCAATATTGGCACCAAACCTTCAGGCTTCTGCTAGAAAGCTGAACATGAAGAGGAACTTCATCTTTCTACAACTTCATCTTTCTACATCCAAATCAACAAAGGAATGACTTCACCAGAAGTAGATTAAAGTTTGGGAATGGCCCAGCCAGAGCCCAAACCTGAATCCAATTGTGATCTGAAGAGGGCTGTGCCCAGGAGATGCCCTCGCAATCTGACAGATTTGAAGTGTTTTTGCAAAGAAGAGTGGGCAAATCTTGCAAAGTCAAAATGTGCCATGCGGATAGACTCATCCCCAAAAAGACTGAGTGCTGTAATAAAATCACAAGGTGCTTCAACAAAGTATTAGTTTAGGGGTGTGCATACTTATGCAACCATGTGATTTTTGTTTTTGTTTTTTTCGTCACTCTACTTAACTGATTTCAGTTTGTTTTTCAACTGAGTTGTAAAGTTTATAGGTCAGATTAAAGGTGGAAAAAGTTCTGAAATGATTCATCTTCATCTCATTTTTTGACAGCACAGAAACATGACATTTTAACAGGGGTGTGTAGACTTTAGACCTTTTTGATCCACTGTACCAATATATGTTGCTCATTTCAGACAAACGTCTTCACTGTTCTTTCCCTACATATGAAACGAGCTACTCATCTGGCTAATGATGTAGGAATATCACATAGATTACACATTAATGCATCTTTGGAGAGCCAAGTGGTGTTTTACCTTGGACGCAGTCCCAAGATCATCCACGAGGTGATTTGTTCCACCAGGACACATGCGCTGTGGATCGTCATTAGTTATCACCGCTTACCTATCTGCTGTATTCTGGAAAGAGATAGGCCGATATTAATAAAGTGATTGATGTGTTATTTGTGTCCTTCAGCATACGTGGCCATATTATTACACAAAAACTCACTATGTAGCTCACATTGATGTAGCAGTTCTGTTGCTGGTCATGTTTTTCCATGTCTAGGTTGTTGAAAGAAGAGTTGACACACGACAGCAGCTCTGTAAGGTTAATATGATGTTAGGATTACAGTCACAAATTAGACAAAGTATGTGTGTATGGTATTTATCTACGACATTTTGATCCCATTTCATGTGGTTTGGCAGGATCAGACAATGTGAACAATCCTGGTCCGTAGAGGTTGTAGGTGACTTTAAAAAGGGATTGGGTATCTTTTTACATTAAAAAACCAAACAGGCATTAGGGGCTATCCTGGATAAATAGAGAGGGAGTATTGATCCAGGGATGAATACGATCACCAGTATCTGGGGTCAGGAAGTAATGTTATATTTTTCTGCCCTGTGTAGACAATTGGCAAAGCTTCACATTTTGTTGTTCGGTGACTTCCTCTGGATCAATTAACAATAATTCTGCGGATTGCAGATCATAGATCCATAGAGGTTGAACCTGATGGACTAAAGTCTTTTTTCAATCTAAATTACTAGATAACAATGTAACGTGGGGCATATATACATTGACATAGTGGGATATATAATCCACTCAAATTATCTATGCCATTGATGTTTATAACCGTCAGTACTTAAGATGTGTATGGGAATGTGTGCTTACTTACCTGTAACTGATCATGTGGCTTGTTCCAGTGTACAAACATCGACAACATCAGGGAACTCTCCTCTACTGTGGACTGGTTGTAATTCTGTATGACAAGGACGATGGATAGAGGTGGATTTGTGAGTTAGGCATAATCCAGATACATTAGACTGTGTTCCATGCATATTGGGTATGTACTTACATGTGAAGTACTCACGAATTAGGCGGGCACGTTGTTGTGACCCCTGCAGATTATCCACTTCAGGGGGAAATAAAGGCTCTTCCTCCCCAGGTAGCGGAGCCGCATCAATGTCCCCCAGACAGTTGGCCTGTACTGCTATATTGTGCAGGCAGCAGCAGGCAACGATGATGCGACAAACTTTCTGGGGCTTATATTGTAGAGCCCCCCCAGTGGAATGTAAACATCTGAAGCGCATCTTTAGTACACCAAAGGTGCGCTCAATTACATTCCGGCAGGTTTTATGCGCAGCATTATACCGCGCCTCTGCCCGAGTATGGGGATTGCTCACAGGGGTCAACAACCACGGCAAACACCCATATCCTGCATCACCTGGTGGAAATAAAATATGATGTTGATATGAATAGGATGTTGTGATGTTTGACAAAGCATATGGCCAAATATCGTCATCATGACCTATCAACACATCCCTGTGGCTAATACACAGTTAAAGATATATGTAAGGAAGATGGATCATGAATGCATCTGATAGGATAATTATTAGTGTATTAACACATGTATTCTATATGAAGCTTCAGATCAATTACAATGCGATTTCCACAAATGTAAAATGCAGATGTTCACACCCACAGGACGCTTACATGAGGCGGAGATACAAGGGAAATACAACAGGGTACATATTGTGACCCTTCTGGTAGAGAGCAGGAAGTCACTGTTGCAGTTCTTGTACCGAGCACATGCCAGAGGTCTGAGGTGAAGCGTGATAGTGTATTCTTGTGAACGTAAATGTGATGCTAATTCAGGTGGAATTTCCCAGGGGCGTACACGATCAAAATCAAAGGCAAAAAGACCTTTGATATTTTGATAACTTCAAGGTAAGCTAAGTCAGGTTTATTCCGGGATATATTCATGCAATAAAAAGTTTGCCAAACAATATTAATTCTCCTCTGTCAGATGAATTCTGAAGTCATCTCACTTACATAGCCCTTACAATAACACACAACATGTTATGTAGGCTAGAGATGTCCATGTAACAGGATACAAGGGAATGCATCAGAACATATACCTAATGATTAATCAATTGTGGTTTTTGGCATATGTTGTTGTGAACTGCATACTGTTTGGCCAAGCTAACACAGGGTTATGGCCAGCAATGAGCTATTATGTTCTGGCTTTGGGAGTATTACTCCGTAATGCACATGTGAACATCATAGCAATAGAGGGAAACATGATGTACCGGATGTGTTATTGTATCCAGTCATAGTAAGATATGGTTGACTGCCATTACTAATGTGTACTCACCCAGTAGCCATCCGGATGGAAATCTACCGGACTCAAAGATGTCACATATTCCGGATGCACGCAGGATATAGGGGTCGTGAGCACTTCCCGGGAAGCCTGCATACACACCTTGTATGCGCATGTTCGCATCGCAAACAACCTGGACATTGATTGAATGATAATGCTTACGATTTCTGTACAGCGCTTCTTGCTCTCTAGGAGGTATCAGTGCCACGTGTGTACAGTCAATAGCACCAAGCACATTGGGGATACCTCCTAATTGGAAGAAATCGAACTTCACCTTCGAGATCTCTTCAGCAGTGTTAGGGTAACTGATGTATCTGGCAGCTCTCCGACCAATAGCACGGAGGAATGCACTCAGGCAATTCGAGAGGCTTGGCTGAGACATTCCTCCGGCTATGCTCAGGGTGGTCTGAAAGCTCCCAGAAGCAAGGAGGTGTATTGCAACTAACATCTGTGTCATTCCTGGGATGGCTCTATTTGCCCCTGAGCGAGGCTCAAGGTCCGCTCTGAGAACCTCATAGAGCTCCCCAAGACTGGCACAGGTCAGCCGAAAACGCTCATACACCTCCCCATCAGTTAGCCCCTCTAATGTGAGTCTCTCCCTGTACACATTGGGTGCCCTTCGCCTCCTCACAGGCTCCTGGTCAGGCTCCTGGTCAGGCCCCTGGTCAGGCTCCCCACCCTTCTGCCTGAGCCACCACATCCTGTACTCCCCCCAGCAGCTGATCACCGACAACATTGTCAGCCTCCCTGTGTGCAGGTGGCCCTATATCCCTCTGTCTCTGTGCTACTGGAGCTCTCTCTCCTCCCTGATCCACCCCCACGATACTAGGCATGGCCTGTGGTAATTCCCTTGCCTGGCTTGGTTCTGCCCCAGCATGGATCACATCACCACTCACACCCTCATTCACTCCCAGACACTCCTCTCTGCCACTCCCCATCACTCCCTCAATCACACACCTTGCTTCCTGGTCTTCATATTGTGCTAGTTGAG
Organism: Discoglossus pictus; assembly: GCA_027410445.1. NCBI lineage: Eukaryota > Metazoa > Chordata > Amphibia > Anura > Alytidae > Discoglossus > Discoglossus pictus. Next base: position 189,239,921 of record CM050165.1, read on the forward strand.
CTGCACAAAAGCATCTCAACCTCATACGCCCACTCATCCTGGCCATCATCCCTCTCACATGATCATCCATGCTGTTTCAGACATGCTGATGACTTGTTGGGGATGGGGTTATATAGCTTGTTGATTGCATGACCTGGTATTAGGCACGTTAATTTCTGCTTTGCCATTGGTCACCTGTGGATCTTTACATGGCATTCCAGCTGATGATTTTAAGTCAAGAAGCCTCTCAACCTATTACATACGCACTTGGCCGCATGTAATTGGCTGTCCCAACGCGGGCCGCCAAGTGCGTATGTAATTGGCTGAGAGTCCCAACGCGGGACGCCAAGTGCGTATGTAATTGGCTGAGAGTCCCAACGCGGGCCGCCCAGTGCCTATGTAATTGGCTGAGAGTCCCAACGCGGGCCGCACAGTGAGTATGTAATGTAAAGTTACATACGCACTTGGCGGCCCGCTTTAAGTGCGTATGTAATTGGCTGAGTCTGTTGGCGCGCTCGCAAGCTGATAAGGGGATGTCCTAGCGAGACACGCCTCTCAGCCAATCACGTACGAGCTAAGAATTTGATTGACAGTATGAGCTTATAAATGTGATTGATACAAACCCATGCGCTGACTGTGTTGTAAGAGCCATTGGAGTTAGCACGCAGTTCCAGGAGCAGGTGGGAGAGAGTTTGATTATTACTTTGGAGAGAAGGAGATTAGTTATTTTTTCGTTTTTCATTGTCTATTTCATAAGTCCTTCCATTTAAGCAATACACATATTTACAGGTTTCACATATTTGCAAGACACATAGATTAAATAACACACATAGAGACATATATATAGTTTGGACGCACACCCCACACACCCATCCCCCCCCCACCACACCCCATCCCCCAACACACCCCATCCCCCACCACTTATTAAATACACATAGCACACACATCTTTTCTTTCCAACAGACATTCCAGTAATACTTTTATTTCTTTATCGTTCTTTTGATTTGTAGGCGCGCTCTTTTTGATTGTTTTGGATTTGATTACTAGCATATTTACACGTAAGAGTTACACATATTTACACATTACACATATGTGCCTGACACATAGATTAAAGACACATAGAGACATACATAGCGTTAGGACACACACCAGACACCCCCCCCCCCAACCTTTGCACCGCATCCCCCAACAGTTATTAAAAACACATAGAACATACACTTTTTTTTTCATCACCTATATAACAGTTACACTTATTTTGACTTATCCTTATTTTGTTATTATTTGGAGGGAGGAGATAGGTGGAGAGAGGAGGAGAGGAGAGGAGTGGAGAGTGAGGAGAGTGAGGAGAGTGTAGTGGAGGGTGGAGGAGAGGGGGAGGTGTCCCCAGAGGGGGTGGAGGAGGTGTCCCCAGAGGGGGTGGAGGAGCTGTCCCGGGAGGGGGTGGAGGAGATGTCCCCGGAGGGGGTGGAGGAGGTGTCCCCGGAGGAAGAGGAGGTGTTCCTGGAGGAGGAGGAGTGGTCCCCAGAGGGGGGGAAAGAGGAGGAGGAGGAGGAGGGAGACACAGGCACTGATAGAGGAGGGACAGAGGGGAAGGGGCCTGTTCACAGGGGGCGGGGTAGTTTGGGGAAGGGACAGGCCTCAGGAAGAGTGCAGGGAGGCAAGGGTCCCCGAGCACAGTCGAGAGAGCAAGGGGCTATTGGCAAGGGCAGGCGCAGGGCCCATAATTATATGCCCCAGGAGAATATGGTCCTCCCGGGTGCGATTTGTGACCGGCCCGTCATCCTTGTTGCAAGGGAAGCGAAGCCTGGGCCTAAGGCTCAGGCTTGGAAGGAGGTAGTGGAAGTGATGAAGGAGGTGTCCACGGTTCCTAGGGGCTTGAGGTCCTTGAAGCACAGATATGTGGATATCAGGGCCACGGTGAAGAGGAACATGGCGAGAGAAGCTGAGGGACACAGTGTTGCCTATAAGGAGTGGGAGAGGATCGCAAGGGACTTTCTGGGACCATCGCCCGCAGCTGGAGCTTCATCCCCGGTGGCCCAGCAGGACCCAGCCTCCAGTTCAGGTGAATATCACATACACCAACATGCCACCACATGTGCATCAAACACACTACACATGGTGACCAACAAGGACACTGACATGTCAGCTCCATGGAATTAACAAGGGATGGATGGAAGTGTCATTAAATCCATGAAGCTGACAAATCACTGTCATTCCTGGCCACCCCAAGAGTAATTAAGCAATCGAGTCCATGTACTGGTGCGCCCAATGCAGCCTATGCAGTTACAGACCGCATAAGAATTACAGACAGCGTTAGGAGCCAGGAGAGGTCAAGACAAGAAACCAAAGAATAGATCCAATCTAGCAAATGAGAGCTAATGGGAGTTGCAATTAGGAGAATCATCCATGTTCAGGCCTAGATGTCAGATAGTTAGGAGTGAACCGCAGGAAAAATCCAGACAGTGTTAGGAGCCAGGAGAGGTCAAGACAAGAAACCAAAGAATAGATCCAATCTAGCAAATGAGAGCTAATGGGAGTTGCAATTAGGAGAATCATCCATGTTCAGGCCTAGATGTCAGATAGTTAGGAGTGAAACCGCAGGAAAAATCCAGACAGTGTTAGGAGCCAGGAGAGGTCAAGACAAGTAACCAAAGAATAGATCCAATCTAGCAAATGAGAGCTAATGGGAGTTGCAATTAGGAGAATCATCCATGTTCAGGCCTAGATGTCAGATAGTTAGGAGTGAAACCGCAGGAAAAATCCAGACAGTGTTAGGAGCCAGGAGAGGTCAAGACAAGAAACCAAAGAATAGATCCAATCTAGCAAATGAGAGCTAATGGGAGTTGCAATTAGGAGAATCATCCATGTTCAGGCCTAGATGTCAGATAGTTAGGAGTGAACCGCAGGAAAAATCCAGACAGTGTTAGGAGCCAGGAGAGGTCAAGACAAGAAACCAAAGTATAGATCCAATCTAGCAAATGAGAGCTAATGGGAGTTGCAATTAGGAGAATTATCCATGTTCAGGCCTAGATGTCAGATAGTTAGGAGTGAAAACATATCAATGTATTGATCAGCATACTAATGACATGTACCTTTCTTTTCTCTATTTCAGCATCCAGTAGGAGGTCTGGGTCCAGTGATGAGCCACGAGCAGGGCCGTCAGCCCCCGCCCCGCAGGAGACCGCTCAGGGGGAGGAGGCTACAGGCTCATCCGAGGGCCCTGGCTCTTCGGAGGGGGAGGTCGTGGTCATTGACAGCCCCCCTGTCCAGAGCCCGACTGTCCCCCTCCAACAAAGACTTGCCATCTCGCCGGGGCCCTCAGAAGTAGTGGAATATGCCACAGCTCCTCCTTCCCCACACACTGAGCCACCGGGGACACCAATGTCAGAGACCCTGTCTCCAGCCGGGTCCCAGATCCTCCCCACTCTGTCCCCGCCATCTTCCCACCCGGCCCTGCCAGCAGGACCCGAGCCCCCCCCACCACCAACGACCGAGGCTGCGCTGCTGGAGTTGTTGGCCGTTGTGAGGAGGATTGATGCCAACATCTCTGGCATGAGGCGCAGCCTGGACAGGCACTTTAGGGAGGAGAGGAGCCATCATCCGAGGCTGGAGCAGCATTTGGTCAGGCTGCTGGGAACGGGGCAGGTCACCAGCCAACAGCAGCATGGCCCCTCCTCTCCTTCCACCATGCCTCCGCCACCACCACCACCCGTGGTGCCACTACCTCCTCCCGCTCCCCCACCACCAACAAGGAGACGGCGTCCGGCCGCGGACGAGGCAGGTCCTGTGCCCAGGCGGAGGAGGACCTAGGGGCTGTGGACATAATTGTGCCTTCTCAACAGCACTCCTCAGTGACAATCTATTGGTCACAATGCTGACCTCATCTAGCCTGTCTACAGAGTTTTGGATCTTTGCCTATGTGATGGTGATATTTTGTATGCAGATGGCTACCTCCAATCACATGGTCCATGATCCTCTTCTCTGTGGACACGTAGGTTTCGGTTGAACATGCCACCAATTGATGGTCACTGGGGAATGCTGTTGGGAAGGGATGCTGCAGTCCCCTTTTTTTTTAGGCCCCTAGATTTTATGTTTTCTCTTTGTTTTTCTTTCCATTTGTTTTGTTTTAGGTACAATTCAGGCCCATGAAGGCATCTCCTGCATCTGCAAGAATTGTGGCGGAATTATATGAGGTGTAAGGTTTTCCCACTGCCTCTCAGGTAGACATTACTCCAATGACAGCCCCCTCCTTAACATGTAGCTCCCACAATCTTAAAGCTATCATATTGGCAGATATCTCAGACATGATTATTGTTAGCTGAAATGTAGACTAATACCGCTATGGCGGTGGACTTGCAAAGTCTCACAATGGCATGTTAATGACAGCCAGCATTAATATATGCACTAATAAAGCATGTGATCCTGACCTCAATATCGGTCTGAGAACAGATCTTTGGGTCTGATGTAAGAAACAGTGAAGGTGGCTGCTGACCTTTGTGTCCTGTCCATATTAATGGGTATTTGCCCATATTACTCATTATCCAGAGACCTACTGTAGCTAATAGTTAGTAATGCTTGCAGATGGGAATCAGGTGAGTTGGTATATTGGTACAGTATTTAGCACTTTACTGTACATGCATTGTCATTATTTTTTTTTATCCTCCTCCGTCTTTTTTGTTTTTTGTTGACCATTCAATTTTGTGGGCAATTTCAACACACCATACTGTATGTGTGAAACTGGATTGGATTACACAGTCCAGAGGTTGAATCATTTGTTCAATTGAACAGATCCAGACAAGTTGTAAGTGCCATGCACTCTAATGGTTTCTTCAGTTAATTGGAGAGATTTCTGGTTCCTGTTGCAGCATTTGACCCTGGTAGGTGCTATGCATCATGCTTATTCTAGACTATTAGATTGACCCCTGTAGGTATCCCCTTTTTTTTATTTAGCCCCTTGCTCTCTCGGGACTTGCCCACACCACACCCATGATATTAATGCACAGTCTTGACCACTGCTGATTGTGGTCTGTGTCCAAAAATAAAGTTTTGTTATACTGTTCTGTGAATGCACAGTCTTGACCACTGCTGATTGTGGTCTGTGTCCAAAAATAAAGCTGTGTTATCCTGTTCTCCCCATGTCGGTGTGTTTTCAATGGTTGGGGTTAGGGGACATCCACATGCATCACATTAGTGTCACATTACTATAGCTGTAAACTAATCAGCACTAGTTAACCTGCAATAGATCCATACATACTAAGAGGAATAATAGTCCTAATAGCATTAGATATCATATAATGCATCTAATTGATCTACAATCTAGGCATAATAAAGGGTTAATGCACAGACCAAGTACAATTAGCGGGACTGGGGAGTAAGAACATTCCCCTGTGGGCCTAAAAGGATAATGATAGGTGATACTGCAGTGGGTTGTCAGTTCCTTCTCCAGTGATTTTGGATTTGTCCGTCAATTCTGCTCTCACACGCACTTCCCCAACATCACTTAGCAATCAAAACTAATGTAAATTGATGAATAGCAGAACATAATGGGAGGTCACCAAAAGGGAATGAATGGTCATCTTGGCACATGTCCACCAGCAATGGCGTGGGACTTCCTTGGATAAGAGTAGTGGCGATTACCCCTGATGGAGGTGAGTTGGCTGGTGCTCATTGTGCCTCTGCAAACCCTCTGTGTGTGTTTGCTGCCCTTGTGGGTGGGAGAGTGACAGCAGAACTGACAACCCACTCCGGTCTCACCAGCATAGGAACCTTGTAAGAAAGCAGTGACATAGGGTCACAGTCGGACCCGACCGAAAGACCAAACAAGAGGTATTGTGTATTTCAATGAAGCTGTGAGCTATCCCATTAAGGGTCATTGTGGGGGTGAGAGTGAAAGCAGAATGCAGGGCCAAATCCCAAACCACTGGGGAAGGAACTGACAACCCACTCCAGTCTCACCACCCTAGGAACCTTGTAATAAAGCAGTGACAGAGGGTCACAGTCGGACCCGACCGAAAGACCAAACAAGAGGTATTGTGTATTTCAATGAAGCTGTGAGCTATCCCATTAAGGGTCATTGTGGGGGTGAGAGTGAAAGCAGAATGCAGTGCCAAATCCCAAACCACTGGGGAAGGAACTGACAACCCACTCCGGGCTCACCAGCATAGGAACCTTGTAAGAAAGCAGTGACAGAGGGTCACAGTCGGACCCCAACGGAAGACCAAACAAGAGGTATTGTGTATTTCAATGAAGCTGTGAGCTATCCCATTAAGGGTCATTGTGGGGGTGAGAGTGAAAGCAGAATGCAGGGCCAAATCCCAAACCACTGGGGAAGGAACTGACAACCTACTCCGGGCTCACCAGCATAGGAACCTTGTAAGAAAGCAGTGACAGAGGGTCACAGTCGGACCCGACCGAAAGACCAAACAAGAGGTATTGTGTATTTCAATGAAGCTGTGAGCTATCCCATTAAGGGTCATTGTGGGGGTGAGAGTGAAAGCAGAATGCAGGGCCAAATCCCAAACCACTGGGGAAGATAGTGACAACCCACTCCGGGCTCACCAGCATAGGAACCTTGTAAGAAAGCAGTGACAGGGGGTCACAGTCAGACCCGACCGAGACTGAACAGGACATATTCACATACTCCATGTGCCCCATATTTGTGTTCCCAAATGTAGATGTGATGAGCAACATGTATACAAAATAACAGGGTTAATATGGCATTATTTGGATGTTTTTGTGTTTTTATGTAATCAGGTAGTGTGTCTTTAATTTTGCTTTATGTAAGCTGCAGCATGGCTTTTCATTCAAAATGTAACAACTAATTGGTTGTATAATGCCTTGGCTTTGGTGGGGGGAGGGGATGGTGAAATCAATTGTAATGGCCTTCCATGCTTTTCCTCTGTTAAACTCACTTTTATATTTTTAAGTTGTCTGTACGTAATGCGTAAACCATTTTACGTGGGTTTTTTGTTCACTTTGCGAATTTGCGAGATACGAGCGTCCGCAAGGAATTCTTTTCCGCTACTTACTACGTAGCGCTTATCGTAGGCAAATCTCGGCAAAGTAATCCGAAATTACGCAAGTCAATCGCAAGTCAATCGCAAGTCGACTCGGATATCGTAACTCGATTTACTATGGGCCTTTGCGAGATACGATTTCATCCGCAGCTCGAATTTAATAGGGCCCATAGTATTTAAGGTTGAAAAAAGACTTTCAGTCCATCAAGTTCAACCTTTTAAGATCTCCTCTTATCTGCAATATGCGGATTAGCTATTAATGCATTAGTTGTTAATTAATTATTAATCAATTATTTAATGTTTTTTTTTTTATTATTATTAATTAGTCCAGGGGAAGGCAAATAGAAAAAAAATAAAAAATAAAAAACACAAGCGAGACTTAGCCAATTGTCTCAAAGGGAAATGTAAAAAATTTGGATCAATACTGTCTCTCTAATTATCCATGATAACCCTGAATTCCCTTTTTAGTTAGAAATAAATCTAGTCCCCTTTTAAAGTTATCTATCGAATCCGCTGTCACCACCTCCTCTGGTAGAGAATTCCACAGATTAACAACCCTTACTGTGAAGAACCCTTTTCTTTCTTTGAGGTGGAATCTTTTTACTTCTAACCTCAAGGGATGTCCTCTTGTCAGTTGAAAACCTCTTGGCACAAAAAGCTCCCTTGACAAATCTTTATACTGACCCTGGATGTATTTATATAAGGTAATCATATCTCCTCTTAGACGCCTTTTTTCTAGAGAAAATACGTTTAATTTGGTTAGTCTTTCTTCATAACTTAGCCCCTCCATTCCCCTTATTAGTTTTGTTGCCCTTCTCTGTACCTTTTCCAGCTCTAAAATGTCCTTTTTATGAAGTGGTGCCCAAAATTGTACTCCATATTCCAAATGAGGGCGTACTAGAGATTTGTATAGTGGCAGAATTATATTTGCTTCCCTGGCTTCTATACCCTGCTTAATACATGCTAATATTTTATTTACCTTTGCAGCTGCTGCTTGGCTTTGAGTACTGTTACCTAGGTGGTTGTCCACCAGCACTCCCAAATCCCTTTCAATATCTGATACACCTAGATTTGCTCCATTAAGATTATAAATTGCATGGCGATTTTTTCTTCCCAGATGCATAACCTTACATTTATTCTTATTAAATCTCATCTGCCATTTAGTTGAACATTACTCAATTTTAGGTAAATCCCCTTGGAGGGAAAGCACATCATTATCTGATTTAATTACCTTGCACAACTTTGTGTCATCAGCGAAAATGGAGACCCCACACTCCAATCCTACCTCTAAGTCATTAATAAATATTTTAAAAAGGAGAGGACCTAATACTGAACCCTGAGGAACCCCACTTACCACATTAGTCTAATCGGAGTAGGTTCCATTTACAACAACCCTTTGCTTCCTGTCTTTTAGCCAGCTCTCAATCCATGAGCAGATATTTACTGCAATTCCTGTATCCCTTAGTTTGCCCAATAGTCTCCCATGTGGCACTGTATCAAAAGCCTTTGCAAAATCCAAAAAGACTACATCCACTGAGTTGCCTTGATCTAGGTTCCTACTAACCTCCTCATAGAAACTAATTAGATTTGTTTGACATGACCTATCCCTCATAAATCCATGTTGACTCCTACTTATAATCCTGTTCAAATAGACATATTCTTGTATATTATACCTTATTAACCCTTCTAAAAGCTTCCCCACTACAGAAGTGAGGCTCACTGGTCTATAATTCCCTGGATTTGCTCTTGCTCCCTTTTTAAATATAGGTATCACATCAGCTTTTCTCCAGTCATCTGGTAGAGACCCTGTGTTGAGTGAATCTTGAAAAATTAAATATAATGGTTTGGCTATTACAGAACCCAGTTCCCTTAGTACCCTTGGATGTATTCCATCAGGACCCGGGGCTTTATTAACATTTATTTTTTCCAACCTCTTTTGGATTACTTCTTGTGTTAACCAATTATTTGGCAAAGGTAGTGTAGCCCCATTATGTTGCAGTGTCCCAACCACTTGTACCTCCCTTGTGTATACCGAAGAAAAGAACCTATTTAGCTCATCTGCCTTTTCCTGGTCACTAATTTTCAGACAGCCTGTTTCACATTCTAATGTTCCTATAGCTTCCTTCCTCACCTTCTTCCCATTAATATACTTAAAAAATATTTTAGGGTTAGTCTTACTCTCTTTTGCAATACATTTTTCATTTTCTATTTTAGCCAGTCTAATCGCGCTTTTGCAAGCCTTGTTGATTTCCTTGTATTCTTGTAAAGCAGTTTCTGTCCCCTCTTGTTTGTATAATTTAAATGCCTATTTTTTACTCCGTATCTTGATCTTTAAATCATTGTTAAGCCACATGGGTTGTGATTTACTCCTTTTACTTTTATTCCCACACGGTATATGCCGTATGTATGTATATTTAATTATGGCTTTCACTTTTGATGGGCTCCAACTAACATGGACCCGTCTTCCCCAAGGCTACGTGGACTCACCAACTGCTTACTCGCTGGTGCTCCACCATACCTTGGGGTCATGGACCCTGTGTTATGGTTCTGTCCTCCTTCAGTACTTTGATGACCTACTGTTGTGTAGTTCTAACGGGGAAGCCAATAGACAGGATTCACTCAGTTTGCTAAAGCATCTAGCAACTGAAGGTCACAAGGTAGCTAAACACAAAATACAAATGGGCGCCACACATGTTGAATACTTAGGTTTTACTCTGTCACATGGCACACGCTCTGTTAGCTCAAAATGCATAGAGGCTATTCAGAGAATACCTAAACCACAGACTAAAAAGGAAATGCTTTCCTTTCTTGGTATAATTCATTATTGCAGGCAATGGATCCCTGAATGCTCACACCATGATTCCATTGTACGTGCGGCTGCTAAAGGGGACAGCCCAGAGCATATTCAGTGGACTCCAGACATGACCAAAGCTTACGTGACCTTAAAAGTTAGTATTATGCAGGCTCTCACTTTAGGACTACCTGATTATTGTAAACCATTCCACATATATGCGAGGGACAATTGTAAAACCATGGCTGCGGTCTGTGCCCAAGATCTCCGAGGTAGTATGCGTCCCGTAGCATTCTTTTCCAAAGTAGTCCCTATTCCGGTCCAGAGGATACCGGCTTGTCTCCGAGCATTAGCTGTTGCGCTATGGCCGTAGAGACAGCTAATACTATTACCTTAGGACATTCTACCATTCTACATACTAGTCACCAAGTGTTACAGTTAGTTAAAAACCTAACAACACAACACATGACCGCACAGCGCCTCAGTGGCTCTGAGTGCATACTGCTTAACCATACCAACTTAGAGATCAAATACAGAGCCCCTAACTAAGGCCATTTGCCAACTTAAATGCAATACTGACTAACCATCCCACAACAAAGGATGACACCACACAGCCACATGACTGTCTTACTACCATACATGACTCTACCTCCCCACAAACTGATCTTCTCGATATACCGATAGATCATACTGACAATGTATTCGTTGATGGGTCATGTTCACGACCTGCAGATGGGGTCTATAAAACAGGTTTTGCTGTAGTTTAGCTCCCAGATATTGTACTTGAGGCAGGTCCCATCCCTTCTTCCACCCAAGCTGCTGAACTTATCGCCCTTACAAGAGCATGTCACCTTTTTGTGAATAAATCTGTTAATATTTGTACTGATTCCCGCTATGCCTTTGGTGTGGTTCATGACTTTGGAAAAATTGAGGCTTCATTGCTGCAGATGGCAAATTAATTTCTCATACTACTCTTATTAACTCCTTATTGGACTCTATTCAGTTACCAAAAGATATTGCCATCATCCACTGCCGTGCACACACTAATCGCAATGAGTTTGTTTCTAGAGGTAATGCTTTAGCTGACCGGGTAGCAAAAAGGAAGCTGCACTTATGCCGCTCTCCCCTACCCCCACTTACCCTGTACTTCAGCCCCCATCCTATCCCTCTGACCTTCTTTTTCATGAATTACAAGGTTTTGCCACACCTGATAATTTATCATACTGGCAATCACAAGGTTTAGAAAAGGAGATACATGGCCTTTTCTCAAAAGAGGGGAAGATAGGGATACCTGAGAGTAGTACCCCAATATTCATAGGACAGGCACATGGGGTAGAACACAAAGGAATTAAATCCACCATGTAGCAGCTGCAACTATCATTTTGCATCAGAAATGTAAAATCACACTGTCAGACATACATACAAAGATGTATACAATGTCTACAGAATAATTCTACAGTACCTAACAAAACATTACATGATCATTTGCCTCCACCACAGCTCCATTTACTCATTAACAAATCGATTTTACTCTTATCCCAAAGGTAGCATCAAAGAAAAATGTATCTTTTGGTGATAGTGTACCAGTTTTCACGATGGCCTGAGGCCTTTGTAACACAAAGAGAGGATGCTCAGACAGTAGCTAAAATATTAACTACCAAGATAATACCGAGATATGGATGCCCACTGAAAATTAATTCTGATAATGAACCAGCCTTTATTAGTGCGGTAATTAAGGAACTGGCACAATGGCTACCGATAACCTGGAAATTCAAAATCCCTTACCATCCTCAGAGTTCAGGCATAGTGGAAAGAATAAACCGTACTATTAAAGAGAAACTTACAAAGGCCACTGCAGGTACATGGGTGAACTGGCAGAAATATTTACCTGCCATACTAGCAGAAATTAGGATGACTCCTAATAAGTCTACTAAGTTGTCCCCTTTTGAGATTCTAATGGGAAGACCATTTCCAACTCCTTGGGTAAAAGCCCACTTGTAATTATGTCAGGTGATCTTGACCTTATAAAAGAACAATATGTGCAACATTTGATTGATAAATTGAATGACATCTATGGTGATGTGTCTTCTCGCTTTCCTTTACCCTCACAGGAACCAACACATCCGTTCCAGCCAGTTGACCTTGTCTGTGTCCGACAACTGAACAAAGCAAAGAAGGGAGGTTTCCCATTTGGACCACCGACTACAGATATAGCAGTAACCAGGACAGCCGTCGTCACTGACTCACAGGACATCTGGATCCACGTCTGAAGCTGTGTCCAAAGTGGGGTGAAGCAGGTGACAAAGTCTCTGTGAAAGTGATTGAAAACAGCGATAATAAAAACGTTGAACTTACTCCTGCATCCACAGAATGCATGGAAGAACATTCTCCTGTTGATGGGCATTATGCTCCTGATTTATTTTCCCTTATGGACATTTCTTAATTATTATTTTGACCCAGAAGAACTGGGACCATTGAAGTCTGTTTGTGGTAAACACAATGACACTCACACCAATGCTAGTTCACTTCACAGAAACAAGAGATTCATAAATAATGACACAATTATAAAAAATCATCCCTGGGAACGCAATACGTTTTCCATAATGTTACAAATATATGCCCACTCCCTTAACCTCTCTAACTGTTGGGTGTGTGCACACATTTCTACACATGAGGAAATGGGTATGCCTCAATTTGGCCTTCTGGCAGAGAACTTCACCCAAAGTCATATGTATTAAAATGGCAGTACACAACCCCGCAATGAGATTTCTTTACTTATGCACAGTCGTCTATACCACTTAACTTTATAGGTATGCAATGCCTCATAAGCACTTATTTTCCATCAAAACATAATAAGAGTATATCATTTATGTCAGCCTATACTAAGCCAGGATATAACTGCTTTAGGGCCCAGGGGAAAGGTAAATGTGTTGGTTGGTCTACTTGTACCAATACCACCATTATTTTTAATAGGACTTCCTCCGGTTCCTCTCTTGCCTATCTGAATAAGAGTTGTTCACCTTGGAACTGTAGCGGTCCTGGCTGTACCTATCTATTTTCTCTCTTACACAATATAGCATTAAATGGCACTAATTGTGCCAAATCCACCAATACATCCGTATCTGATCTCTTCCACCTTATGCCACCTTCCCCAGCCACGGACGTATTTTTTATCTGTGGGAAAAATGCTTATTGATGGCTAGCCCCTAACTGGATAGGCAGTTTTTACTTGGGTCAAGTAGTCCCATATATATATATAATACTACAACTCTCCCAAAGGGCCGTATTAGGAACATGAGAGATACGGAGCAGAAAGGTGGGTGGGACAAATTCCTAGATGTCCTAGGTATAATCTCTCCGAATGTAGTTGTAGGGAGACTACAAGAGGAGCTGTCCACTCTCTCCCTACTCATGCAAAAGGCCCTGAATAGCTCTGCTGAGGCAATTGAAAAATTGAACCAGAAACAAGTACAAATTAGAATGTTTGCTTTGCAAAATAGAATGGCCTTAGATTATGTTTTAGTAGTGATGTCCAAAACAGTTCGCCGGAGAACTATTAGCGGCGATTTTCGCATGTTCGCGTTCACAACGAACGGCAAACACATGCGCTTTTCGGTCCGCCCCCTATTCTTTATCATTGAGGAAACTTTGACCCTGCACCTTACAGTCAGCAGACACATTCCAGCCAATCAGCAGCATACACTCCCTTCAAGAGCCTTCCATCTGAATGACAGCCTCCATTTTAGAATCATTCTGAAGCTACATCTCGTTGAGAGAGAACATATATTCTACCTGCTGCTGATTTAATAGGGAAATAGATAGCCAGGCTGTGTATTTAGCTTTCACTACACACCTGAAGGACTCATTTGATATCTGCTGCAAGGACAGCAACCCAAAATGCCCTTTTTAGGGCTAGTACATCATTTATTTTATTTTATTATTTTTTTCTGCTGATTTAATAGGGAAATAGATAGCCAGGCTGTGTATTTAGCTTTCACCACACACCTGATGGACTCATTTGATATCTGCTGCAAGGACAGCAACCCAAAGAGCCCTTTTTAGGGCTAGAACATCATTTATTTTGTTTTATTATTTTTTTCTATGTAATCTAATTGCATATGCCTGCCTGCTAGCGTGTGTGTGAGGCCTATTGTCTCTACTTTGCCAACTTTTGCCAGTGCACAGTGACACTTATATCTAGTGCAACCGTAGTGTACAGTGACATAAAAGAACCCTTTTTTGACTGTAACCGATTGAATATCAGTTACCTGCCTACAGGCGTGTGTGTGAGGCCTATTGCATCTACTCTGCCAATTTTTGCCAGTGCACAGTAACACTCATATCTAGTGCAACCGTAGTGTACAGTGACATAAAACAACCCTTTTTTTACTGTAATCGATTGAATATCATTGCATGCCTACAGGTGTGTGTGTGAAGCCTTTTGCATCTACTCTGCCAAGTTTTGCCAGGGTGCACTTTTTTCTAGATTGGTTTTAATTATACTTTTTTGAGCTAAATATAAAAATACACATGTTTTCAGCTTCCCAAGAATTAGAAAAGTAATTTTGCCATATGATGGAAGATTGTATGTGATATGGGACATTGTTTGTCACTAGCTCTTTAAGAGTAACCATCCATCCATAGGCCATTCCAGTTCAATTATTTTTCATAAGTATTTAAATCCATGTTTAGGTATTAAGCACCAGGGAACCGTTGTACAGTGATACAATGAATTAGTGAAATAAAAGAACCCTTTTTTGACTGTAATCGATTGAATATTAGTTGCCTGCCTACAGGCGTGTGTGTGAGGCCTATTGCATCTACTCTGTAAACTTTTGCCAGTGCACAGCGACAATCATATCTTGTGCAACCGTAGTGTACAGTGAAATAAAAGAACCCATTTTTTACTGTAATCGATTGAATATCAGTTGCCTGCCTACAGGCGTGTGTGTGAAGCCTATTGCATATACTCTGCCAACTTTTGCCAGTGCACAGTGACACTCATATCTAGTGCAACCGTAGTGTGCAGTGACATAATACAACCCTTTTTTTACTGTAATCGATTGAATATCAGTTGTCTGCCTACAGGCGTGTGTGTGAAGCCTATTGCATCTACTCTGCCAACTTTTGCCAGTGCACAGTGACACTCATATCTAGTGCAACCGTAGTGTACAGTGAAATAAAAGAACCCTTTTTTGACTGTAATTGATTGAATATCAGATGCCTGCCTACAGGCGTGTGTGTGAGGCCTATTGCATCTAGTCTGCCAACTTTTGCCAGTGCACAGTGACACTCATATCTAGTGCAACCGTAGTGTACAGTGAAATAAAAGAACCCTTTTTTGACTGTAATCTATTGAATATCAGTTGCCTGCCTACAGGCGTGTGTGTGAGGCCTATTGCATCTACTCTGCCAAGTTTTGCCAGTGCACAGTGACACTCATATCTAGTGCAACCGTAGTGTGCAGTGACATAAAACAACCCTTTTTTGACTGTAATCGATTGAATATCAGTTGCCTGCCTACAGGCTTGTGTGTGAAGCCTATTGCATCTACTCTGCCAACTTTTGCCAGTGCACAGTGACACTCATATCTAGTGCAACTGTAGTGTACAGTGACATAAAACAACCCTTTTTTGACTGTAATCCATTAAATATCAATTGCCTACCTAAAGGCGTGTGTGTGAAGCATATTGCATCTACTCTGCCAACTTTTGCCAGTGCACAGTGACACTCATATCTAGTGCAACCGTAGTGTAGAGTGACATAAAACAACCCTTTTTTGACTGTAATCGATTAAATATCAGTTGCCTACCTACAGGCATGTGTGTGAGGCCTATTGCATCTAGTCTGCCAACTTTTGCCAGTGCACAGTGACACTTATATCTAGTGCAACCGTAGCGTACAGTGAAATAAAAGAACCCTTTTTTGACTGTAATCTATTGAATATCAGTTGCCTGCCTACAGGCGTGTGTGTGAGGCCTATTGCATCTAGTCTGCCAACATTTGGCAGTGCACAGTGACACTCATATCTAGTGCAACCGTAGTGTACATTGACATAAAACAACCTTTTTTTGACTGTAATCGATTGAATATCAGTTGCCTGCCTACAGGCGTGTGTGTGAGGCCTATTGCATCTACTCTGCCAACTTTTGCCAGTGCACAGTGACACTCATATCTAGTGCAACCGTAGTGTGCAGTGACATAAAACAACCCTTTTTTGACTGTAATCGATTGAATATCAGTTACCTGCCTACAGGCGTGTGTGTGAGGCCTATTGCATCTACTCTGCCAATTTTTGCCAGTGCACAGTAACACTCATATCTAGTGCAACCGTAGTGTACAGTGACATAAAACAACCCTTTTTTTACTGTAATCGATTGAATATTATTGCATGCCTACAGGTGTGTGTGTGAAGCCTTTTGCATCTACTCTGCCAAGTTTTGCCAGGGTGCACTTTTTTCTAGATTGGTTTTAATTATACTTTTTTGAGCTAAATATAAAAATACACATGTTTTCAGCTTCCCAAGAATTAGAAAAGTAATTTTGCCATATGATGGAAGATTGTATGTGATATGGGACATTGTTTGTCACTAGCTCTTTAAGAGTAACCATCCATCCATAGGCCATTCCAGTTCAATTCTTTTTCATAAGTATTTAAATCCATGTTTAGGTATTAAGCACCAGGGAACCGTTGTACAGTGATACAATGAATTAGTGAAATAAAAGAACCCTTTTTTGACTGTAATCGATTGAATATTAGTTGCCTGCCTACAGGCGTGTGTGTGAGGACTATTGCATCTACTCTTCCAACTTTTGCCAGTGCCCAGTGACACTCATATCTAGTGCAACCGTAGTGTGCAGTGAAATAAAACAACCCTTTTTTTTCTGTAATCGATTGAATATCAGTTGCCTGCCTACAGGCGAGTGTGTGAGGCTTATTGCATCTACTCTGCCAACTTTTGCCAGTGCACAGTGACACTCATATCTAGTGCAACCGTAGTGTACAGTGAAATAAAAGAACCCTTTTTTGATTGTAACCGATTGAATATCAGTTGCCTGCCTACAGGCGTGTGTGTGAGGCCTATTGCATCTACTCTGTAAACTTTTGCCAGTGCACAGCGACAATCATATCTTGTGCAACCGTAGTGTACAGTGAAATAAAAGAACCCATTTTTTACTGTAATCGATTGAATATCAGTTGCCTGCCTACAGGCGTGTGTGTGAAGCCTATTGCATCTACTCTGCCAACTTTTGCCAGTGCACAGTGACACTCATATCTAGTGCAACCGTAGTGTGCAGTGACATAAAACAACCCTTTTTTGACTGTAATCGATTGAATATCAGTTGCCTGCCTACAGGCTTGTGTGTGAAGCCTATTGCATCTACTCTGCCAACTTTTGCCAGTGCACAGTGACACTCATATCTAGTGCAACTGTAGTGTACAGTGACATAAAACAACCCTTTTTTGACTGTAATCCATTAAATATCAATTGCCTACCTACAGGCGTGTGTGTGAAGCCTATTGCATCTACTCTGCCAACTTTTGCCAGTGCACAGTGACACTCATATCTAGTGCAACCGTAGTGTAGAGTGACATAAAACAACCCTTTTTTGACTGTAATCGATTAAATATCAGTTGCCTGCCTACAGGCTTGTGTGTGAAGCCTATTGCATCTACTCTGCCAACTTTTGCCAGTGCACAGTGACACTCATATCTAGTGCAACTGTAGTGTACAGTGACATAAAACAACCCTTTTTTGACTGTAATCCATTAAATATCAATTGCCTACCTACAGGCGTGTGTGTGAAGCCTATTGCATCTACTCTGCCAACTTTTGCCAGTGCACAGTGACACTCATATCTAGTGCAACCGTAGTGTAGAGTGACATAAAACAACCCTTTTTTCACTGTAATCGATTAAATATCAGTTGCCTACCTACAGGCATGTGTGTGAGGCCTATTGCATCTAGTCTGCCAACTTTTGCCAGTGCACAGTGACACTTATATCTAGTGCAACCGTAGCGTACAGTGAAATAAAAGAACCCTTTTTTGACTGTAATCTATTGAATATCAGTTGCCTGCCTACAGGCGTGTGTGTGAGGCCTATTGCATCTAGTCTGCCAACATTTGGCAGTGCACAGTGACACTCATATCTAGTGCAACCGTAGTGTACATTGACATAAAACAACCTTTTTTTGACTGTAATCGATTGAATATCAGTTGCCTGCCTACAGGCGTGTGTGTGAGGCCTATTGCATCTACTCTGCCAACTTTTGCCAGTGCACAGTGACACTCATATCTAGTGCAACCGTAGTGTGCAGTGACATAAAACAACCCTTTTTTGACTGTAATCGATTGAATATCAGTTGCCTGCCTACAGGCGTGTGTGTGAAGCCTATTGCATCTACTCTGCCAAGTTTTGCCAGTGCACAGTGACACTCATATCTAGTGCAACCGTAGTGTACAGTGACATAAAACAACCCTTTTTTGACTGTAATCGATTAAATATCAGTTGCCTACCTACAGGCGTGTGTGTGAAGCCTATTGCATCTACTCTGCCAAGTTTTGCCAGGGTGCGCTTTTTTCTAGATTGGTTTTAATTATACTTTTTTGAGCTAAATATAAAAATACACATGTTTTCAGCTTCCCAAGGATTAGAAAAGTAACTTTGCCATATGATGGAAGATTGTATGTGATATGGGACATTGTTTGTCACTAGCTCTTTAAGAGTAACCATCCATCCATAGGCCATTCAAGTTCCCTTATTTTTCCTAAGTATTTAAATCCATGTTTAGGTATTAAGCACCAGGGAACCGTTGTACAGTGATACAATGAATTAGTGAAATAAAAGAACCCTTTTTTGACTGTAATCGATTGAATATTAGTTGCCTGCCTACAGGCGTGTGTGTGAGGCCTATTACATCTACTCTGCCAACTTTTGCCAGTGCACAGTGACACTCATATCTATTGCAACCGTAGTGTGCAGTGACATAAAACAACCCTTTTTTGACTGTAATCGATTAAATATCAGTTGCCTACCTACAGGCATGTGTGTGAGGCCTATTGCATCTAGTCTGCCAACTTTTGCCAGTGCACAGTGACACTTATATCTAGTGCAACCGTAGCGTACAGTGAAATAAAAGAACCCTTTTTTGACTGTAATCTATTGAATATCAGTTGCCTGCCTACAGGCGTGTGTGTGAGGCCTATTGCATCTAGTCTGCCAACATTTGCCAGTGCACAGTGACACTCATATCTAGTGCAACCGTAGTGTACATTGACATAAAACAACCTTTTTTTGACTGTAATCGATTGAATATCAGTTGCCTGCCTACAGGCGTGTGTGTGAGGCCTATTGCATCTACTCTGCCAACTTTTGCCAGTGCACAGTGACACTCATATCTAGTGCAACCGTAGTGTGCAGTGACATAAAACAACCCTTTTTTGACTGTAATCGATTGAATATCAGTTGCCTGCCTACAGGCGTGTGTGTGAAGCCTATTGCATCTACTCTGCCAACTTTTGCCAGTGCACAGTGACACTCATATCTAGTGCAACCGTAGTGTACAGTGACATAAAACAACCCTTTTTTGACTGTAATCGATTAAATATCAGTTGCCTACCTACAGGCGTGTGTGTGAAGCCTATTGCATCTACTCTGCCAAGTTTTGCCAGGGTGCGCTTTTTTCTAGATTGGTTTTAATTATACTTTTTTGAGCTAAATATAAAAATACACATGTTTTCAGCTTCCCAAGGATTAGAAAAGTAACTTTGCCATATGATGGAAGATTGTATGTGATATGGGACATTGTTTGTCACTAGCTCTTTAAGAGTAACCATCCATCCATAGGCCATTCCAGTTCCCTTATTTTTCCTAAGTATTTAAATCCATGTTTAGGTATTAAGCACCAGGGAACCGTTGTACAGTGATACAATGAATTAGTGAAATAAAAGAACCCTTTTTTGACTGTAATCGATTGAATATTAGTTGCCTGCCTACAGGCGTGTGTGTGAGGCCTATTGCATCTACTCTTCCAACTTTTGCCAGTGCCCAGTGACACTCATATCTAGTGCAACCGTAGTGTGCAGTGAAATAAAACAACCCTTTTTTTTTCTGTAATCGATTGAATATCAGTTGCCTGCCTACAGGCGAGTGTGTGAGGCCTATTGCATCTACTCTGCCAACTTTTGCCAGTGCACAGTGACACTCATATCTAGTGCAACCGTAGTGTACAGTGAAATAAAAGAACCCTTTTTTGACTGTAACCGATTGAATATCAGTTGCCTGCCTACAGGCGTGTGTGTGAGGCCTATTGCATCTACTCTGTAAACTTTTGCCAATGCACAGTGACAATCATATCTTGTACAACCGTAGCGTACAGTGAAATAAAAGAACCCATTTTTTACTGTAATCGATTGAATATCAGTTGCCTGCCTACAGGCGTGTGTGTGAAGCCTATTGCATCTACTCTGCCAACTTTTGCCAGTGCACAGTGACACTCATATCTAGTGCAACCGTAGTGTGCAGTGACATAAAACAACCCTTTTTTTACTGTAATCGATTGAATATCAGTTGTCTGCCTACAGGCGTGTGTGTGAAGCCTATTGCATCTACTCTGCCAACTTTTGCCAGTGCACAGTGACACTCATATCTAGTGCAACCGTAGTGTACAGTGAAATAAAAGAACCCTTTTTTGACTGTAATTGATTGAATATCAGTTGCCTGCCTACAGGCGTGTGTGTGAGGCCTATTGCATCTAGTCTGCCAACTTTTGCCAGTGCACAGTGACACTTATATCTAGTGCAACCGTAGCGTACAGTGAAATAAAAGAACCCTTTTTTGAATGTAATCTATTGAATATCAGTTGCCTGCCTACAGGCGTGTGTGTGAGGCCTATTGCATCTACTCTGCCAACTTTTGCCAGTGCACAGTGACACTCATATCTAGTGCAACCGTAGTGTGCAGTGACATAAAACAACCCTTTTTTGACTGTAATCGATTGAATATCAGTTGCCTGCCTACAGGCGTGTGTGTGAAGCCTATTGCATCTACTCTGCCAACTTTTGCCAGTGCACAGTGACACTCATATCTAGTGCAACCGTAGTGTGCAGTGACATAAAACAACCCTTTTTTGACTGTAATCGATTGAATATCAGTTGCCTGCCTACAGGCGTGTGTGTGAAGCCTATTGCATCTACTCTGCCAACTTTTGCCAGTGAACAGTGACACTCATATCTAGTGCAACCGTAGTGTACAGTGACATAAAACAACCATTTTTTGACTGTAATCGATTAAATATCAATTGCCTACCTACAGGAGTATGTGTGAAGCCTATTGCATCTACTCTTCCAACTTTTGCCAGTGCACAGTGACACTCATATCTAGTGCAACCGTAGTGTACAGTGACATAAAACAACCCTTTTTTGACTGTAATCGATTAAATATCAGTTGCCTACCTACAGGCATGTGTGTGAGGCCTATTGCATCTAGTCTTCCAACTTTTGCCAGTGCACAGTGACACATATCTAGTGCAACCGTAGCGTACAGTGAAATAAAAGAACCCTTTTTTGACTGTAATCTATTGAATATCAGTTGCCTGCCTACAGGCGTGTGTGTGAGGCCTATTGCATCTAGTCTGCCAACTTTTGCCAGTGCACAGTGACACTCATATCTAGTGCAACCGTAGTGTACAGTGACATAAAACAACCTTTTTTTGACTGTAATCGATTGAATATCAGTTGCCTGCCTACAGGCGTGTGTGTGAGGCCTATTGCATCTACTCTGCCAACTTTTGCCAGTGCACAGTGACACTCATATCTAGTGCAACCGTAGTGTGCAGTGACATAAAACAACCCTTTTTTGACTGTAATCGATTGAATATCAGTTGCCTGCCTACAGGCGTGTGTGTGAAGCCTATTGCATCTACTCTGCCAACTTTTGCCAGTGCACAGTGACACTCATATCTAGTGCAACCGTAGTGTACAGTGACATAAAACAACCCTTTTTTGACTGTAATCGATTAAATATCAGTTGCCTACCTACAGGCGTGTGTGTGAAGCCTATTGCATCTACTCTGCCAACTTTTGCCAGTTCACAGTGACACTCATATCTAGTGCAACCGTAGTGTACAGTTAAATAAAAGAACCGTTTTTTGCTGTAATCGATTGAATATCAGTTGCCTGCCTACAGGCGTGTGTGTGAGGCCTATTGCATCTACTCTGCCAACTTTTGCCAGTGCACAGTGACACTCATATCTAGTGCAACCGTAGTGTGCAGTGACATAAAACAACCCTTTTTTGACTGTAATCGATTGAATATCAGTTGCCTGCCTACAGGCTTGTGTGTGAAGCCTATTGCATCTACTCTGCCAACTTTTGCCAGTGCACAGTGACACTCATATCTAGTGCAACCGTAGTGTACAGTGACATAAAACAACCCTTTTTTGACTGTAATCGATTAAATATCAGTTGCCTACCTACAGGCGTGTGTGTGAAGCCTATTGCATCTACTCTGCCAACTTTTGCCAGTTCACAGTGACACTCATATCTAGTGCAACCGTAGTGTACAGTTAAATAAAAGAACCCTTTTTTGACTGTAATCGATTGAATATCAGTTGCCTGCCAACGGGCGTGTGTGTGAGGCCTATTGCATCTACTCTGCAACTTTTGCCAGTGCACAGTGACACTCATATCTGGTGTCACAGTAGCTTGCATGCATAGTACCACTAATCGTAAAAAAAATGACAGGCAGAGGCAGGCCAAGCCGCAAGGGCCGTCGTGGTCGTGGTGCTGTGATTCTCTTTGGCCCAGTTTTCAGAGGCAACGTAACCTGAACTTGAACAGTTCTGAGGACATGGTTGACTGGCTAACACAGGACACCCAATCTTCTACAGCTTTCGCTCGGAACCTAGACGCACCATCCTACTCCAGCTTAGCTTCGGGCACCTCTCAAGTTACCACTCGCCCGCCTGCTGCCACCACCAACACTAGCACCACAGCCGCTTCACTTGATCCGTCAGCAGAGTTATTTACACATCCGTTGGAAGAAATGAGTGATGCACAAACATTAGTGCCAGAGGATGTAGATAACAGTGATATGTCCCAGTCAGGCAGCATTACACACATGGACGTACGGTCTGATGATGATGATGATGTTGTACCCGGTGCTGCTTCCGTTGTCAGATACAAGTGAAACGGTTGATGATGACGATGCGTCCGTGGATGTCACGTGGGTGCCCGCTATAAGAGAAGAAGAACAGGGGGAAATTTCAGATGGGAAGACATAGAGGAGGAGGAGACGAGTTGGAAGCAGCGGGAGGTCGTCGAAAGTGGCTAGTGGCACAGTCAGACAGCATGCATCGGCACCCGGGGTCAGCCAGACAGCACGCTAGTCAACGCATGCTGTTGCCACCACCAGAATGCAGTCATTGCAGAGCTCAGCAGTGTGGCAATTTTTTTGTGTGTCTGCCTGTGGCAACAGTTAAACCATTTGCAACCTGTGCGAAAAGAAACTGAGTCGTGGGAAGTCCAACACCCACCTAGGTACAACTTCTTTGCGAAGGCACATGATGTCACATCACAAACGCCTATGGGATCAACACATGAGTACAAGCAGCACACAAAGTCAAAGCCTCCATCCTCCTCCTGGTCCAGCATCTTCAGCCACGTTAAAACACTGCTGCCCTGCTTGCCCCCTCTCAACCATCCGCCACTCCGTGTCTCGCCCTGAGCAGTCCCTGCTCATCTGCCCACAGTCAGGTGTCTGTCAAGAACATGTTTGAGCGTAAGAAGCCAATGTCACAAAGTCACTCCCTTGCCTGGGAACTGACAGCTGGCTTGTCTGAACTCTTAGCCCGCCAGCTTTTACCATACAAGCTGGTGGAGTCTGAGGCGTTAAAAAAATGTGTAGCTATTGGGACACCGCAGTGGAAGGTACCCGGCCAAAACTGCTATGCCTTGCTCCACATCAACGGCACCCCCCCAGCTCCACAGGTACTAATCCACATCCCGGATACTACAGTGTCACACCATCTTGGGGTTGACTTCCCTAAAAGCAGAGAGTCACTCCTGTCCGCCCTGAACGCACAGGTGGATCAGTGACTGACTCCGCACCAACTGGAAATCGGCTAAGTGGTTTGTGACAACGGAAGAAATTTGTTGGCGGCATTGAATTTGGGCAAGTTGACACATGTGCCGTGCATGGCACATGTGTGTAATCTGATTGTACAACGCTTTGTGCATAAGAACCCAGGCTTACAGGACGTCCTGAAGCAGGCAAGGAAGGTGTGTGCTCATTTCAGGTGTTCCTACATGGCCATGGCGCACTTTACAGATATCCAGCGGCGAAACAACATGCCAGCGAGGCGCTTGATTTTAGACAGCACGACACATTGGAATTCAACACTCCTAATGTTCGACCACCTGCTCCAACAAGAAAAGGCCGTTAACGAGTATTTGTATGACCGGGGTGCTAGGACAGCCTCTGCGGAGCTGGGGATTTTTTTGCCATGTTACTGGACGCTCATGCGCAATGCCTGTAGGCTTAGGCGTCCTTTTGAGGAGGTTACAAACCTAGTCAGTCGCACCCAGGGCACCATCAGCAACATCATACCATTTGTTTTCTTCCTGGAGCATGCCCTGCGAAGAGTGCTGGATCAGGCCGTAGATGTGCGTGAAGAGGAAGAGGAAGAGTTGTGGTCACCATCACCGCCAGAAACAGCCTTATCAGCATTGCTTGCTGGACCTGCGTCAACGCTGGAAGAGGATTGTGAGGAAGAGGAGTCAGAGGAGGAATGTGGCTTTGAGGGGGAGGAGGAAGACCAACCACAACAGGCATCCCAGGGTGCTTGTTGTCACCTATCTGGTACCAGTGGTGTTGTACGTGGCTGGGTGGAAGAACATACCTTCAGTGAGATCACTGAGGACGAGGAACGGGACATGACTAGCTCGGCATCCAACCTTGTGCAAATGGGGTCTTTCATGCTGTCGTGTCTGTTGAGGGACCCTCGCATAAAAAGGATGAAGGAGAACGTCCTGTACTGGGTGTCCACGCTACTAGACCCCCGGTATAAGCAGAAAGTGTATGAAATGTTACCGAATTACCACAAGTCGGAAAGGATGCAGCACTACCAAAATAAATTAAAAAGTATGCTTTGCACAGCGTTTAAGGGTGATGTCACAGCACAACGGCAATCTAACAGTGGAAGAGGTGAACATAATCCTCTGCCTCCCACGGCCACGCCGGCAAGGAGAGGACGCTTTACAGACGTGTTGTTGATGGAGGACATGCAGAGCTTTTTAAGTCCTATGCATCTCCACAGCCCTTCGGGGTCCACCCTCAGAGAACGACTCGACCGTCAGGTAACAGACTACCTCGCCATAACTACAGATATCGACACTATGAGGAGCGATGAACCCCTTGACTACTGGGTGTGCACGCTTGCCCTGTGGCCTGAGCTATCCCAATTTGCCATAAAACGTCTGTCCTGCTCCGCTTCAAGTGTCCTGTCAGAAAGGACCTTCAGTGCAGCAGGAGGTTTTGTCACTGATAAGAGAAGTCGCCTAAGTCAAAAAAGTCTAGATTACCTCACCTTGATTAAGATGAATGAGGGATGAATCCCGAAGGGACTGACAGTGGGAGATACATTCGATTAAAAAAGGCCTGATGAGCTGCCTTGAGCTAATAATGGTCCACAAACTAACATCAATTTTTCTGGTCGCTGCAACAATACCTAATTTTTGCATTTAAATTCTGTCAGAAGGCGTACAGCATGTAATGAAAAATAAAGCATTTTTGAACAGTCTTGCATAACAGTTGTGCAAAAATACATATTTACTATAAAGACATTTTGTGAAAGTTAGCTGGTTATTCCTTCTTATTTTTACTTTTTAGGTTAATCATTTTTCTTATTTTTTACTGTGATTGCAATTTAAGAGATATCTAAAACATGGTAAAACAGACAATAGTAAAGAGTATATCTGCAGGAAACACCAAAGTACTATTAGCTATCATCCCTCCAGCAGTATTAGCTTATTATTTACAATATCTAACCAGGGCAATCACCCTTGGGTTACCCTAGGGCAGGCTTCAGTAAGCGAGCTCTCCTTTCCTGGGATGATTTTGCCCCTTGTGGCTTCTGAAGGGTCTCCAGGGCTCCCCCACTCCGGTCCTTCCCCCAGTGTCGCTTTAACCAGTAACAAATGTTTTATATTTGTAAAGCAACCCAATGATCCCCCTTGATAGAGGTTTATCTTACAAATTTTGGAGAACCAATTTAAGACCGGTGTCCCCTGTTTCTGGGTCAGGGAGTGTGTGAAAATTTGAAGTGGGAGGACCGACCAAGCATCTGTTTCCATCTCCCTGTTCCAAAAATCCATGCCATATACACGTCCACTGACAGGTGACGTAACAGGTATTAAACTGATAGGAATGAATAGTATAACTTAATACACCACTCCTATCTGGTGGCACCTTAGATTGCACGCACAGTGCCCCAAATTCGAAGTGGGAGGTGCGACCAAGCATCTTTTTCCATCTCCCTGTTCCAAAAATCCATGCCATATACACGTCCACTGACAGGTGACGTAACAGGTATTAAACTGATAGGAATGAATAGTATAACTTAATACACCACTCCTATCTGGTGGCACCTTAGATTGCACGCACAGTGCCCCAAATTCGAAGTGGGAGGACCGACCAAGCATCTTTTTCCATCTCCCTGTTCCAAAAATCCATGTCATATATACGTCCCCTGATAGGTGACGTAACAGGTATTAAACTGATAGGAATGAATAGTACAACTTAATACACCACTCCTATCTGGTGGCACATTACATTGCACGCGCAGTGCCCCAAATTCGAAGTAGGAGGTCCAACCAAGCATCTTTGTCCATCTCCCTGTTCCAAAAATCCATGCCATATACACGTCCCCTAATAGTGCACGTAACAGGGATTAAACCGATAGGAATAGTACTACTTAACAGTACACACCTTATAATAACTCAGACAGAGGCAACGCAGAGAGAGGAGTCTGAAGAAGAGGAGTCAGAGGAGGAAGGTGGCTTTGAGGAGGTGGAAGACCAAACACAGCAGGCGTCCCAGGGGGCTTGTTGTCACCTTTCGGGGACCCTTGGTACTGATCACCTGTCTCTGTGTCATAGCATCTCTTGTCTTTCTGTGTATTTTTGTTGCATGCTGTAAGACTTTGTTTCAAAGAATATCTTTTATATGAAGATTACTTTGTGATCTAAGAGGGGAATGAAGGGTTAATAAAAAACTCTCTTTGTGTTAAGGAACTGGAAAGTTAACTGACACATAGAATATGATCACTTGCTTTCTGTTATCTATGTTCCGAGAGCATCTTGTGATCTGACTTGCTAGACTAACCACAAACAGTTTCTGCTTGTGTAAGGTATATACGTTTTTGCCATCCTGACAATAAATGAGCTTGTACTGAGACTTTTGTGTGTGTGTGTCATATCCAGTACTGGCTCCCAGAGCTCTGTGTGAGGCCCGTGGTCCAAGACGTCAATGCAGTAAAATAAGCCCCAACACTACCTACCTACACTACCTACCCCCTAATAAACCCCCCACCATTCTAATGACAACAAATAAAAAAAAACAAAGTCACCAAAAATAAAACAAAAATTACATTACAGAAAATAAAAAACCGAAGTCACCAAAATAAAAAAACCTACATTACAGAAAATAAAAAAATACATTACAACCCCCCCACTACAGAAAAAAAAACTACACACCTGAAAAGGAAAGACAGACATACACAATACAATATATACATACAATACATTACATACAATACATTACAATACATACAATACATTACATACAATACAAATAAAATACAATACCCCCTATCTATCTAACATAGAATCTATTTAATATACAATAAATCCTAACTATATAAAATACATCCCCTATCTATCTAATATACAGTACATCCTAACTACATCCAGAAACCCTAATACTAAGCTAAAATAAAATAATTAAAATCCTAACTACATACACAAACCCTAATTCTAAGCTAAAATAAAATAATTAAAATCCTAACTACATAAACAAACCTTAATTCTAAGCTAAAATAAAATAAGTAAGAGCACTTATCTTTGAGATGT
This sequence comes from Discoglossus pictus, assembly GCA_027410445.1. Taxonomy (NCBI): domain Eukaryota; kingdom Metazoa; phylum Chordata; class Amphibia; order Anura; family Alytidae; genus Discoglossus; species Discoglossus pictus. The sequence continues at coordinate 189,267,839 of CM050165.1, forward strand.
CCCTTCAGATCACCAACCTAGGGGTAAAACAAAACAAAAAAATTAGTACAACACATTAACATAAAATAAATAAACATTATACACATTCTAAATATTCTGCTCACCTTTCCAGCATGTCCCGTTCTTCTTCTTTTCTTCTCCGGTGCGGCCCTGCTAAAAAAAACACATTACATGACTACAACTTATACACACAAAATAAAATTAAATACACATATAAATATACATTCAACTTACCTCCCCGCGATGTCCCCGGCCTCCTCTTCAGCCCCGGCTATCAATGTCAGTCAGTATTACAGCCAATGAAAAGGCGCAGATGTCTTCAGCCAATAACTCCGTGGGGGTGTATCCCATTGTGATTGGCTGAAGGCATCTGTGCCTTGTGATTGGTTTAAACAAAGATTGCCTTGTGCGTTAGCCAATCAGGGTGGGATTTTGGGGTGTATTCCATCCTGATTGGCTTACACATTGATGAATTCTGATTGGCTGAAATTTGATAGACAGCTTTTTCAGCCAATCAGAAGCCACCATTGCCAATTTCCTTCCTGAAAAGGCTCTGGGAGGCTCATTAGCATCAGAGAGGTCTGCGAGTGCAGACCTCCGTTAGTTTTTTCTTTTTTTTTTTAAGAGCGCCGGTGTTCCAGGGCCCAGCCGGGGCTGAAGAGGAGAAGACCGGGGACATGACGGGGAGGTAAGTTGAATGTATATTTATATTTATGTTTATTTTATTTTGTGTCTGTATGTTGTAGTCATGTAATGTGTTTTTTTTAACAGGGACGCGCTGGAGAAAAAAAGTAGAAGGACGGGACATACTGGAAAGGTGAGTAGAATATTTAGAATGTGTATAATGTTTATTTATTTTATGTTAATGTGTTCTACTCATTTTTTTTTTGTTTTACCCCTAGTTTGGTGATCTGAAAGGACATCTCAAAGGTAAGTGGTCTTAATTATTTTATTTTAGCTTAGAATTAAGGTTTGTGTGTATAGTTAGGATTTTAATTATTTTAGCTTAGAATTAGGGTTTGTGTATGTAGTTAGGATTTTAATTATTTTATTTTAGCTTAGTATTAGGGTTTCTGGATGTAGTTAGGATTTATTATATATTAGATAGATAGGGGGATGTATTTGATATAGTTAGGATTTATTGTATATTAAATAGATTGTATGTTAGATAGATAGGGGGTATTGTATTTTCTTTGTATTGAATGTAATGTATTCCATCCATAGTGCAATATTAATAAAGCCTCAAATGTTATATTCTATCACATGCAGCTTACATTAAATGTATTAACACATTGATTGCGGGGATCGATCTAACACATAAAATATACATGAAATGAAGTATTTTATTGGACCGATTTTCTGCCTTGAAAATGTTGTGCTATTAATTCTAACACCTAACATCACTTTTCCTCTTAATAATTGTACAGTAGTGTGTTTTTATTCACAATACAAGTGCTACATATTGGACTTTACCCCCCTTGCGAGTCCTCCCCAGCACTCATAGGGCTTTGTTACTGGCTTGCTCGCGAGTGACTTTGTTGCAATTTAATAGCATGATTGGAATTGTAGCGGTTATGGACTTAACGGATCAACGGATTTGTGGCCTCCAAGTTCAACGCTGCTAAGCCCGTAGGCTTTTTTGCAGTTAACCCGCAGATCGGCAATGGCCTACATTATGGAAATAATTTAAAAGCTGTAGGTCTTACTTTCTACAATGTGAGCTACCTTTTTAAACATAGCTCGAATTTAATAGGGCTATTAGAGTGGCATTAGTACCTTTCTTTGTATGATGCTAGTTCCTATTCCAATACAACCAAACATCCATATTGCTTCGCTGGCAACTTTGCTGTATTTTATATCTACTTGTAATTTTAGTAAATAGCATATATTACAAGACCACTATAGGTCATGAAAAAAGACACTTGTTTGTTAAGAATGTACCAAACTAACAATGAGCCCTATTCTATTAGAAGCACATTAATTCAAACCGTAAATTTGGCAGCCGGTGCTTCTTTTTCTAAATTTCTAAACGTATTCTATTATCTCTAACTTAAATGGCCATTTAACTTACTATAAGTGCTCTTCATGGTGTGAAATAGCACAAGATTATATATTAAAATGATCTATTGTTTATTTTTAATTTCACTAACAACAGCTAAAAATCTGAAGTCTTAGGTCGAATATATACAGTATCTCACAAAAGTGAGTACACCCCTCACATTTTTGTAAATATTTTATTATATCTTTTCATGTGACAACACTGAAGAAATGACACTGTGCTAGAATGTAAAGTAGTAAGTGTAGAGCCTGTATAACAGTGTAAATATTCTGTCCCCTCAAAATAACTCAACACACAGCCATTAATGTCTAAACTGTTGGCAACACCCCTAAGTGAAAATGTCCAAATTGGGCCAAAAGTGTCAATATTTTGTGTGGCCACCATTATTTTTTAGCACTACCTTAACCCTAATGGACATGGAGTTCACCAGAGCTTCACAGGTTGCCACTGGAGTCCACTTCCACTCCTCCCACTATCAATTTTTCCCCATCAGCTCCTCTCACCTTCTGTCCCTTTTTCTACTTTTTCATACTAAGATAATCTTGTGAGATCTAGTGAGGTAATCTCGTGAGACTTTGTGAGACCCAGCTATGAGAACTATCTGGCCAAAAGGAGAGAAGGTGAGGAGGAACTGCTGTGGAGGAACAGGAAATTAGGGACAGATAGGGAGATAAAATTGAGAAATAAGGAGAGATAAGGAACCTACCTCCCCTATTGTAAATATATATATATATATATATATATATATATATATATATACACAAAATAAATTATATGGGAGCACCTATAATTCTATGTTATCAAAAATGAACCCTATAGTTGCTATGGTATATCAAAAAAGAAGGAAGAAGAAAAGAAAAGGGCAACTTATTATAAGATCCATTATAGATAAAGAGTTAGATAACTTTCCATCTGACTAATAGAAATAGTGAAAAGAGATAGAGAAACATTTATATTTCCTATATATAATAGATTATATGGGATCTGATATGAGAAAGCCAAGCAGTCAGCTCATAGAATGGCCTTAGGATGTACAAAACATCACTAAAATGGCCAAACCATTCAAATCACAGATATACCTAATATACCTACTAATATACCTACTACAACTAACAAATAAAATTAGAAAATTAGAAAATATATATATTTAAAATAAAGGAGGTTGGTGTGCAAAACGGTGGAGAGCCTCTCGTAGTGGCATTAGAATGATCACATATAATAGTTGTCAAACTACGATTTGTCGTCAAGCTTTGCGAGCTCGCAAAGCGAGCTCGCAAGAACTGTATCCCTTGCGAAGCGAGGGATGCAGTTTGCTCCGCAAATGCGGACCTTCGTGAAGCGAGGGGCCGCATTTGCGTAAGGTGGAGGCTCCAACGTCGTATGTGTTTGTCCGCAAATGCGGTCCCTCGCGAAGCGAGGGGCAGCATTTGTGGAGGTGGAGGCTCAAAGGCGCCTCACACGCGGTTACAAACACCCACACGCACGACTTACTTAGAAAAAAAAAAATTACGACCTCGGAATCGACCTTACAGTCATAAACTCTCACACGCAGGACTTAGAAAAAAAAATTACGACTAGGGAAAAATACAACCTTAACGGCCGAACTGGGCGCAACAGAAAACAGTCAAAACACAATAAATACACACATAAAAACTTACCCACAGCAAGGGGGGCCTCCAGGACCTTTGCAAGTGAAGTTACAACTCCATTTAAGTCCAAATCCACAAGTTTAAACACACGAAAATCCCCTAGGCGAGAGAAAAAATTGCCGCCGAAAAAAATAAAAACGAGGCTACAGTACCCTAAACACTCAAAACAGAGCCCAACACGTAGGACTTACACCAGGTAGTACAACAGAGTATCGCAAAATCATTCCGATGCACGTACAATATAGCCGCCATTTTAAGACAATGTACACAATAACGTATCTGAAATGGCAGATTTCCCGCCTAAAATAACGGCTATATATAGGGCACAATTGCCACAGAGCTCGCTCACACTTTCTCCTCAGGTGATGACAGTCTGGACGTTTTCGGCTGCCGGAAAATCCAAAGAGATTGTTAGCTCTTCAGGATATTGATTGCTGGATATTTCTTATTGATAGGTAAATTATATTAAAATTAATAAAATAAAAAAAAGCAAAGAAAAAAAATGCATTACTGCATTTTGCAATACCTGTACTTTTGCAATACCTTTACTTTAGCAAGCTATTAATCATTAACCATTTCAAATATGTTTATTCATTGATTAATTAATTTTAATGGACATTCATTTTATTAATTACTAATTATTAAAAAAAAATGTTTATAATAAAAAAAAAATGTCACTGGAATTAGATTTTCACATTGATTCTCATTGTATTAAAGGTATAGGATCCTGTGTAGAAGGCTGTTTGCAGCATTTTATCTGCAATTACATCACCTTCACAGGTATATCATTTTAAAATATTTATATTTAAAGTAAAAAATTCATAAAAATATATCTACCTTTTGCACTGAATTTAGATATTACTGTTGTTGATGATTCTTTAAGCTCATTGTATTAAAGGTATAGGATCCTCAAACTGTTTACATATTTATATCACTTACTTACATTTTTCAGTGCATTGAATTCTATTTTGCAGGTATGCTAATTAAAACATACCAAACATTAATAAGCCTTTTTTTTAATTTCTTTTCTCACAGTTTGATTATCTGCCCATGTGACTACACAGAGGGCTGTTTGCAGCATTTTATCTGCAATTACATCACCTTCACAGGTATATCATTTTAAAATGTTTATATTTAAAGTAAAAAAAATCATAAAAATATATCTCTCTTTTACACTGAATTTAGATATTACTGTTGTTGATGATTATTTAAGCTCATTGTATTAAAGGTATAGGATTCTCAAACCGTTTACATATTTATATCACTTACTTATATTTTACAGTGTATTCAATTCTACTTTGCAGCCATGCTAATTAAAACATAGCAAACATTAACAAGCACTTTTTTCAATTTCTTTTCTCACAGTTTTATTATCTGCCCACGTAACTACACAGATGGCTGTTTGCAGCATTTTATCTGCAATTACATCACCTTCACAGGTATATAATTTTAAAATATTTATATTTACTTTACTGCATGCATGTATGAAAAGGACAAGTACTTTAAGTAATATCAATGATTCATGCATTTCTGAAAAAAAAAATAGCATATGATTTTTACTTATTTTCACAGATTTGTGACATCACCAACTGCCTATACAGGAGCCTAACATTACAGAATATTAAATTGACAGGTAAATGATTTTGTGATGACATTTGTTAACACAATATGATATGAACTATTGATTTGCGTTGAGTAATGGTATTTCATATATTCATTCAATAAAAAAATTAATTATGATTTTTGCATCTTTTTACAGATTACACCTGCCTCAAAACAGGAGCATTTTGTACAGATATATCAGAAGGAAAAAAAAAATTATAATAAAGATTTTATGTGTATTCCTGTATTCATTCATCATTATGTTACTGCTCATTGACAGCGATAGCACCTTAGAAGCAGTGAAATATTTTATTTCAGGTATTATATTAGGTCAATTGCTCTTTTGTGTAGCTCTTCTTTAGGAACACGATAACTTTTTCTGTTTTTCCATTAATGATATAGACACACCTACAGAGAGACACCCAGAGACACAGACACCCAGAGACTCAGACACCCAGAGACTCAGACACCCAGAGACTCAGACACCCAGAGATTCAGACACCCAGAGACTCAGACACCCACTTGCAAAGAACCAGAGAAATAGAATCCTACATGCACAGCAAGACACACAGACACCCACCTGCAAAGAATCAGAGAAATATAATCCTACATGCACAGCAAGACACACAGACACCCACCTGCAAAGAATCAGAGAAATATAATCCTACATGCACAGCAAGACACACAGACACAGAAATACAGAAGCCCACAGACACACATAAAACACACACCCAGGGAGATACACAGACCCACAGACACACATAAACACACACCCAGAGAGATACATAGACCCACAGACACACATAAACACACATCCAGAGAGATACACAGACCCACAGACACATATAAACACACACCCAGAGAGATACACAGACCCACAGACACACAAACACACACTCAGAGAGATACACACCCACAGACATACAGGGAGAAAGCCAGAGAGACACAAACCCACAGATATCCAGACACACACCCAGAGAGATACCCACCCACAGACATACAAGGAGAAACCCAGAGAGACACAAACCCACAGATATCCAGACACACACCCAGAGAGACACACCCCCACAGACACGCAGAGAGACAGACAGCCAGAGACAGAGACACACACCCACAAATATCCAGGGACAGACACATACCCACAGATATGCAGACACACACTCACAAACATAGAGACGCAGACAGCCATAGAGACGCAGACAGCCAGAGAGACGCAGACAGCCAGCATTTTTAGAAATATATGACAGGGTAAAAAATATGTGTAATAAAATTAAGGTCATTCTTAATAGTCTAATTCCATTTACAGATTACTATAGGCGGACAATGCAGAAGATAAGAAAGAATATAAAAGAAGAATGGCAAGGGAAAGGAAGCAGAGATGGAGAGAAGCACAGACCCCTGAGACTTCACAACGTTTAAGAGAAGAAGATCGACAGAGACTTCTAAATAAAAGAAAAGTGGCAAAAAAACAACAAAATGAGTCTGCTGGAGTTTCAAAGAAAAGAAAAAGTAAACAAAAAAATGTCTGTAAAACTTTCTCAAATGAACCTAATTTGCCTTCAGATACCAATGTTGATAGAGATGACACCAATGTAGATGTACAAAGTTCAAATGAAATTTATATTGATGAAGGTCATGATAGTCCTTTCTTTACAGCACTAACAGTAGACACTCATTATTGTGGATTAATCAATGTGGTTTGTCAGTTTTGTGGGGCTTATCATTTTCAGAAAGAACGACCAACTGATGGAGAGTTTATTAGTTGCTGTCAAAAAGGAAAGGTAAGACTTCCAGAAAGACAGACATTCCCATAATATTTAAAAAGTATCATGAGTGATCCTACATTTCCCAATTACACCAATTCTAAGAAAAATATTCGGTCTTATAACAGTGCAATTTCATTTGCTTTAATAGGTGTAACATTAGCCGAAAATGTACCAGGACATGGTCCTTATTGTTTTAAATTCCAAGGACAAATATACCACCGCACTTCACATTTACACCCAGAAACAGGAGAGCAAAGGAAATTTGCACAGTTATATGTACTCGATACAATGGAAGCTGTGGAACAACGAATGCTGCTTCCTGAAAATAGACAATGCTTACCCATAGTCTTTGAACAGCTTAATAACATTATGGCGAACAACCCTTATAGTCAAGCATACAAATAATTAGTGGAGGTTGAAAAAGAACAACTGGCACATGTGCAAAGACATCAATTGCCAATGCCAAGAGTTAATATGGTTCTCAAAATGGATCGCCATACTGATCAAAGACGCTATAATTTACCAACATCAAATGAGGTTGCCATGGTATTTAAAAATGATGATGGGGAACCACCATTTGAGCGGGATATTAGAATATATCTACACAATCAAGAACAACCTTTTATAAACATCAATATTTTAAGCAGTACTTTGGATCCTATGACATATCCCATTTTCTTTCCAAATGGGGAGCCAGGATGGCAACCAAAATTGCAGTTGCAAAGTAATCCAAATAGTAAACTTCGTATTAGAAACAATATCTCAATGATGGAATATAAAGTGGCAAAAACTGCTGTCCGGGATCATTATAATCCTATTTTATGTGGGGGTAAACTCACACAACAATGGATTATTGATTCTTATCTACAAGCCAAAGCAAATAATCTAAATTTTGTCAAATTCCAACAAAACAAGCTTCGAGTTGAACAATATTGTGGATTGATGGATTATGTCGCTGAATTGGCTGCAAACAGAGACATTCCTGCTGGACGAGCAATGATTTTGCCATCCTCTTTCCAAGGATCTCCTCGCAATATGCGAGAAAGATACAATGATGCCATGGATATTGTCACTAAATTTGGCAAACCAGATTTATTTATTACATTTACATGTAATCCACAATGGCCAGAGATCAAAGAAAATGTTATGCTTGGACAAACTACTTCTGACAGACCAGATTTGGTTGCAAGAGTATTCAAAATTAAACTTAATTCCTTAATTTATGATATCACTAAAGCAGACTTATTTGGAAAATGTGTGGCTTTTGTTTATACTATTGAATTTCAAAAAAGAGGCCTGCCACATGCACATATACTTTTAATCTTGCAAGAAAAAGATAAATTAAATACAGCCGATAGAGTGGATTCAGTGATTAGTGCTGAACTGCCACATCCAGAAAAGCATTCAAGACTTTATGAGATTGTAACTCATAGAATGATACATGGCCCATGTGGAGAGAGCAATCCAAACTCACCATGTATGGAAAATAAGAAATGCATAAAAGAGTTTCCAAAACAATTTCAAATGCAGACTTATGTGAATTGTGATGGATATCCTTTCTATAAAAGAAGAGAAGGACAAACAGCTATTATCCGTGGCCAAAAGGTCGGCAATGGATATGTGGTTCCATACAATCCACATTTGCTGTTGAAGTGCAATGCACATATCAATGTGGAAGCTTGCACTTCCATCAAATCCATAAAATATGTGTATAAGACAGACAATGAAAAAGACAACCCCATTTTACATGACAAACTTTCTTCTTATTTAGATGCTCGCTATGTAAGTGCTCCTGAAGCAATGTGGCGTCTTCTAAAATTTGAGATGCATGATCGTTCACATGCTGTGTATCGATTAGCTGTCTATCTGCCACAAAGTCTAATTGTTTGCTTCACGGCCGGCAATTAAACTAATGCTTTAGCACAAAGTGAACATAGAGCAACAATGCTTACTGCTTGGTTTCAATTAAATTGTCAGGACACTGAGGCCAGACAATTTTTATACATTGACATTCCAAATCACTATGTATTCGTAAATGATGAATGGAGACAACGAAAGAAACATAATTATAAAATTATACCAAGAATGTATACCGTCAGTCCACGAGACATTGAACGTTTTAGTTTAAGATTACTGCTTTTACATGTTCCTGGTGCACAAAGTTATGAACATTTACGTACAGTCAATGACATAGTTTATGACACTTTCCAGTTAGCTGCAAGACATCAAAACTTTCTAGCAGATGATACAGAATGGGAGAGATGTCTTGAGGAAGCAACACTATGTCAAATGCCAAAGCAAATGAGAGAACAATTTGCTTTTATTTGTATATTTTGCAATGTACCAGATGCCTTAACTTTGTGGGAAAAATTTAAATTACATATGTGGGAAGATTTCTTGCAATGTTATAATGAGACCATTGCACAATTTAAAGCAATAATCGAAATACAGGAAATCTTTCTTTGTCATGGATTAAATTGTGCCAACTTTAATCTGCCTGATCCAGGATTTATAGATGAAATTAACTTTGATGAGTATGACACTGACATTAAATACCAAAAAACACAAGAAAAAATTGGAACTTTAAATGTATTGCAATTGGAAGCATTTAATGCCATCACAAATGAAATAGAAGATGAAATGCTCAAAGAGCGTTATTTCTATCTGGATGGTCCGGGTGGATCAGGAAAAACTTACCTATATAATTTGTTGATGAGTTGCATTCAAGCACAGGGTCAAATAGCACTGCCATTTGCAACCACTGGAATTGCTGCACTTTTGTTAGAAGGTGGTAGAACTGTGCATAGTGGATTTAAACTGCCAGTTCCCATTCTGGAAACATCAGTGTCGGATATTCGAATTAATTCATTACAAGCCAAACAATTGCATAAGAGTAAATTAATTATAATAGATGAGGCAACTATGATGTCATGTCATGCCCTCCAATGTATTGATCGATTATTAAAAGAAGTTATGGCTAATGATTTGCCATTTAGTGGAAAGGTGATGTTGTTAGGAGGAGATTTCAGGCAAACATTACCTGTGGTGCCACATGGCAATCATACTGACATAGTTGAAATGTGTATTAAAAGAAGTAAGCTGTGGAAAATATTTAAACATCTGAGATTGGAAGTAAATATGAGATCTGAAGGGCAGAATCAATTCAATGATTGGCTCATTAACATTGGAAAAGGAAAACAGCCAAAAATAACTAATTTACCTGGGGATGCAGTTCAAATTCCACCAGAAATGATTTCAACAGAACCATTAATTTCAACAGTCTTCCACAATACCATCAATAATGAGGGTTACTCAGACATTGCAAGCAAAGTCATATTGACATCAAAAAATTACGATGCCTTAAATTTAAACAACAAAATATTAAAATTAATCAATGCTCCCCCAAATAACTATTACAGTGCAGATTCTGTTCTGGCTGACGACAAAGAGAGTGAAGCAAACTTTAGTATGGAATTCATTAATTCTTTAACTCCCTCTGGAATGCCACCACATGTTTTGCAACTTAAAAAAGGGGCAATTATCATGCTATTGAGAAATATGAATCCAAAAAAAGGACTTTGTAATGGGACCAGATTAATTGTGAAGGAATTAAAGGATAATTTTATACATGCAGAAATTATGAGTGGAACCCATAAAGGCGAACCAGTTCTTATACCGAGAATTGATTTGGCTCCAAGTGAGAGTGGTTTGCCTTTTGTCCTTCAAAGGAGACAATTTCCCATTATCATGGCATTTGCCATGACCATCAATAAATCCCAAGTAAAAACTTTTAAGTCTGTTGGTATTTTTTTGAAGGAACCTGTGTTTGCACATGGACAACTATATGTTGCATTTTCAAGATGCAGTAATCCAGAGGAAATTAAAGTACATGTTGAAGAAAACACAAGCCAAGGTGATTTATTGAAAGATGGATGTGTTTTTACAAACAACATTGTATACTATGAGGTGCTGTAAATATACAGTACAGTGCTTTCATTTTGACAAAAAAAATTGATGTTACTCCGACTGATTTTAAAGTAGCAATATTTTAAGAAGAAACTTAATACAATGGCAAAAAATCAGAGAGAACAGTGGTTTTACTTCCTGGACAAAATTAGAGGTCTTTGGGACTCTTTAAATAGAGGACCACTATTTCCAATAGGAAACTTGATGTGCCATTTGAACAAAGTACAAGAAGAAGAAACAAAGAAGTATGAAAATGAACACAAAACTGTGGTTACACAGATTGGAAGGTCTTTCAAGTTACCTTTTCAGATGATTGGCCCCAGAAAACAATTAGGTGCCATTTACTTTAATTAGATGCTTATATTTAAATGTTTTAAAGTAGTATTTAACATGTTAACATTGTTTTTTAAAAGTTATGGAAAGTTATTTAAAGCTATATTGTATAACATTGTCTTTTCAAAGTTGTGAAAAAGCTATATTGAATATAGTCATACATTTATGTTACAACAAGTTTAAGCATTTGTTAATACATTCAACTGTATAATTTTAAGATAGAGTATTGATTCAGGGAGCAATCTGATCGCCAGTTAATGGGGTAGGGAAGGAATTATTTTTTTTCCCTCTTTGATACAATTGGCCAAGTTTCAATGGGGGGGTTTATTGTTTGCCTTCCTCTGGATTCAATGCAAATTTAATTTAACATGAGTTTAAAAAAAAAAGGTTACAAATAATGTAAGTGTACAAAATATTTACTTTTGGAAACTTTACATAGTTGTTTGTTATTTATACATAAATATAAATTCAAAATGTTATTATTGTTTAAAATACAAGTTGCATGTTAAAAACTTTGTTATGGTTTACAATACTTATTCATGAAAAATTAAAACATTGTTATATTGTTATTACATGTATGACAATTAAAAAAGTTCATATTTACAAAATAAATATATATATACCAGTTGGAGAAATACAAGTTGAAAGTTAAAAAAATATAAAGTTTTCTTCAACATTTTCTATTTATTGGTACTTAATAAAACAATAAAGACCAATAATGTGTGGCAAACAGTTTTCCCAGCATTAAAAATTCTATTGACCGTCATTTTTTGACGGGCAAGTCGCTAGTGTCCAAATAAGGCTCAGAGAAAGTGGCAGTGATCATGAACCATACAGAATTAATTATCATATAGTATAAAAGGCAATCAGTATTCCATAATAAGCCTAACCTGATGATGCACACTCCCAAATGCTGACTATTCAATTATTAGCACACAAAGCTAATTATTTCACATAAGATGTTGCACGAGTGTGCTAAAGATTCTGATATAAGAGCAACAAGCCAATTATGGCACAAACAAAATATGGCACAAAATGTGCCATGGGTTCTAATATTGACACAAATCATCAATATATATTGCACTATTAACAACCGTTATATATATATATATATATATATATATATATATATAATGCACCACTACCAGGAATTGCCAAAATGATTAACACTATTACATATACCCTTACATAGCAGTATATGTGATTCATTAGCCAAAAGAGTGGATATGACACACTTCAGCACAAATGTTGCTCATTTACAACTATCCACACATATCAACTGTCCACAGAGGAAACTTACCTCCACATGAGCCCCATCCCCATCATACCTTCAGCACACACGCTAGCTCTCCTTGGCATCTGATGTCACTCATCAGTGATGCTCAGCACATCCGTTTTGCACACCAAAAACTTGCGCATGTGCAGTTTATACCTCACGCATGCGCAATACCACCAATGATAAAGAGTAAATGTCCAGGGTATCTCTAGGAAACAATTTATAATAATGGGATATGTTCACATATCTACCAAGTGATATTGTTGCTGAGAAAATATCATTGGCAGTTTAAAAATTGATAATAGTAGCAAGTAGAGAGAGAAAAATACACCTTTAATTCCAATGATATTGTATACCCTAATAGAATGATCCTACATATGTGATGGAAGAATCTAAATCAAATACCATGTTAAAATATAATTTTAATAATGTACACAATATACACAAGACAATAAAATAGCTAAAAACACAGTAGTCCGGCCACCTACAAAATTGTGTTACAATTTGTGCAAAACCAAATAATAATAGAATTACTCTAACTATATATATATATATATATAGTGAATATGATACAAATCTACGCAGATTAAATCAAAATAGAAATTAGATCAACAATGGGCTGGTTGATACCAGTCTATATTATTAGTTAGATATTCATACAATAAAAGGTATGCATTGGATATCTGGGTTGCATATAAGTCATTTGCTATACAGTCATTCAGTAAGTGCCACCTTCATTCTGTAGTGGGGAGTGTATAGGCAGGTAGGCGAGACTACAGTTGTACCTCTGTGGCACTCTCTGTAAATACAATAGCAGATTAAGTATATGGAGGCCCGCTAGTTACCTCCCTAACTACCTATACAAACTAGGTCTATATTATCTATTCTGGGACTATGCCCACCACCTGCCCACTTACCCACTTCAGAATACGCTAAATCGTAGCACTTTGGCAATGAGCGCTGAAGGCGCTCATTGCAGGCGAGCCTCGTGTAGCGAGGCGAGCCATTAATCCGTACCACTTTTTTACACAAGATGCAGGACTTAGAAAAAAAAATACGAAATAAAAAAAATTACGAGATAAGCGGCGGAACCAAAACAATTAAAAAACACTAAATACACACCAAAAAATAACAAAAAGGTCACTTACAGCATGGGGAACCAGGCAGAACGTCTGGGAGTGAGGTGGAACTCCAATTTACATCGATTTAGACTATTTATAAACAGCGAAAATCGGCTAAGCGAGAAACAAATGGCAGACGAAAAAAATGAAAACGAGGCTACACTACTACGAACTGCGTAAAACACAGCCAAAGATGTATGTGCTCGAAAAATAACGAGACCAAGGATGCACAATAACCACGCAATGAGTAAAAAAGACACTAGCAAGTACATTTTACGAAACGCAATTACACATTTACGCATTAACACAGATTTCCCGCCTATGTCTCGCGGCACCTCGAATTTCCCGCCTAAAACAACGCATTTTTCTCGTGGAACAGCGGATTTCCAGCCTAAAACAATGCATTTGTCTCGCGCACAAAGCCTGTATATAGGGCACACTTGACACATAACTGACACTTTCTCCTCAGGTGATGACAGTCTGACTGGACATTTTCTGATGCCGGAAAATCTCAAGAGATTGTTAGCTCTTCAGGATACTGCTTCAGCAATATTACATTAAAAAAGTTAAATATCATTAATAATCATTAATTAAATTATTAATTACTTAATAAATAAATAAAAAAATATGAGGAAATTCAATTATTACAAAAATAATATCGTGCTTACCTGTGTGAAACAATTGTCATTAACATTCATAATGTACAATAATTAATTAATTAATCATTAATATCAAAATTAGTTAACGTTTAAGAATATGCATAAAAAAGGAACACATTGATTCATTAATTATTAATGTACATTATTTTAATAATTAATTTGTTATATATCATGCTTACCTGTGTGAAAGAATTGTAAATAACATTCATAATGTACTTTAATTAATTAATTAATCATTAGTAATCATTAATATCGAAAAAGGTTAACGTTTAAGAATGTGCATAAAAAAAGGAACACATTGATTCATTAATTATTAATGTACATTATTTTAATTTTTCAGTTCTTATATATTTATTATAAAATAACCCCCCCAAAAAAAGGGAATATTCTCATGCTTACATCTTAGTGTTATATTTAGTCAGACATTACTTTAATATTAATGAACATTAATTCATTCTTATCTTATTAGTAATGTACATTATTTTAATAATTCAGTTGTAACATACTCATTTTAAAATACCCCCCCCCAAAAAAAAGGAAATAGACTCATGCTTACATCTTGACGTTATATTTAGTCAGACATTAATTTAAGATTACTAGACATTAATTGAGTCTTATTTAAAGACTAACAGGAATATTGATTGTATGTTTTTAATCTATGCTAACATATCTGTGTTCAGCCTGATTGATTGATACGGATGAAGCAACATATTATACATTAATTTTACAATTTTCTATAATTGCAGTGGAGCTGTAGCTGAATGAACAGAGACAGTGACGTTTGGATCCAGTGAACATCATAAGGATAAGCTTGACAGGTACAGAATTGAATTATATTACTAAAGCAAGATATTAAGGAATATGCTTTTAGGTTTTTAATCTATCCAAATATGTCTGTTGATGTTCATTTAATGATATGGATGAAGCGAAATATTAAAAAGATTCTCAATTTTATTTAACAGTTTATTTGGATCTGCAAGTGAAACAACACACAGCGTGACGTTTGCAGCCTTTGAACAACATCAAGATCATCTTCACAGGTATAACATTTAATTTTGTAGTGATACATCAAAAAAGGCTATATTATATTTTGTGAAAATGCAGAGTACTTATTGAGTCATTAACGTATAATATTTAGGCATAACTTTGCAACAATTTTTAACATGCACTTATGTAAAGTTGAAAAGACAATACTAATTAATAATAATATTTAAAAAAAATAAGAAGCTTACAACACTTGCGAAAAAAAGTAATTTAATTTTATGCGGTGAAGTCAATCAAGAATTAATGGAATTGAAGGATTAATAATATAAATATATATATGTGCAGCTATTTCCTATTTAATATATGTCAATAAAATACTTTGAAAAATGGTTTCATTTATTTAATTGTAAAAAAGTACAACATTTTAAAATGCTTGATTAGTTTATTCATCAACTTTAATGTAACAGTACAAAAAGTAAAAAAAAATATGTACACAAAACAAAGAACAAACAATAATTACATCTCTATTTACAATTACAGATTAAAATGGCGGATAATGGAGAAGACAAAATTGAACACAAAAGAAGATTGGCAAGGGAAAGAAAGCAAAGGTGGAGATGCTCAGACACCAGAAACTTCACAATGCTTGCGAGAAGAAGATCGACAGAGACTTTTAAATAAAAGAAAGATGAGTAAGAAAGCCGCAAGTGAGTGTGTTGGGGCTTCCAAGAAACGTAAAAGTAAACAAAAACATCTATGTGAACCATTGTTGAATGATTCTATTTTGCAGAATGACTTAAATGTAGACACACATGACAACAATGTACATATAGAAAATGGGTCTGATATCTATGTGGAAAAAATATATGTCAATGTGTTTACTACTGCAGTACAAGTAGATACTCATTATTGTGGGTTACTTAATGTGCTTTGTCAGTTTTGTGGGGCCTATCATTTTCTAAAGGAAAGACCTATTGACGGAAATTTAATTAGTTGCTGTCAGAAAGGAAAGGTGAAACTTCCACTAAGACACCCATTTCCATATTATTTAAAATGCATTATGAGCGATCCAACATTTCCAAATTATAATAATTTCAAACAAAACATAAGGTCTTATAACAGTGCAATTTCATTTGCTTCAATGGGTGCAACATTAGCAGAAAATGTACCAGGACATGGTCTTTACTGTTTTAGAGTTCAAGGTCAAATGTACCACCGAACTTCTCATTTACACCCACAAGAAGGAGAACAAAGGAAATTTGCACAGATATATCTCTTACATACAATGGAAGCTGTGGAACAAAGACTGACACTTCCAGAAAATAAACAGTGTTTGCGCATAGTCTTTGAACAGCTGGATAAAATTATGCAAAAAAAACCATACAGTCAAGCATACAAACAATTAGCGCAGCTTGAAAAAGAACAACAGGAACACCAAGAGTAAATATAGTGTTAAAAAGAGATCGCAACACTGATCAAAGGAGGTATAATTTGCCTACAGTAAATGAGGTTGCCATAGTGTTTAAAAATGAAGATAATGAACCACCTTTTCAGCGTGATATTAGAATATATCCATGCAATGAAGAACAACCATTTATCAACATAAATATATTAAGCTGTAATTTAGATCCAATGACATATCCCATTTTCTTTCCAAATGGGGAACCTGGATGGAAACCAAAATTACAATTGGAAAGTTATCCCAATACTAAACTTCGTCTTAGATCTAATATTTCCATGCTGGAATATATAGTGGCACAAACTGCTATCCGTGATTGTTTTAATGCAATTTTACATGGAGGGAAACTCACTCAACAATGGATTATTGATTCATATCTACAAGTTGAAGCCAATAATCTAAATTTCATAAAATTTCAACAAAATAAATTAAGAGTAGAACAGTATTGTGGGTTAATGGATTATGTGGCAGAATTAGCTTCCAACAGAGACATTCCAGCTGGAAGAGCAATTATTTCGCCATCCACTTTCCAAGGATCTCCTCGCAATATGCAAGAAAGGTATAATGATGCCATGGCTATTGTCACAAAAATTTGGCAAACCATATTTATTTATTACATTCACAAGTAATCCCAATGGGCAGAGATCAAGGAAAATTTGAATCTGGGACAAACTACTTCTGACCAACCAGATTTAATGGCAAGAGAATTCAAAATCAAACTCAATTCATTAATACATGATATCACTAAAGCACACTTATTTGGACAATGTGTGGCTTTTGTTTACACCAATGAATTTCAAAAAAGAGGATTGCCACATGCTCACATACTTTTAATACTGCAGGAAAAAGATAAGTTGAACACTGCAGAGAGAGTGGATTCAGTAATTTCCGCAGAATTGCCAGACCAAGAAAAATATAAAAAACTTTGGGAGATTATTACGCATAGAACGATTCATGGCCCATGTGGAGAGATGAATCCTAATTCACCATGTATGGAAAATAAAAAATGTACTAAAGAATTTCCAAAACAATTTCAAATGCAAACTCATGCAAATTGTGATGGATATCCTTTGTATAAAAGAACACAAGAACAAACAGCTATTATCCGTTGCCAAAAGGTTGATAATAGATTTGTCGTTCCATACAATCCACATTGGCTCATCAAGTACAATGCACACATCAATGTGGAAGCTTGCACTTCGATTAAATCAATTAAGTATGTGTATAAATGTATATACAAAGGATATGACGCAGCTACTGTTGTTGTGCAAGGTGCTGCAAATGAAAACGAAAATACAATTTTACATGATGAACTATCAAATTATTTAGATGCTCGGTATGTGAGTGCTCCTGAAGCAATGTGGCGTCTATAAAATTATACCACGCATCTATACCGTCAGTCCAAGGGACCCTGAACGTTTCAGCTTAAGATTACTTCTGCTACATGTTCCCGGGGCACAGAGTTTTGAGCATTTACGTACAGTGAATTACATAGTTTATGATACATTCCTATTACTTACAAGACATCAAAATTTCATAGCTGATGATACAGAATGGGAGAGGTGTCTGGAAGAAGCAGCACTATTGCAAATGCCAAAGCAAATGAGACCACAATTTGCATTCATTTGCATATTTTGCAATGTACCTGATGCTTTCACTTTGTGGGAAACATTTAAATTAAACATGTCAGAAGACTTCTTGAAACCTTACAGAGAACCAATAGCTCTGTTAAAAACATTGATGGAAATAAAGAAATGTTGTTGGCAAATGGATTAAATTGTGCAAGTTTTAATTTACCAGATCCAGGACTTATAGATGACATAAATTTTGATGATTATGACACTGCGCTACAAAAACAAAAAACCCAAGAAAAACTGGCAAATTTAAATACTTTACAGTTAGAAGCATTTCATGCCATCACAAATGCTACAGATGATGAAATGGTCAAAGACCGGTATTTCTATCTAGACGGCCCAGGTGGATCAGGAAAAACTTATCTGTACAATTGTTTGATGAGTTATATTCGATCACAGGGTCAGATAGCTATGCCATTTGCAACAACTGGAATTGCTGCACTTTTGTTAGATGGTGGTAGAACTGTACATAGTGGATTTAAGCTGCCAGTTCCCATTTTGGAAACATCAGTGTCAGATATTCGACTGAATTCCTTACAAGCAAAAAAATGTAAACTAACTAAACTAATTATCATAGAAAAGGCAAAAATGATGTCATGTCATGCATTGCAATGTTTTGACAGATTCTTAAAAGAAGTGATGGATAATAAGTTGCAATTTGGTGGAAAGGTGATGCTGTTAGGAGGAGATTTTAGGCAAACATTACCTGTTGTGCCACACGGAAATAGAAAGGAGATCATTGAAACATGTATCAAGACCAGTAAACTGTGGCAAATATTTACACATCTCAAATTAGAATTAAATATGAGATTTGAAGGCCAAAATGAATTCAATGATTGGCTCATTAAAATCGGAGAAGGAAAACATCCAGAAATACAGCATTTACCAAATTATACCATTGAAATTCCATCAGAAATGGTTTGCAATGAATCACTCATATCAGCCATATTTCTAAACACTCTTAATAACGAGGATTACTCAGACATTGCAAACAAAGTGATATTAACATTAGAGATGTCGCAAATAGTTCGCCGGCGGACTGTTCCCGGCGAACATAGCATGTTCGCGTTCGCGGCGAACTGCGAACATATGCAATGTTCGATCCGCCCCCTATACTTTATCATTAAACAAACTTTGACCCTGCACCTCACAGTCAGCAGACACATTCCAGCCAATCAGCATCATACCCTGCCTTCCAGACCCTTCAACCTCATGGACAGCAGCCATTTTGGAATCATAACTAACTTGCAGTCTTACTGAGAGGAGACTGAGTGTAGGTGATACTAATTCAATAGGGAAAACCATAGCTAGGCTACTGTACATAGTGTCCAATACAGTCCTGAAGGACTCTTTTGATCTCTGCTGCAAGGACAGAACCCCAAAAAGCCCTTTTTAGGGCTATAACATCAGTCTGTTTTTTTGTTTTTTTCTGTTTAATCTACAGTAAGTTAATTTGCCTGCCTACTAGCCAGTGTGTGTGTCAGGCTCACAACTTATACTGTGCCCAGTGCAACCCATCCAATCTGGTGGTGTACCAGCAATTTACTTTTAAAAACCAAAACTTTTATTTTGTCTAATCTAAGTTCATTTGCCTGCCTACTAGCCAGTGTGTGTGTCAGGCTCACAACTGATACTGTGCCCAGTGCAACCAATACAATCAGGTGGTGTACCAGCAGTATACCTTTAAAAAACCCCAAATTGTATTTTGTTAAATCTAAGTTCATTTTCCTGAAAGCTAGTCTGTGCGTGTCTCAGGCTCACAACTGATAATATGCCCAGTGCAACCAATCCAATCAGGTGGTGTACGAGCAGTATACATTTAAAAAACAAAACTTTTATTTTGTCTAATCTAAGTTCATTTGCCTGCCTACTAGCCAGTGTTTGTGTCAGGCTCACAACTGATACTGTGCCCAGTGCAACCAATCCAATCAGCTGGTGTACCAGCAGTCTACTTTTAAAAACCAAGACTTTTATTTTGTCTAATCTAAGTTCATTTGCCTGACCGCTATTCTGTGTGTTTCTCAGGCTCACAACTGATACTGTGCCCAGTGCAATCAATCCAATCTGGTGGTGTACCAGCAGTCTACTTTTAAAAACCAAGACTTTTATTTTCTCTAATCTAAGTAAATTTGCCTGCCTACTAGCCAGTGTGTGTGTCAGGCTCACAACTGATACTGTGCCCAGTGCAACCAATCCAATCAGGTGGTGTACCAGCAGTGTACATTTAAAAAACCCAAAATTGTATTTTGTTAAATCTAAGTTCATTTGTCTGACCTCTATTCTGTGTGTTTCTCAGGCTCACAACTGATACTGTGCCCAATGCAATCAATCCAATCTGGTGGTGTACCAGCAGTCTACCTTTAAAAAAAACCAAAATTGTATTTTGTTAAATCCTAAGTTCATTTGCCTGACAGCTAGTCTGTGTGTGTCAGGCTCACAACTGATACTGTGCCCAGTGCAACCAATCCAATCAGGTGGTGTACCAGCAGTCTACTTTTAAAAAAACCCAAATTGTATTTTGTTAAATCTAAGTTCATTTGCCTGACCGCTATTCTGTGTGTTACTCAGGCTCACAACTGATACTGTGCCCAGTGCAATCAATCCAAGCTGGTGGTGTACCAGCAGCCTACTTTTAAAAACCAAAACGTTTATTTTGTCTAATCTAAGTTCATTTGCCTGCCTACTAGCCAGTGTGTGTGTCAGGCTCACAACTGATACTGTGCCCAGTGCAACCAATCCAATCAGGTGGTGTACAAGCAGTGTACATTTAAAAAACCCAAAATTGTATTTTGTTAAATCTATGTTCATTTGCCTGACAGCTAGTCTGTACATGTCTCAGGCTCACAACTGATACTGTGCCCAGTGCAACCAATCCAATCAGGTGGTGTACGAGAAGTATACATTTAAAAACCAAAACTTTTATTTTGTCAAATCTAAGTTCATTTGCCTGCCTACTAGCCAGTGTTTGTGTCAGGCTCACAACTGATACTTTGCCCAGTGCAACCAATCCAATCAGCTGGTGTACCAGCAGTCTACTTTTAAAAACCAAGACTTTTATTTTGTCTAATCTAAGTTCATTTGCCTGACCGCTATTCTGTGTGTTTCTCAGGCTCACAACTGATACTGTGCCCAGTGGAATCAATCCAATCTGGTGGTGTACCAGCAGTCTACTTTTAAAAACCAAAACGTTTATTTTGTCTAATCTAAGTTCATTTGCCTGCCTACTAGCCAGTGTGTGTGTCAGGCTCACAACTGATACTGTGCCCAGTGCAACCAATCCAATCAGGTGGTGTACGAGCAGTATACATTTAAAAACCAAAACTTTTATTTTGTCTAATCTAAGTTCATTTGCCTGCCTACTAGCCAGTGTTTGTGTCAGGCTCACAACTGATACTGTGCCCAGTGCAACCAATCCAATCAGGTGGTGTACAAGCAGTGTACATTTAAAAAACCCAAAATTGTATTTTGTTAAATCTAAGTGCATTTGCCTGACAGCTAGTCTGTGCGTGTCTCAGGCTCACAACTGATACTGTGCCCAGTGCAACCAATCCAATCAGGTGGTGTACGAGCAGTATACATTTAAAAACCAAAACTTTTATTTTGTCTAATCTAAGTTCATTTGCCTGCCTACTAGCCAGTGTTTGTGTCAGGCTCACAACTGATACTGTGCGCAGTGCAACCAATCCAATCAGCTGGTGTACCAGCAGTCTACTTTTAAAAACCAAGACTTTTATTTTGTCTAATCTAAGTTCATTTGCCTGACCGCTATTCTGTGTGTTTCTCAGGCTCACAACTGATACTGTGCCCAGTGCAATCAATACAATCAGGTGGTGTACCAGCAGTCTACTTTTAAAAACCAAGACTTTTATTTTGTCTAATCTAAGTTCATTTGCCTGACCGCTATTCTGTGTGTTTCTCAGGCTCACAACTGATACTGTGCCCAGTGGAATCAATCCAATCTGGTGGTGTACCAGCAGTCTACTTTTAAAAACCAAAACTTTTATTTTTTCTAATCTAAGTACATTTGCCTGCCTACTAGCCAGTGTGTGTGTCAGGCTCACAACTGATACTGTGCCCAGTGTAACCAATCCAATCAGGTGGTGTACCAGCAGCCTACCTTTAAAAAACCCAAAAATGTATTTTGTTAAATCTAAGTTCATTTGCCTGACCGCTATTCTGTGTGTTACTCAGGCTCACAACTGATACTGTGCCCAGTGCAATCAATCCAAGCTGGTGGTGTACCAGCAGCCTACTTTTAAAAACCAAAACTTTTATTTTGTCTAATCTAAGTTCATTTGCCTGCCTACTAGCCAGTGTGTGTGTCAGGCTCAAAACTGATACTGTGCCCAGTGGAATCAATCCAATCTGGTGGTGTACCAGCAGTCTACTTTTAAAAACCAAAACTTTTATTTTGTCTAATCTAAGTTCATTTGCCTGCCTACTAGCCAGTGTGTGTGTCAGGCTCACAACTGATACTGTGCCCAGTGCAACCAATCCAATCAGGTGGTGTACAAGCAGTGTACATTTAAAAAACCCAAAATTGTATTTTGTTAAATCTAAGTTCATTTGCCTGACAGCTAGTCTGTGCGTGTCTCAGGCTCACAACTGATACTGTGCCCAGTGCAACCAATCCAATCAGGTGGTGTACGAGCAGTATACATTTAAAAACCAAAACTTTTATTTTGTCTAATCTAAGTTCATTTGCCTGCCTACTAGCCAGTGTTTGTGTCAGGCTCACAACTGATACTGTGCCCAGTGCAACCAATCCAATCAGCTGGTGTACCAGCAGTCTACTTTTAAAAACCAAGACTTTTATTTTGTCTAATCTAAGTTCATTTGCCTGACCACTATTCTGTGTGTTTCTCAGGCTCACAACTGATACTGTGCCCAGTGCAATCAATCCAATCTGGTGGTGTACCAGCAGTCTACTTTTAAAAACCAAGACTTTTATTTTCTCTAATCTAAGTTCATTTGCCTGCCTACTAGCCAGTGTGTGTGTCAGGCTCAAAACTGATACTGTGCCCAGTGCAACCAATCCAATCAGGTGGTGTACCAGCAGTGTACATTTAAAAAACCCAAAATTGTATTTTGTTAAATCTAAGTTCATTTGTCTGACCTCTATTCTGTGTGTTTCTCAGGCTCACAACTGATACTGTGCCCAATGCAATCAATCCAATCTGGTGGTGTACCAGCAGTCTACCTTTAAAAAAACCAAAATTGTATTTTGTTAAATCCTAAGTTCATTTGCCTGACAGCTAGTCTGTGTGTGTCAGGCTCACAACTGATACTGTGCCCAGTGCAACCAATCCAATCAGGTGGTGTACCAGCAGTCTACTTTTAAAAAACCCCAAATTGTATTTTGTTAAATCTAACTTCATTTACCTGACCGCTAGTGTGTGTGTGTCTCAGTTTTACAACTGATACTGTGCCCAGTGCAACCAATCCAATCAGGTGGTGTACACACAGTCGACATTTAAAAAACCCCAAATTAAATTTTGTTAAATCTAAGTTCATTTGCCTGACCGCTATTCAGTTGTTTCTCAGGTTCACAACTGATACTGTGCCCAGTGCAATCAATCCAATCTGGTGGTGTACCAGCAGCCTACTTTTAAAAAACAAAACTTTTATTTTGTCTAATCTAAGTTCATTTGCCTGCCTACTAGCCAGTGTGTGTGTCCGGCTCACAACTGATACTGTGCCCAGTGCAACCAATCCAATCAGCTGGTGTACCCGCAGCCTACCTTTAAAAAACCCAAAATTGTATATTGTTAAATTGAAGTACATTTGCCTGACCACTAGTCTGTTTGTGTCTCAGTTTTACAACTGATACTGTGCCCAGTGCAACCAATCCAATTAGGTGGTGTACCAGCAGCCTACCTTTAAAAAACCCAAAAATGTATTTTGTTAAATCTAAGTTCATTTGCCTGACCGCTATTCTGTGTGTTACTCAGGCTCACAACTGAATCTGTGCCCAGTGCAATCAATCCAAGCTGGTGGTGTACCAGCAGCCTACTTTTAAAAACCAAAACTTTTATTTTGTCTAATCTAAGTTCATTTGCCTGCCTACTAGCCAGTGTGTGTGTCAGGCTCACAACTGAGACTGTGCCCAGTGCTCAGAGAGCATGTTGTGTGCATGCTTGAGCTCCAAACAAAAGGCTTTTTAGGGTCTTAGTCCCTCAAATACAAGTTTTATTTTAACACCTTTTTGTTAATAAGCACTTTGTGCACGGTGTTGTTCATTTTTGGGAGTTTTTGTGGTTTTTTTCTTAGTTTAATTTAAGTTTTAGTTTTTTGGGGGTCAGGCTCAACTCTCTATCCCAGGAGAGTGAGCTGTCTCCTGGATACTTTGCCACACCCCTCCCTTAGCACTACACCTTCACTCCTGGAGCTTTGTTACTTTGACTTTTTTTTCTTTTAAAAAGTTTATTAGGTTTTGTTGAAGTTTTGTTTGTTTGGTGTTGGGTTTTATGTTTTGGGGGAGAGAAGACAAGTAACATCTTTGTAGGCAGTGGGGGGGGAAAACAATTAGATTTTTTGTTGTTAAGGCTTTTTTTTTAACATCTGACACAGAGACACAGAGGGGTTAAAAAGCCTCTGTGTTCTCTGTGTTGTTGCATTTAGTAACACCTTGCAACAGGCCATTAACCCTTCCACTGCCAAACATCATCTCTCTCTCTCCCTTAGTTTTTGTCTCCCTTAGTTTTGTCTTTTTGTTTCTTTTTCACACTTTTATATTTTTAAAAAAAAGAAAACAGTAGAAAATCATAAAACAAAAAATAAAAATAAATAAAACAAATAAACTAAAAAAAAAAAGGGTCTAAACATGAGGGATAAGACCATTAAGAAGCCTCAGGGGTCAAAAGGGGGAATAATGGCCCCTGAAAATCCTAGCTGCAGCACTGCACAGCATAGGCCCCAGGCAGATAAGGCAGCCCCAGCTCCTGGTGGTTCTGCCAGCAGACCTACCCCTGTGGCTAATACCTGGTCACAGGTGGTTTCTGCTGGCCCCAGTAATACCACCGCTGGGGCTGAGGGGCAGATCACCAGGAAGCATGGGGTTAAATGTCAGATGTCTGGGGTCTACAGCATTGATATCTATCTGCGTGCTGCAGCTAATGTCATCAGCCCCTCTGTTATAGTAGCAGCCAGCAAAATGTACGGGAAAGCAGTTTTTTTTACCCGTACTCTGGCTGCTGCACACATTCTTATACAGAGAGGCATCACAGTGGGGGGATTATATGTCCCAATAGAACCCCTGGAAGGGTTGGGCACAAAAGTAACACTCTCTAATGTGCCCCCCTTCCTACCAGACTCCCTCCTGCGCCCCCACCTGCTAACCCTAGGGGAAGTAAAAACACCATTTATTAAAATTCCCCTGGGGTGCAGAGAGAGAGCACTTCGTCATGTGCTCTCTTTCAAGAGGCAGGTACAAATGTGCCTGCCTCAGGGCGCAGAAAACATAGAGGGGTCTTTTGGGGTTCCATTTGAGGGGGTGCTGTACAGGATTTTTTACAGCACTACGGAGGTGCAGTGCTATCATTGCAAAGGGTTGGGGCATACACGTAGGAATTGTCCTAATGTAAAGCATCATGCCCCAGCCCCAGCAAATGGCACCTCCGTCAGTACGGCACCCATCCCCGCTGAGCCCATAACAGCGGGGACCTCAAGGGTCATAGCCCCCCCACAGAGCTCAGGCAAGGAGGCCGTTCCTCAAGCCACCACCACGGCCTCCAAACCCCCTTCTTCCCCAAAAAAGCCATCTGTGTCTGTGGTCTCCAGCAAGACTGCAGACACGGGGAAAAAGGGGAAGAATGTCACCGGTCCTCCCAGTGTCACAGCTGCATCTCCCAAGTCCCAATCTGCCCCCACCATAATTACATCAGTTAGTGTGGGGGCACAGTGTAAGCAGAGGGATAATAAGCCCTCTGCAGGGGAGGCAGCTAGTGGCAGCTCCTCTTCCAGGAGTGACGTCCCCAGGAAGAGGAAGCATAAAACCAACAGGGAGGTTGCTGATAAGTGGGAAGTGCTCTATAGTGGAGCACCTCCCTCTAAAAGCAAGAAGAGGAACAAAACATCTCCTCCTCATCCGGTGACATTGTCTGGCCCAGTTATTAAGCTCAGCCAGCCGGTGCCAGACCACACATCTCTCTCTCCAGACCCTATAGGGGTTAATGTGGAAAAGGGTCTGGAGGAAAAGCAGGGGCAAGAGGGTCTCCCAAGTGAGGCAGGGGTAGACAAGAAAGATCAGGTTCTGCCTCTGGCCTTTGAGGGGGGACCCAACAAAGCCCCTGCTGAATGGGTAGTCAGTGTCCCTGAGGTGCTGAGCTTCAAGGGCACCAGTCAGTCTCCTCCTCCAGTGTCACTCTCTAGTTACGTACCTCGGGCTTTGTTAGAGCCCCAGGCCGAGTCACTACTGGAGGGGGGGAATATAGGCATGACCCCCATTCAGGACCCCATGGATTTGTCTGTCAGGGGGGATGTGGCACAAGGGGAAGTGGAAATGGGGGAGGGTGATAAAACAGGTTTTCCTGTTAACATCATGGGAGAGCCTGTCTACCCTCCTCAGCCGTCCACTGACCCTAACATCGGTGCCATCCAAGCTGAGCAAGCAGCGGTGGAACTGGCAGAGGAGGCATATAAAGCCTCCAAGGCTTCCATTAAGGAAGCCATGCCAGCCACTGCTGTCCAGCCAGCTACCCCTGAATGCACTCCTGAAGCTACAGGGGTGCAGCAGCAATCCAAGGGTCCATTATTTACCTTGAAGGGTGCTAAAGGGACTCCTTCTGTATCATCTAAGAGGGGGTCCCTGAGAATAAAGCTGAGGAAACTGACTCCAGCCGGGGAGGATGGAGTAAAAGCCCTCAGCCAAGAGGAGCCCAGGGGTGACCCACTAGAAGGAACATCAGATTCTGGGTGGGTTATCCCTGTCAAGGAAATAGATCTATTCCTTGAGAGCACCCTTCATGGACAAAAGAAAAGGAAGGTGCGGCTGGCCTTGGAGAGGTGGAAGAATATGTCGTTTATTCTCCACTCTCTCCAGCAATATCTAGTGGTCAGCACTAGGGCCAAGAATTCTGGGACTGCGGAGCATCTCCGCGTCCGGAAATTCTATAAAATGTGCGTGTCCTATCAGCAGTCTCAAGGGTCTGAGGAACGCACAATTCCTGACACGCAGTAATGGCTTTGCACATCAGCACGCTAAATACCAATGGCTGTCAAGACAGTTTCCGCAGGTTCCAGGTACTCTCCTATTTATATCAGGGAGGGTACTCTGTGAGCTTCCTGCAGGAAACTCACACCACTCCAGAGGCTGAGGCCTCGTGGCAACTGGAGTGGAGAGGCAGGGTCTTCTTCAGCCACTTCACATCGGCGTCATGTGGAGTGGTGACCCTGTTCTCAGAGTCTTTTCAGCCAGAGCTGCTGCTTGTGAAAGCTGTTATCCCAGGCCGTCTAATCCACCTCCGGGTCCGAGAGCAGGGTAGCATCATTAACCTAGTTAATATATATGCCCCTGCTGGAGGGCTCGAGAGAGTGAGGTTCCTCGCCAGACTGTCCCAGTTTTTGGAGACGGTTGACGCAGATGAGTGTTTGGTACTCGGGGGTGATTTCAACTGCACCCTCGACGCTCTGGACCGGAATAGTCCGGAGCCGTACCCGCCTTCTGCGTCAGCCCTGCGGGAGATCATCGCCCGCTTCTCCCTGGAGGACATCTGGCGAGAGCAGAACCCAGGGGCATCAGACGGTTTCACCTACGTCAGGGTGAGAGCCGGTCTAATGTCCCACTCCCGGATCGACAGACTATATATATCTAGTCACTATATGTCACGAGTCGGTTCTTGTGCCATTAGGCTGGCTCCGTTCACAGACCACAACTGTGTGTCTGTGACAGTGGCGCTAACACCAACAGCGCCACGAGCCGCCTATTGGCACTTCAACAATGCTTTGTTGAAGGACCAGGGGCTCGTGACATTGATCCGGGAGTTTTGGACGGACTGGAGGGGTTGCAAGGGGGACTTTGCCACGTTAAAACTGTGGTGGGACGTGGGCAAGGTTCATTTGCGACTTCTGTGTCAGGAATATACCAAGGGTGCGAGTGGGCAGCGCGAAGCTGAGTTGGAGTCACTCCAGGGGGAGGTACTCCATCTGGAGCAGAGGCTGTTCACTTGTAGGGACCAATCCCTGCAGAGCGAGTATGTAGAGAGGAAGGGTGTCCTCTGTGACCTGGAACGACACCAGGCCAAGGGGGCATACGTGCGCAGCCGCTTAGGTTTTCTCAAAGATCTAGACCGCGGCTCGCGCCTCTTCTACTCACTGGAGAAAAAGGGGGGTAACAGTAGGCACATCACCTGTCTTCTAGATGAAGACGGTGCCCCCCTTACAGATCCGGAGAGTATCCGGGATAGAGCCCGGAACTTTTATAAAGATCTTTACTCTGGGGATCCCATTTCTCCAGACGCCTGCAGGGTGCTATGGGAGGGGCTCCCCACAGTCAGTGAGGGTGTAAGAGAGCGGCTTGATATACCACTATCTTTTCAAGAGCTCTCTGAAGCCCTCCGTGCCATGTCCTGTGAGAAGTCTCCAGGACTGGACGGACTGACTGTAGAGTTTTTCCAATTTTTCTGGGAGACTCTGGGACCTGATTTCCATCTGGTCCTTGCGGAAGCCCTGGAGACCGGGGAGATGCCCCTGTCTTGTCGCAGGGCAGTACTTGCCCTGCTGCCCAAAAAGGGGGATCTCCGGCTTATTAAGAACTGGCGACCGGTCTCTCTGCTCAGCACGGACTACAAGATTGTAGCTAAAGCCATCTCGCTTAGACTTGGGTCTGTGCTGGCAGAATTGGTTCACCCTGACCAGTCCTATGCGATCCCGGGCCGGACTAACTTTGATAGTATCTTTCTGGTCCGGGATCTATTGCATTATTCTCGCAGGACTGGTCTGTCACTCGCCTTTCTCTCTTTAGATCAAGAGAAGGCGTTTGACAGGGTGGACCATGGTTACCTCATAGCCACTCTGCAAGCGTACGGCTTTGGCCCACAGTTTGTGGGCTTTATAAGAACGCTGTACGCCTCTGCAGAGTGTTTACTTAAAATCAATTGGTCCCTAACAGCACCTTTGGTATTTGGACGAGGGGTGCGTCAAGGATGTCCCTTGTCTGGACAGTTATATGCACTGGCCATCGAGCCTTTCCTCTGCCTACTGAGGAAAAGGCTCACAGGGCTGGTGCTAAAAGATCCAGACATGCGGATTGTCCTTTCAGCTTATGCTGACGATGTGCTCCTCGTGGCCCAGGATCCAGTTGATCTTGAGCTGGCAAAACAGTGCCAGGAGGTATATTCAGCTGCCTCCTCCGCTCAGATCAACTGGTCCAAATGCACAGGCCTTTTAGAGGGTAATTTACAGTTAGACTCTTTGCCTCCCACGTTTTGTGACATCACGTGGGAGGCAGATGTCATTAAATATCTGGGGGTCTACCTGTCCGCTGCGGACGCTTCCGTCCCAGACAACTGGAGGGAGTTAGAGGGCAGTGTCCTCTCTCGTCTGGGACGATGGAGGGGTCTAGCAAAAATGCTTTCCCTTAGGGGGCGGACTCTAGTGGTGAATCAGCTGGTGGCTTCTCAGATCTGGCACCGGCTGATTTGTCTGAGTCCGACCCCCGAGTTTGTCACCAATATCCAGAGGAATTTGTTAGATTTCCTCTGGATGGGAAGGCATTGGGTCTCTGCAGGGGTGGCAAGTCTGCCTTTGGTGGAGGGTGGACAGGGAGTAGTTTGTGTGTGCTCCCAGTTGTCCACCTTCCGCCTTCAGTACCTGCAGAGATACCTATATGCAGATCCCTCTCCGCAGTGGTGCGCACTGGCATCCAGCTTTTATCGCCAGTTGCGCAACCTGGGGTATGACCGGCAATTATTTCTGATCAGGCCCGAGGGGTTTGGGAGAGACCTCTCTGTGTTGCCGGCATACTACCAGGAAACCCTCAAGGCCTGGAGCATGGTCTCCGTGACCAGGCAGGGCTTGCCTTTGGGGGATGAAATATTCACAGAGCCCCTGCTATTTAATCCAGCAGTGGGGGCTCCAATGTTACAGTCCCCCAGTATCATCCGCCGCCTTAGTCATGCACGGATGACCCGAGTCGGGGATCTCCTGGAATACGGGCGTTCTGATTGGGTGTCACCCCAGGAGCTTGCGCTCCGTTTGGGATATGTGACGCCCAAAGTCTCAGGGCGCTTGCTCCAGGAGATTAGAGATGCCATCTCCCCCGACTCGCGCACCTTCCTTCGCGGGGCTTTGCAGGCCGGAGTGCCACATGCACCTTTCAACACCCCTTCTCCGGCTGTTTGCATTGGACACAAGCCCCGTGTTTCCCCTCAGGCTCCTCCTGTCCCCAACCTCTCGAGGTTGAGGGACATACCCTCGGCATGCTTTCGCGGCATGCCGAGGAAGAGCTTATATTCTCTCGTGCTCCATACAGTGCACTTCCTTGCCCTCGTGACCCGTCCCGATACCATCTGGAGGCGGGTCCTACCAGCTGACGAGGGCAAGAGGCCCCGGTGGAGGGAACTTTATTCTGATTTAGTTCCACGACCCACCGGGGACTTGAGTTGGAGAGTGCTCCATGGTGCACTGAGCACGGGAGAGTACTTAGCTAAATTCTCGGACTCTCCCTCCACTTGTCCATTCTGTGGCAAGGGAGAGTCCGTGTATCATGTTTATTTTAGTTGCGCCAGACTGCAGCCCCTCTTGTCACTCTTGAGGGGCCTCCTCCTGCAGTTCTGGCTGCATTTCTCCCCTCACATTTTTATTTTTGGGCGCCCAGTGTCCCAGGGCAATAAGGCCAGGGACCTCCTCGTCAACCTGCTCCTGGCATTAGCCAAGTTGGCTATATATAAGTCCAGGAAGCAGTGTTTGATAGGGGGGGTTCCCTTGTCACTTGAGGCCATGTTCCGGGTGCTGGTGCGCTCCCGTATCCGGGCAGAGTACCACCTGGCTTTGTCTACTGGGGGAATGGATGAGTTTGTCTCCCAGTGGGCTGTAGATGGTGTGCTCTGCTCGGTATCCCCCCATCCGGTTTCTTTTTCTTTCAACCTCCTAATATGATTTTTATTTAGTTTACAGAAAATGTTTTCTCATAATTTTAAAATACACTGTGCCCAGTGGAATCAATCCAATCTGGTGGTGTACCAGCAGTCTACTTTTAAAAACCAAAACTTTTATTTTGTCTAATCTAAGTTCATTTGCCTGCCTACTAGCCAGTGTGTGTGTCAGGCTCACCACTGATACTGTGCCCAGTGCAACCAATCCAATCAGGTGGTGTACAAGCAGTGTACATTTAAAAAACCCAAAATTGTATTTTGTTAAATCTAAGTTCATTTGCCTGACAGCTAGTCTGTGCGTGTCTCAGGCTCATAACTGATACTGTGCCCAGTGCAACCAATCCAATCAGGTGGTGTACGAGCAGTATACATTTAAAAACCAAAACTTTTATTTTGTCTAATCTAAGTTCATTTGCCTGCCTACTAGCCAGTGTTTGTGTCAGGCTCACAACTGATACTGTGCCCAGTGCAACCAATCCAATCAGCTGGTGTACCAGCAGTCTACTTTTAAAAACCAAGACTTTTATTTTGTCTAATCTAAGTTCATTTGCCTGACCGCTATTCTGTGTGTTTCTCAGGCTCACAACTGATACTGTGCCCAGTGCAATCAATCCAATCTGGTGGTGTACCAGCAGTCTACTTTTAAAAACCAAGACTTTTATTTTCTCTAATCTAAGTTCATTTGCCTGCCTACTAGCCAGTGTGTGTGTCAGGCTCACAACTGATACTGTGCCCAGTGCAACCAATCCAATCAGGTGGTGTACCAGCAGTGTACATTTAAAAAACCCAAAATTGTATTTTGTTAAATCTAAGTTCATTGTCTGACCTCTATTCTGTGTGTTTCTCAGGCTCACAACTGATACTGTGCCCAATGCAATCAATCCAATCTGGTGGTGTACCAGCAGTCTACCTTTAAAAAAACCAAAATTGTATTTTGTTAAATCCTAAGTTCATTTGCCTGACAGCTAGTCTGTGTGTGTCAGGCTCACAACTGATACTGTGCCCAGTGCTCAGAGAGCATGTTGTGTGCATGCTTGAGCTCCAAACAAAAGGCTTTTTAGGGTCTTAGTCCCTCAAATACAAGTTTTATTTTAACACCTTTCTGTTTATAAGCACTTTGTGCACGGTGTTGTTCTTTTTTTGGGAGTTTTTGTGGTGTTTTTCTTAGTTTAATTTAAGTTTTTGTTTTCTGGGAGTCAGGCTCAAGTCTCTATCCCAGGAGAGTGAGCTGTCTCCTGGATACTTTGCCACACCCCTCCCTTAGCACTACACCTTCACTCCTGGAGCTTTGTTACTTTGACTTTTTTTTCTTTTAAAAAGTTTATTAGGTTTTGTTGAAGTTTTGTTTGTTTGGTGTTGGGTTTTATGTTTTGGGGGAGAGAAGACAAGTAACATCTTTGTAGGCAGTGGGGGGGAAAACAATTTGAAGTTTTGTTTAAAAGGCTTTTTTAACATCTGACACAGAGACACAGAGGGGTTAAAAAGCCACTGTGTTCTCTGTGTTGTTGCATTTAGTAACACCTTGCAACAGGCCATTAACCCTTCCACTGCCAAACATCATCTCTCTCTCTCCCTTAGTTTTTGTCTCCCTTAGTTTTGTCTTTTTGTTTCTTTTTCACACTTTTATATTTAAAAAAAAAAAGAAAACAGTAGAAAATCATAAAACAAAAAATAAAAATAAATAAAACAAAGAAACTAAAAAAAAAAAGGGTCTAAACATGAGGGATAAGACCATTAAGAAGCCTCAGGGGTCAAAAGGGGGAATAATTGCCCCTGAAAATCCTAGCTGCAGCACTGCACAGCATAGGCCCCAGGCAGATAAGGCAGCCCCAGCTCCTGGTGGTTCTGCCAGCAGACCTACCCCTGTGGCTAATACCTGGTCACAGGTGGTTTCTGCTGGCCCCAGTAATACCACCGCTGGGGCTGAGGGGCAGATCACTAGGAAGCATGGGGTTAAATGTCAGATGTCTGGGGTCTACAGCATTGATATCTATCTGCGTGCTGCAGCTAACGTCATCAGCCCCTCTGTTATAGTAGCAGCCAGCAAAATGTACGGGAAAGCAGTTTTCTTTACCCGTACGTTGGCTGCTGCTCACATTCTTGTACAGAGGGGCATCACAGTGGGGGGATTATATGTCCCAATAGAACCCCTGGAAGGGTTGGGCACAAAAGTAACACTCTCTAATGTGCCCCCTTCCTACCAGACTCCCTCCTGCGCCCCCACCTGCTAACCCTAGGGGAAGTAAAAACACCATTTATAAAAATTCCCCTGGGGTGCAGAGAGAGAGCACTTCGTCATGTGCTCTCTTTCAAGAGGCAGGTACAAATGTGCCTGCCTCAGGGCGCAGAAAAACATAGAGGGGTCTTTTGGGGTTCCATTTGAGGGGGTGCTGTACAGGATTTTTTACAGCACTACGGAGGTGCAGTGCTATCATTGCAAAGGGTTGGGGCATACACGTAGGAATTGTCCTAATGTAAAGCATCATGCCCCAGCCCCAGCAAATGGCACCTCCGTCAGTACGGCACCCATCCCCGCTGAGCCCATAACAGCGGGGACCTCAAGGGTCATAGCCCCCCCACAGAGCTCAGGCAAGGAGGCCGTTCCTCAAGCCACCACCACGGCCTCCAAACCCCCTTCTTCCCCAAAAAAGCCATCTGTGTCTGTGGTCTCCAGCAAGACTGCAGACACGGGGAAAAAGGGGAAGAATGTCACCGGTCCTCCCAGTGTCACAGCTGCATCTCCCAAGTCCCAATCTGCCCCCACCATAATTACATCAGTTAGTGTGGGGGCACAGTGTAAGCAGAGGGATAATAAGCCCTCTGCAGGGGAGGCAGCTAGTGGCAGCTCCTGTTCCAGGAGTGACGTCCCCAGGAAGAGGAAGCATAAAACCAACAGGGAGGTTGCTGATAAGTGGGAAGTGCTCTATAGTGGAGCACCTCCCTCTAAAAGCAAGAAGAGGAACAAAACATCTCCTCCTCATCCGGTGACATTGTCTGGCCCAGTTATTAAGCTCAGCCAGCCGGTGCCAGACCACACATCTCTCTCTCCAGACCCTATAGGGGTTAATGTGGAAAAGGGTCTGGAGGAAAAGCAGGGGCAAGAGGGTCTCCCAAGTGAGGCAGGGGTAGACAAGAAAGATCAGGTTCTGCCTCTGGCCTTTGAGGGGGGACCCAACAAAGCCCCTGCTGAATGGGTAGTCAGTGTCCCTGAGGTGCTGAGCTTCAAGGGCACCAGTCAGTCTCCTCCTCCAGTGTCACTCTCTAGTGACGTACCTCGGGCTTTGTTAGAGCCCCAGGCCGAGTCACTACTGGAGGGGGGGAATATAGGCATGACCCCCATTCAGGACCCCATGGATTTGTCTGTCAGGGGGGATGTGGCACAAGGGGAAGTAGAAATGGGGGAGGGTGATAAAACAGGTTTTCCTGTTAACATCATGGGAGAGCCTGTCTACCCTCCTCAGCCGTCCACTGACCCTAACATCGGTGCCATCCAAGCTGAGCAAGCAGCGGTGGAACTGGCAGAGGAGGCATATAAAGCCTCCAAGGCTTCCATTAAGGAAGCCATGCCAGCCACTGCTGTCCAGCCAGCTACCCCTGAATGCACTCCTGAAGCTACAGGGGTGCAGCAGCAATCCAAGGGTCCATTATTTACCTTGAAGGGTGCTAAAGGGACTCCTTCTGTATCATCTAAGAGGGGGTCCCTGAGAATAAAGCTGAGGAAACTGACTCCAGCCGGGGAGGATGGAGTAAAAGCCCTCAGCCAAGAGGAGCCCAGGGGCGACCCACTAGAAGGAACATCAGATTCTGGGTGGGTTATCCCTGTCAAGGAAATAGATCTATTCCTTGAGAGCACCCTTCATGGACAAAAGAAAAGGAAGGTGCGGCTGGCCTTGGAGAGGTGGAAGAATATGTCGTTTATTCTCCACTCTCTCCAGCAATATCTAGTGGTCAGCACTAGGGCCAAGAATTCTGAGACTGCGGAGCATCTCCGCGTCCGGAAATTCTATAAAATGTGCGTGTCCTATCAGCAGTCTCAAGGGTCTGAGGAACGCACAATTCCTGACACGCAGTAATGGCTTTGCACATCAGCACGCTAAATACCAATGGCTGTCAAGACAGTTTCCGCAGGTTCCAGGTACTCTCCTATTTATATCAGGGAGGGTACTCTGTGAGCTTCCTGCAGGAAACTCACACCACTCCAGAGGCTGAGGCCTCGTGGCAACTGGAGTGGAGAGGCAGGGTCTTCTTCAGCCACTTCACATCGGCGTCATGTGGAGTGGTGACCCTGTTCTCAGAGTCTTTTCAGCCAGAGCTGCTGCTTGTGAAAGCTGTTATCCCAGGCCGTCTAATCCACCTCCGGGTCCGAGAGCAGGGTAGCATCATTAACCTAGTTAATATATATGCCCCTGCTGGAGGGCTCGAGAGAGTGAGGTTCCTCGCCAGACTGTCCCAGTTTTTGGAGACGGTTGACGCAGATGAGTGTTTGGTACTCGGGGGTGATTTCAACTGCACCCTCGACGCTCTGGACCGGAATAGTCCAGAGCCGTACCCGCCTTCTGCGTCAGCCCTGCGGGAGATCATCGCCCGCTTCTCCCTGGAGGACATCTGGCGAGAGCAGAACCCAGGGGCATCAGACGGTTTCACCTACGTCAGGGTGAGAGCCAGTCTGGTGTCCCACTCCCGGATCGACAGACTATATATATCTAGTCACTATATGTCACGAGTCGGTTCTTGTGCCATTAGGCTGGCTCCGTTCACAGACCACAACTGTGTGTCTGTGACAGTGGCGCTAACGCCAACAGCGCCACGAGCCGCCTATTGGCACTTCAACAATGCTTTGTTGAAGGACCAGGGGCTCGTGACATTGATCCGGGAGTTTTGGACGGACTGGAGGGGTTGCAAGGGGGACTTTGCCACGTTAAAACTGTGGTGGGACGTGGGCAAGGTTCATTTGCGACTTCTGTGTCAGGAATATACCAAGGGTGCGAGTGGGCAGCGCGAAGCTGAGTTGGAGTCACTCCGGGGGGAGGTACTCCATCTGGAACAGAGGCTGTTCACTTGTAGGGACCAATCCCTGCAGAGCGAGTATGTAGAGAGGAAGGGTGTCCTCTGTGACCTGGAACGACACCAGGCCAAGGGGGCATACGCGCGCAGCCGCTTAGGTTTTCTCAAAGATCTAGACCGCGGCTCGCGCCTCTTCTACTCACTGGAGAAAAAGGGGGGTAACAGTAGGCACATCCCCTGTCTTCTAGATGAAGACGGTGCCCCCCTTACAGATCCGGAGAGTATCCGGGATAGAGCCCGGAACTTTTATAAAGATCTTTACTCTCCGGATCCCATTTCTCCAGACGCCTGCAGGGTGCTATGGGAGGGGCTCCCCACAGTCAGTGAGGGTGTAAGAGAGCGGCTTGATATACCACTATCTTTTCAAGAGCTCTCTGAAGCCCTCCGTGCCATGTCCTGTGAAAAGTCTCCAGGACTGGACGGACTGACTGTAGAGTTTTTCCAATTTTTCTGGGAGACTCTGGGACCTGATTTCCATCTGGTCCTTGGGGAAGCCCTGGAGACCGGGGAGATGCCCCTGTCTTGTCGCAGGGCAGTACTTGCCCTGCTGCCCAAAAAGGGGGATCTCCGGCTTATTAAGAACTGGCGACCGGTCTCTCTGCTCAGCACGGACTACAAGATTGTAGCTAAAGCCATCTCGCTTAGACTTGGGTCTGTGCTGGCAGAATTGGTTCACCCTGACCAGTCCTATGCGATCCCGGGCCGGACTATCTTTGATAGTATCTTTCTGGTCCGGGATGTATTGCATTATTCTCGCAGGACTGGTCTGTCACTCGCCTTTCTCTCTTTAGATCAAGAGAAGGCGTTTGACAGGGTGGACCATGGTTACCTCATAGCCACTCTGCAAGCGTACGGCTTTGGCCCACAGTTTGTGGGCTTTATAAGAACGCTGTACGCCTCTGCAGAGTGTTTACTTAAAATCAATTGGTCCCTAACAGCACCTTTGGTATTTGGACGAGGGGTGCGTCAAGGATGTCCCTTGTCTGGACAGTTATATGCACTGGCCATTGAGCCTTTCCTCTGCCTACTGAGGAAAAGGCTCACAGGGCTGGTGCTAAAAGATCCAGACATGCTTATTGTCCTTTCAGCTTATGCTGACGATGTGCTCCTCGTGGCCCAGGATCCAGTTGATCTTGAGCTGGCAAAACAGTGCCAGGAGGTATATTCAGCTGCCTCCTCCGCTCAGATCAACTGGTCCAAATGCACAGGCCTTTTAGAGGGTAATTTACAGGTGGACTCTTTGCCTCCCACGTTTCGTGACATCACGTGGGAGGCAGATGTCATTAAATATCTGGGGG
The DNA here is from genome assembly GCA_027410445.1 of Discoglossus pictus. Classification (NCBI taxonomy): domain Eukaryota; kingdom Metazoa; phylum Chordata; class Amphibia; order Anura; family Alytidae; genus Discoglossus; species Discoglossus pictus. The sequence goes on from CM050165.1 coordinate 189,305,800, forward strand.
TCTACCTGTCCGCTGCGGACGCTTCCGTCCCAGACAACTGGAGGGAGTTAGAGGGCAGTGTCCTCTCTCGTCTGGGACGATGGAGGGGTCTAGCAAAAATGCTTTCCCTTAGTGGGCGGACTCTAGTGGTGAATCAGCTGGTGGCTTCTCAGATCTGGCACCGGCTGATTTGTCTGAGTCCGACCCCCGAGTTTGTCACCAATATCCAGAGGAATTTGTTAGATTTCCTCTGGATGGGAAGGCATTGGGTCTCTGCAGGGGTGGCAAGTCTGCCTTTTGTGGAGGAGGGTGGACAGGGAGTAGTTTGTGTGTGCTCCCAGTTGTCCACCTTCCGCCTTCAGTACCTGCAGAGATACCTATATGCAGATCCCTCTCCGCAGTGGTGCGCACTGGCATCCAGCTTTTATCGCCAGTTGCGCAACCTGGGGTATGACCGGCAATTATTTCTGATCAGGCCCGAGGGGTTTGGGAGAGACCTCTCTGTGTTGCCGGCATACTACCAGGAAACCCTCAAGTCCTGGAGCATGGTCTCCATGACCAGGCAGGGCGTGCCTTTGGGGGATGAAATATTCACAGAGCCCCTGCTATTTAATGCAGCAGTGGGGGCTCCAATGTTACAGTCCCCCAGTATCATCCGCCGCCTTAGTCATGCACGGATGACCCGAGTCGGGGATCTCCTGGAATACGGGCGTTCTGATTGGGTGTCACCCCAGGAGCTTGCGCTCCGTTTGGGATATGTGACGCCCAAAGTCTCAGGGCGCTTGCTCCAGGAGATTAGAGATGCCATCTCCCCCGACTCGTGCACCTTCCTTCGCGGGGCTTTGCAGGCCGGAGTGCCACATGCACCTTTCAACACCCCTTCTCCGGCTGTTTGCATTGGACACAAGCCCCGTGTTTCCCCTCAGGCTCCTCCTGTCCCCAACCTCTCGAGGTTGAGGGACATACCCTCGGCATGCTTTCGCGGCATGCCGAGGAAGAGCTTATATTCTCTCGTGCTCCATACAGTGCACTTCCTTGCCCTCGTGACCCGTCCCGATACCATCTGGAGGCGGGTCCTACCAGCTGACGAGGGCAAGAGGCCCCGGTGGAGGGAACTTTATTCTGATTTAGTTCCACGACCCACCGGGGACTTGAGTTGGAGAGTGCTCCATGGTGCACTGAGCACGGGAGAGTACTTAGCTAAATTCACGGACTCTCCCTCCACTTGTCCATTCTGTGGCAAGGGAGAGTCCGTGTATCATGTTTATTTTAGTTGCGCCAGACTGCGGCCCCTCTTGTCACTCTTGAGGGGCCTCCTCCTGCAGTTCTGGCTGCATTTCTCCCCTCACATTTTTATTTTTGGGCGCCCAGTGTCCCGGGGCAATAAGGCCAGGGACCTCCTCGTCAACCTGCTCCTGGAATTAGCCAAGTTGGCTATATATAAGTCCAGGAAGCAGTGTTTGATAGGGGGGGTTCCCTTGTCACCTGAGGCCATGTTCCGGGTGCTGGTGCGCTCCCGTATCCGGGCAGAGTACCACCTGGCTTTGTCTACTGGGGGAATGGATGAGTTTGTCTCCCAGTGGGCTGTAGATGGTGTGCTCTGCTCGGTATCCCCCCATCCGGTTTCTTTTTCTTTCAACCTCCTAATATGATTTTTATTTCGTTTACAGAAAATGTTTTCTCATAATTTTAAAATACACTGTGCCCAATGCAATCAATCCAATCTGTTGGTGTACCAGCAGCCTACTTTTAAAAACCAAACCTTTTATTTTGTCTAATCTAAGTTCATTTGCCTGCCTACTAGCCAGTGTGTGTGTCAGGCTCACAACTGATACTGTGCCCAGTGCAACCAATCCAATCAGCTGGTATACCCGCAGTCTACCTTTAAAAAACCCAAAATTGTATATTGTTAAATTGAAGTACATTTGCCTGACCACTAGTCTGTTTGTGTCTCAGTTTTACAACTGATACTGTGCCCAGTGCAACCAATCCAATCAGGTGGTGTACCAGCAGTCTACTTTAAAAAAAAACAAAATTGTATTTTGTTAAATCTAACTTCATTTACCTGACCGCTAGTGTGTGTGTGTCTCAGGCTCACAACTGATACTGTGCCCAGTGCAATCAATCTAATCTGGTGGTGTACCAGCAGTCTACTTTTAAAAGCCAAAACTTTTATTTTGTCTAATCTAAGTTCATTTGCCTGCCTACTAGCCAGTGTGTGTGTCAGGCTCACAACTGATACTGTGCCCAGTGCAACCAATCCAATTAGGTGGTGTACCAGCATTCTACCTTTAAAAAACCCAAAATTGTATTTTGTTAAATCTAAGTTCATTTGCCTGACAGCTAGTCTGTGTGTGTCTTAGGCTCACAACTGATACTGTGCCCAGTGCAACCAATCAAATCAGTTGGTGTACCAGCAGTGTACATTTAAAAAAAAACAAAATTGTATTTTGTTAAATCTAAGTTCATTTGCCTGACCGCTATTCTGTGTGTTTCTCAGGCTCACAACTGATACTGTGCCCAGTGGAATCAATCCAATCTGGTGGTGTACCAGCAGTCTACTTTTAAAAACCAAAACTTTTATTTTGTCTAATCTAAGTTCATTTGCCTGCCTTCTAGCCAGTGTGTGTGTCAGGCTCACAACTGATACTGTGCCCAGTGCAACCAATCCAATCAGCTGGTGTACCAGCAGCCTACTTTAAAAAAAAAAATGTATTTTGTTAAATCTAAGTTCATTTGCCTGACCACTATTCTGTGTGTTTCTCAGGCTCACAACTGATACTGTGCTCAATGCAATCAATCCAATCTGGTGGTGTACTAGCAGCCTACTTTTAAAAACCAAAACTTTTATTTTGTCTAATCTAAGTTCATTTGCCTGCCTACTAGCCAGTGTGTGTGTCAGGCTCACAACTGATACTGTGCCCAGTGCAACCAATCCAATCAGCTGGTGTACCTGCAGTCTACCTTTAAAAAACCCAAAATTGTATATTGTTAAATTGAAGTACATTTGCCTGACCACTAGTCTGTTTGTGTCTCAGTTTTACAACTCATACTGTGCCCAGTGTAACCAATCTAATCAGGTGGTGTACCAGCAGACGACATTTAAAAAAAAACAAATTGTATTTTGTTAAATCTAAGTTCATTTGCCTGACCGCTATTCTGTGTGTTTCTCAGGCTCACAACTGATACTGTGCCCAGTGCAACCAATCCAATCAGCTGGTGTACCCGCAGTCTACCTTTAAAAAACCCCAAATTGTATATTGTTAAATTGAAGTTCATTTGCCTGACCACTAGTCTGTTTGTGTCTCAGTTTTACAACTGATACTGTGCCCAGAGCAACCAATCCAATCAGGTGGTGTACCAACAGTTGACATTTAAAAAACCCCAAATTGTATTTTGTTAAATCTAAGTTCATTTGCCTGACCGCTATTCTGTGTGTTTCTCAGGCTCACAACTGATACTGTGCCCAATGCAATCAATCCAATCTGGTGGTGTACCAGCAGCCTACTTTTAAAAACCAAAACTTTTATTTTGTCTAATCTAAGTTCATTTGCCTGCCTACTAGCCAGTGTGTGTGTCAGGCTCACAACTGATACTGTGCCCAGTGCAACCAATCCAATCAGCTGGTGTACCCGCAGCCTACCTTTAAAAAACCCCAAATTGTATATTGTTAAATTGAAGTACATTTGCCTGACCACTAGTCTGTTTGTGTCTCAGTTTTACAACTGATACTGTGACCAGTGCAACCAATCCAATCAGGTGGTGTACCAGCAGTGTACATTTAAAAAACCCAAAATTGTATTTTGTTAAATCTAAGTTCATTTGCCTGACCGCTATTCTGTGTGTTACTCAGGCTCACAACTGATAGTGTGCCCAGTGCAATCAATCCAATCTGGTGGTGTACCAGCAGCCTACTTTTAAAAACCAAAACGTTTATTTTGTCTAATCTAAGTTCATTTGCCTGCCTACGAGCCAGTGTGTGTGTCATGCTCACAACTGATACTGTGCCCAGTGGAACCAATCCAATCAGCTGGTGTACCGCAGTCTACCTTTAAAAAACTCAAATATGTATATTGTTAAATTGAAGTTCATTTGCCTGACCACTAGTCTGTTTGTGTCTCAGTTTTACAACTGAAACTGTGCCCAGTGCAACCAATCCAATCAGGTGGTGTTCCAGCAGACGACATTTAAAAAAAAACAAAATTGTATTTTGTTAAATCTAAGTTCATTTGCCTGACCGCTATTCAGTTGTTTCTCAGGCTCACAACTGATACTGTGCCCAGTGGAATCAATCCAATCTGGTGGTGTACCAGCAGTCTACTTTTAAAAACCAAAACTTTTATTTTGTCTAATCTAAGTTCATTTGCCTGCCTTCTAGCCAGTGTGTGTGTCAGGCTCACAACTGATACTGTGCCCAGTGCAACCAATCCAATCAGCTGGTGTACCAGCAGCCTACTTTAAAAAAAAAATTGTATTTTGTTAAATCTAAGTTCATTTGCCTGACCACTATTCTGTGTGTTTCTCAGGCTCACAACTGATACTGTGCCCAATGCAATCAATCCAATCTGGTGGTGTACCAGCAGCGTACTTTTAAAAACCAAAACTTTTATTTTGTTTAATCTAAGTTCATTTGCCTGCCTACTAGCCAGTGTGTGTGTCAGGCTCACAACTGATACTGTGCCCAGTGCAACCAATCCAATCAGCTGGTGTACCCGCAGCCTACCTTTAAAAAACCCCAAATTGTATATTGTTAAATTGAAGTACATTTGCCTGACCACTAGTCTGTTTGTGTCTCAGTTTTACAACTGATACTGTGCCCAGTGCAACCAATCCAATCAGGTGGTGTACCAGCAGTGTACATTTAAAAAACCCAAAATTGTATTTTGTTAAATCTAAGTTCATTTGCCTGACCGCTATTCTGTGTGTTACTCAGGCTCACAACTGATAGTGTGCCCAGTGCAATCAATCCAATCTGGTGGTGTACCAGCAGCCTACTTTTAAAAACCAAAACGTTTATTTTGTCTAATCTAAGTTCATTTGCCTGCCTACTAGCCAGTGTGTGTGTCATGCTCACAACTGATACTGTGCCCAGTGGAACCAATCCAATCAGCTGGTGTACCGCAGTCTACCTTTAAAAAACTCAAATATGTATATTGTTAAATTGAAGTTCATTTGCCTGACCACTAGTCTGTTTGTGTCTCAGTTTTACAACTGAAACTGTGCCCAGTGCAACCAATCCAATCAGGTGGTGTTCCAGCAGACGACATTTAAAAAAAACCAAAATTGTATTTTGTTAAATCTAAGTTCATTTGCCTGACCGCTATTCAGTTGTTTCTCAGGCTCACAACTGATACTGTGCCCAGTGGAATCAATCCAATCTGGTGGTGTACCAGCAGTCTACTTTTAAAAACCAAAACTTTTATTTTGTCTAATCTAAGTTCATTTGCCTGCCTTCTAGCCAGTGTGTGTGTCAGGCTCACAACTGATACTGTGCCCAGTGCAACCAATCCAATCAGCTGGTGTACCAGCAGCCTACTTTAAAAAAAAAATTGTATTTTGTTAAATCTAAGTTCATTTGCCTGACCACTATTCTGTGTGTTTCTCAGGCTCACAACTGATACTGTGCCCAATGCAATCAATCCAATCTGGTGGTGTACCAGCAGCGTACTTTTAAAAACCAAAACTTTTATTTTGTTTAATCTAAGTTCATTTGCCTGCCTACTAGCCAGTGTGTGTGTCAGGCTCACAACTGATACTGTGCCCAGTGCAACCAATCCAATCAGCTGGTGTACCTGCAGCCTACCTTTAAAAAACCCAAAATTGTATATTGTTAAATTGAAGTACATTTGCCTGACCACTAGTCTGTTTGTGTCTCAGTTTTACAACTGATACTGTGCCCAGTGCAACCAATCCAATCAGGTGGTGTACCAGCAGACGACATTTAAAAAAACCCAAATTGTATTTTGTTAAATCTAAGTTCATTTGCCTGACCGCTATTCTGTGTGTTTCTCAGGCTCACAACTGATACTGTGCCCAGTGCAACCAATCCAATCAGGTGGTGTACCAGCAGACGACATTTAAAAAACCCCAAATTGTATTTTGTTAAATCTAAGTTCATTTGCTTGACCGCTATTCTGTGTGTTTCTCAGGCTCACAACTGATACTGTGCCCAATGCAATCAATCCAATCTGGTGGTGTACCAGCAGTCTACCTTTAAAAAAAAACAAATTGTATTTTGTTAAATCTAAGTTCATTTTCCTGACAGCTAGTCTGTGTGTGTCTCAGGCTCACAACTGATACTGTGCCCAGTGCAACCAATCCAATCAGGTGGTGTACCAGCAGTCTACCTTTAAAAAAAACAAAATTCGATGTCGTTAAATCTAAGTTAATTTGCCTGAGAGCTAGTCTGTGCATGTCTCAGGCTCACAACTGATACTGTGCCCAGTGCAACCAATCCAATCAGGTGGTGTACCAGCAGTGTACATTTAAAAAACCCAAAATTGTATTTTGTTAAATCTAAGTTCATTTGCCTGACCGCTATTCTGTGTGTTTCTCAGGCTCACAACTGATACTGTGCCCAGTGCAATAAATCCAATCTGGTGGTGTACCAGTAGTCTACTTTTAAAAACCAAAACGTTTATTTTGTCTAATCTAAGTACATTTGCCTGCCTACTAGCCAGTGTGTGTGTCAGGCTCACAACTGATACTGTGCCCAGTGCAACCAATCCAATCAGGTGGTGTACCAGCAGTGTACATTTAAAAAAAACAAAATTGTATTTTGTTAAATCTAAGTTAATTTGCCTGCCTACTAGCCAGTGTGTGTGTCAGGCTCACAACTGATACTATGCATAGTGCAACCAATCCAATCAGGTGGTGTACCAGCAGTCTACTTTTGAAAGCCAAAACTTTTATTTTGTCTAATCTAAGTTCATTTGCCTGCCTACTAGCGAGTGTGTGTGTCAGGCTCACAACTGATACTGTGCCCAGTGCAACCAATCCAATCAGCTGGTGTACCCGCAGTCTACCTTTAAAAAACCCCAAATTGTATATTGTTAAATTGAAGTTCATTTGCCTGACCACTAGTCTGTTTGTGTCTCAGTTTTACAACTGATACTGTGCCCAGTGCAACCAATCCAATCAGGTGGTGTACCAGCAGTGTACATTTAAAAAACCCAAAATTGTATTTTGTTAAATCTAAATTAATTTGCCTGACCGCTAGTCTGTGTGTGTCTCTCAGGCTCACAATTGATACTGTGCCCAGTTCAACCAATCCAATCAGGTGGTGTACCAGCAGTCGACATTTAAAATAACGCAAATTGTATTTTGTTAAATCTAAGTTCATTTGCCTGACCGCTATTCTGTGTGTTTCTCAGGCTCACAACTGATACTGTGCCCAATGTAATCAATCCAATCTGGTGGTGTACCAGCAGCCTACCTTTAAAAAACCCAAAATTGTATTTTGTTAAATCTAAGTTCATTTGCCTGACAGCTAGTCTGCGTGTGTCTCAGGCTCACAACTGATACTGTGCCCAGTGCAACCAATCCAATCAGGTGGTGTACCAGCAGTCTACCTTTAAAAAAACCAAAATTCTATGTTGTTAAATCTAAGTTAATTTGCCTAACAGCTAGTCTGTGCATGTCTCAGGCTCACAACTGATACTGTGCCCAGTGCAACCAATCCAATCAGGTGGTGTACCAGCAGTGTACATTTAAAAAAAACCAAATTGTATTTTGTTAAATCTAAGTTCATTTGCCTGACCGCTATTCTGTGTGTTTCTCAGGCTCACAACTGATAATGTGCCCATTTCAATCAATCCAATCTGGTGGTGTACCAACAGTCTTCTTTTAAAAAACAAAACTTTTAGTTTGTATAATCTAAGTTCATTTGCCTGCCTACTAGCCAGTGTGTGTGTTCCCCTTTTCCCTACAATAATGCCCAGTGTTCAGAGGCCAGTTACCCAGAACTCAAAAACTTCTGAGGACATAGTTGACTGGCTAACACAGGACACCCAATCTTCTACAGCTTCCGCTCGGAACATTGACGCACCATCCTCCTCCAGCTTAGCTTCGGGCACCTCTCAAGTTACCACTCGCCTGCCTGCCGCCACAGCCAACACTTGTTCCACAGCCACTTCAATTGATCATTCAGAAGAGTTATTTACACATCAGTTTGAAGAAATGAGTGATGCGCAACCATTATTGACAGAGGATGTAGATAACAGGGATATGTCTCAGTCAGGCAGCATTACACACATGTACATACGGTGTGATGATGATGATGATGTACCAGCTGCTGCTTCCTTTGTGAGTTGTCAGATACAAGTGAAGCGGGTGATGATGATGACGATGCGTCCGTGGATGTCACGTGGGTGCCCGCTAGAAGAGAAGAAGAACAGGGGGAAAGTTCAGATGGGGAGACAGAGAGGAGGAGGAGACGAGTTGGAAGCAGAGGGAGGTCATCGCAAGGAGCTAGTGGCACAGTCAGACAGCATGCATCGGCACCCGGGGTCAGCCAGACAGCACGCCAATCAACGCATGCTGTTGCCACCACCAGAACGCCGTCACTGCAGAGCTCAGTAGTGTGCCACTTTTTTTGTGTGTCTGCCTGTGACAACAGTGATGCCATTTGCAACCTGTGCCAAAAGAAACAGAGTCGTGGGAAGTCCAACACCCACCTAGGTACAACTGCTTTGCGAAGGCACATGATGTCACATCACAAACTCCAATGGGATCAACACCTGAGTACAAGCAGCACACAAACTCAAAGCCGCCATCCTCCTCCTGGTCCAGCATCTTCATCCACGTCAACCACTGCTGTCCTCCTTTCCCCCTCTCAACCATCCGCCACTTCGTCTCTCGCCTCTAGCTGTTCCTGCTCATCTCCCCACAGTCAGGTGTCTGTCAAGGGCATGTTTGAGCGTAAGAAGCCAATGTCACAAAGTCACACCCTTGCCCAGCATCTGACAGCTGGCTTGTCTGAGCTCTTAGCCCGCCAGCTTTTACCATACAAGCTGGTGGAGTCTGAGGCGTTCAAAAATTGTGTAGCTATTGGGACACCGCAGTGGAAGGTAACCGGACGAAATTTCTTTTCACAAAAGGCATTCCCCAACCTGTACTCGATTGTGCAAAAGGAAGTAATGGCACGTCTGGCACACAGTGTTGGGGCAAGGGTCCATCTGACCACTGATACCTGGTCTGCAAAGCATGGTCAGGGCAGGTATATTAACTACACTGTGCATTGGGTAAACCTGCTGATGCCTGCCAAGCAAGGAATGCGTGGCTTTGCAGAGGAGTTGGTGACACCGCCACGACTTGCACACAGGCCTGCTGCCACCTCCTCTACTCCTCCAACTCCATCCTTTTCCATAACCTCCTCAGCTGAGTCCTCTTCTGCTGCTGCTTCGTGCTCCACATCAACGGCACCCCCCCAGCTCCCCAGTTACTATTCCACATCCCGGATACGGCAGTGTCACGCCGCCTTTCGGTTTACTTGCCTCAAAGCATAGAGTCACACCGGGCCAGCACTTCTCTCCACCCTGAACGCACAGGTGGATCAATGGCTGACTCCGCACCAACTGAAGATTGGCAAAATGGTTTGTGACAACGGAAGAAATTTGTTGACAGCATTGAATTTGGGCAAGTTGACACATGTGCCGTGCATGGCACATGTGTGTAATCTGATCGTACAACGCTTTGTGCACAAGTACCCAGGCTTACAGGACGTCCTGAAGCAGGCCAGAAAGGTATGTGGCCATTTCAGGCTTTTCTACATGGCCATGACGCACTTTTCAGATATCCAGTGGCGAAACAACATGCCAGTGAGGCGCTTGATTTGTGACAGCCCCACACGTTGTAATTCAACACTCCTCCATGGGAAAGCCATTGATGAGTATTTGTATGACCGGGGTGCTAGGACAGCCTCTGCGGAGCTGGGAACTTTTTGCCACATTACTGGACGCTCATGCGCAATGCCTGTAGGCTCATGCGTCCTTTTGAGGAGGTGAAAAACTTTGTCAGTCGCACAGAAGGCACCATCAGTGACATCATACCATTTGTTTTCTTCCTGGAGAGTGTTGGATCAGGCCGTAGATGAGCGTGATGAAGAAGTGGAAGAGTTGTGGTCACCATCACCACCAGAAACAGCCTTATCAACATCGCTTGCTTGACCTGCGGCAACGCTGGAGGAGGATTGTGAGGAAGAGGAGTCAGAGGAGGAATGTGGCTTTGAGGGGGAGGAGGAAGACCAATCACAACAGCCCTCCCAGTGTGCTCCTTGTCGCCTATCTGGTACCCGTGGTGTTGTACGTGGCTGGGGGGAAGAACATACCTTCAGTGAGAACACTGAGGACGAGGAACGGGACATGGGTAGCTCGGCATCCAACCTTGTGCAAATGGGGTCTTTCATGCAGTTGTGCCTGTCGGGGAACCTTCGTATAAAAAGGCTGAAGGAGAACAACCTTTACTGGGTGTCCACGCTACTAGACCCCCGGTATAAGCAGAAAGTACCTGAAATGTTACCGAATTACCGCAAGGCAGAAAGGATGCAGCAGTTCCAAATGAAATTAAAAAGTATGCTTTACACTGCGTATAAGGGTGATGTCACAGCACAACAAGAATCTAACAGGGAAAGAGGTGAAAGTAATTCTCCTCCTCCCACGACCACACCGGCAAGGACAGGACGTTTAAAAGACGTGTTGTTGATGGAGGACATGCAGAGCTTTTTCAGTCCTACGCATCGCCACAGCCCTTCGGGATCCACCCTCAGAGAACGACTCGACCGTCAGGTGGCAGACTACCTCGCTTTAACTGCAGATATCGACACACTGAGGAGCGATGAACCCCTTGACTACTGGGTGTGCAGGCCTGACCTGTGGCCTGAGCTATCCCAATTTGCCATAGAACTTCTGGCCTGCCCCGCTTCCAGTGTCCTGTCAGAAAGGACCTTCAGTGCAGCAGGAGGTATTGTCACTGAAAAGAGAAGTCGCCTAGGTCAAAAAAGTCTAGATTAACTCACCTTTATAAAGATGAATAAGGGATGGATCCCGAACGGACTGACACTGGGCGATACATTAGACTAAAAAAGTGCTGATGAGATGAGCTGCCTTGAGCTAAAAATGGACCACAAGCTGCAGTATTTTATCTTTGAATGCCGCATGACTTGTGTGACTTATCTGCCACCAACTAGGGTTCAAGACGCAAAGTTTTAGTGCAGTTTCTGCCTGGGAAACAAACGTAAATTTTTCTGGTCGCTGCAACAGCAGCGGCTGCAACAATACCTAATTTTTGATAAGTGCACGCATCCCTGGGAGTCAGCGCTCGTCTGTATGTATCAGCTCTCTAATTCCGACAGTTATCAAAGTAACAGATGGAGCGATCAAAGGAACCAGTCTATAACTGATGAAATGAGCAATTCGCAGTTTCACTGTACCGGCTGTGTGTATTTAAACGTGCATGGCTTAATCTTTGAGGCAGGATCAACCAGGTAGCCAGACGAGGGGGCGCCCCCCCCGGCCCAGTGACAGTAGGAGGACCGACCCAGCATATTTTTCCATCTCCCGGTTCCAAAAATCCAGGCCTTATACACACCCCCTGATAGGTGCTGTAACAGGTATTAAACTGATAAGAGTAGTACTTACAAACATGCCACTCCTATCTGGTAGCACCTTTGATTCCACACGCCGTGCCTCAAAATTGAAGTGATACGACCAACAAAGCATCTTTTTCAATCTCCCGGTTCTAAAAATCCAGGCCTTATACACGCCCCCTCATAGGTGACGTAACAGGTATTAAACTGAGTAGTACTGCTTAACACACCTTATAATAATGCAGAGAGAGGCAATGCAGTGAGAGGAGTCTGAAGAAGAGGAGTCAGAGGAGGAAGGTGGCTTTGAGGAGGTGGAAGACCAAACAGAGAAGGCGTCCAAGGGGGCTTGTTGTCACCTTTCGGGGACCCTTGGTATTGTACGTGGCTGGGTGTAAGAAGAGACCTTTAATGACATCAGTGAGGACAATGAATGGGACATGGCTAGCTTTGTATCCAACCTTGTGCAAATGGGGAGTTTGCGGTTGGGACATGGATCCCCCTCCGGCATGCCACAGTCCAGGTTTTAGTCCCCTTAAAACAACTTTTCCATCACTATTGTGGCAAGAAAGAGTCCCTGTGGGTTTTAAAATGCGCCTGCCCATTGAAGTCTATGGCGGTTCGCCGGATTCGCCGGTTTGCGATCATTTGCGGCAATTCGCGTTCGCAGTTCGCAAACCGAAAATTTTATGTTCGCAACATCACTAATTAACATCAAAAAATATCGATGCCTTGAATTTAAATAACGAAAATTTAAAATACATCAATGCACCACAAAAGAATTATTACAGTGCAGATTCGGTTCTGTCTGATGATAAAGACAGTGAATCGAATTTTAGTATCGAATGTATTAATTCGTTAACACCATCTGGAATGCCACCACATATCTTACAATTGAAAAAAGGGGCAATTGTCATGTTATTGCAAAATATGAATCCAAAAAAAGGACTTTTTAATGGGACCAGATTAATTGTGCATGAGTAAAAAGATAATTTTATACATGCAGAAATTATAACTGGGACCCATAAAGGTGAACAAGTTTTTATACCAAGAATTGATTTAGCTCCAGGTGAGAGTGGCTTGCCTTTTGTCCTTCAAAGGAGACAATTTCCAGTTATCATGGCATTTGCCATGGCCATCAATAAAACTCAAGGACAAACTTTTAAGTCTGTTGGGATTTTTTTAAAGGAACCAGTTTTTGCACATGGACAACTCTATGTGGCTTTTTCAAGGTGCACTAATCCAAAAGAAATTAAAGTGCATGTTGAAGTAAACTAAACGCAGGCTCATTTAATGGACGATGGATGTGTTTACACCAAAAACATTGTCTACTATGAGGTGTGGGAAAGATAGAGGACAATGATCTCATTTTAATGCCAACATTTTATGGTACTCAATATGATTGCACAAAAACAATATTTCAAGTAAAACATCTAAAGAATGGACAAAAAAACATAGAGAACAGTGTTTTGACTTCCAGTAAAAAATTAAAGTACTCTGGGACTCACTTATGAAAATCTATGTGATATTTGCAGAAAGGACAAACAGAAAAGAAAAAAATGACAACAAAAACAACAGAAAAACATCCTTAAACAGATTTGAATGGGTTCAAAGTTTCATATTAACATGATTGGCCCCACAAAACAATTATCTGACTTTTTCATGATTTACAAGAGTTAAATGTTATTGTTTGATGTTACAATTTCAGATGTTAAATATGTGTATTTTAAATTTTTGAAACAGGTTGTTAAATATATATGTGGTATAGGCTTTTATTGTCTGCCTTCCTCTGGATTCAATGCTAATTTAGTTTAACAAGAGTTTAACAAAAATGTTATTGTTATTGTTAAAACAACTCTAAGTTAATATATTCCGCAGTTACTCAGTGATAAATATCTATTGAAAAGTGTTAGTATTGTTAAAAAAAAATGTTGAAAGATTGTTTAATATACAAGTTGCATGTTACAAACTTTCATGTTAGACTTTACAATATGTATGCATTAAAAAGTAAAACATTATTATATTGTTATTATATATATCACAATTAAAAGACTGAAGATTGAAAAAAAAATATGTTGGTGAAATATAAGTTGAAAGTTAAAAAAATAAAAAGTTAAAAAAATAAATGTGTATTTAGTTTTAGAACAAAAAAAGGGACAAATGTAGCAGACTCATTTTGTGTTGCAAACAAATTTCACAACATTACATTTTTATTGACCGTCATTTTTTGACGGGCAAGTCGCTAGCATATATACAGTATATTGATAAATATATACAGTGAGGGGGAAAAAGTATTTGATCCCCTGCTGATTTTGAACGTGTGTCCACTTAATGGTAGGTGTATTCTAATAGAAAGAAACAGAATTAAAAAAAAAATAAACAAGAAAAAAGCATATCAAAAACTCGACCTTTAGCTCCCTCCACAGATTTTCTATGGGATTAAGGTCTGGAGACTCGATATTCTTCTTGAGTCACTCCATTATTGCCATGGCTGTGTGTTGTGGGTCATTGTCATGCTGGAATACCGATCCAAAACCCATTTTCAATGACCTGGCTGAGGGAAGTAGGTTCTTACCCAAAATTTGACGGTACATGGCCCCGTCCATTGTCCCTTTGATGCGGTGTAGTTGTCCTGTCCCCTTAGCAGAAAAACACGCCCAAAGCATAATGTTTCCACCTCCTTGTTTGACAATGAGGATGGTGTTCATTGGCGAACTTCAGAAGGGCCTTTACATGTGCTTTCTTGAGCAGGGACCTTATGGGCGCTGCAAGATGTCAGTCCTTCACGGCGTTGTGTGTTACCAATTGTTTTCTTGGTGACTATGGTACCAGCTGCCTTGAGATCATTAACAAGATCTTCCTGTGTAGCTTTGGGCTGATTCCTCACCATTCTCATGATCATTGAAACTCCACAAGGGGAGATCTTGCATGGAGCATCAGACCAAAGGAGACTGACAGTTATTTTGTGTTTCTACCATTTGCAAATAATCGCATGAGCTGTTTTCACCTTCTCACCAAGCTGCTTGGCGTTGGTCTTGTAGCCCATTCCAGCCTTGTGCAGGTCTAAAATCTTGTCCCTGACATCCTTGGACAGCTCTTTGATCTTTGCCATGGTTGAGAGTTTGGAATCTGATTGATTGCTTCTGTGGACAGGTGTCTTTTATAAAGGTAATGAGCTGAGATTAGGAGCACTTCCTTTAAGAGAGTGCTTCTAATCTCAGCTTGTTACCTGTATAAAAGACACCTGGGAGCCAGAAATCTTGCTGATTGATAGGGGATCAAATACTTATTTCACTTATTGACCTGCAAATCAATTTATAACTTTTTTGGCATGTGCTTTTCTTTTTTTTTGTTATTCTGTCTCTCACTGTTAAAATATACCTACTATTAGTTGTGTCTGGCGTGCTACAGTACATAAGGTCAAAGAGAGTCGGACATGTCTGAATGACTAAACAACATATATATATATATATATATATATATATATATATATATATATATATTTAGCTATTGCTAAATTGCTATTTTTGGATTAAACGAGTGAGGTACATTGAATTCTCATTTGAATGTCCCTGCCTTTTAGACACGCAAATGGGCTTATTAATGTATTATTCATTTTCTGTACTTTGTACTTTGAAGAGCTTTTCTCAATCTAGTGCACACCATACACTAAATGATTGTTGTGGAATACCCACTCCTACAAAAATCTACTACAAACCAGAATCTGCCTCATACTGATAATAGCCAAAAGCTTGAAACAGTGGTGGGGTGGTTTCTCGACCTTTGTGGCACAGTGTCTGAATTGGTGTCAGGAGGTCTTTTGCATTGAGGACCCTTTAGGTTGGCCTTGGATTCCTTCCTTTGGTTTGGAGTCCATGCTGCTATTGGCCTTTATGCATTCCTTTTTGCTATTGAGAGTTGCGATCGATTGAGCATTTGTAAAGGGACCCTCCCCCTCAGCCTTGGCCTCCTCCCTTAGGGGTTGAGACCTTGCTGCTATTGGGGGGAGGCTTTCCCCTTTACTTTTCCTTTTGGTATGGCAAGCTTATATGTCGGCCCGTGGGGCACAACTTTGCGTCACTGTGCGGATTCATATTGAGGAAGATGTGAGAGCTAAAGTAACCAAGGCTTTCCTATTTTCTGAAATTTTGATGGGCATACTACAGTTTAAGACCCAAGATTTTGTTTGCGCCCAAGATTTTTCTAGGTATGGGTTTTATGATTTAACTTTTAAGAATACTAACCTATGTAGAAACCTTTACCAACAATTCCAATCTAATTCTACAAACCCCCAGTTATTTGGTCTTAGACCTGAATAATTTTTCATTGAGGAGGAGGTTTTACTCAAAGTGCACGTTTTTAATCCTTTCATTAGAGAGGAGAATATTATGAGTTTTTATGTAAATACTGCACCAATGTGAAATGCATAAGAAAACTCTTTAATGCCCATAATATATGGAATGGGAAGCGGCAATATGTAGCGAGGTTCAAGAGAGATTAAGCAAGTCATGAGGGATTGAGGCAACCCCCGGCTGTATTTTCCATGGGGCCAGATAAAGGTCAGTGTTTTTCAAAAACCAGCCACAGTTTTGTAGAACTTGCCTAAATTACGGCCATTTTGCCATAGACTGTACACAGGAGACATGCGTAATTGTAGGAGTGTGTCACATATCCCAAAAAATTATATGTTAAGAAATGTGACCTGTGTAATGACACCAACCACCTGTTTAGAGAGTGTACTAAAAGGCAAAAATCATATGCAGAGGCAGCAGGTACTTCCCATGGGAAAGTCAATATAAGCGAGACCCCAATTCCAAAGGATACACCAAGTTTTGTGGTGCAACCCAAGGAGGATACTTCAGTTGTCCAGAATGACGCCAAAGGAGCTTGCTCAGATGGGACCCATTCTAAACATGTCTCTTCTAAAGCAGAGCCTAAGCAGCAGCAAGTGACAATGTCCAGATAGACACAGTAGAGTCCTGCCAAACCATTCAGCCTGTGGTACCAGTACCAGTGGCTTTGACTCCAGATGCCTCCTCTTCTGTGGAGAATGCTGTAAGATCCTTGCTGACTTCCTTGTCAGGCATCCAGATGGGACAATCCATATGGTCGTGAAAATAAATCTGTACGTACAGGCGTTATATTTAACTCTCATGATTTAAATATCTGATTGTTCCAAGTAGAGCGCTGTTTGCAAAGATGAGTTTTAATTCAGAAATTTTTACTATTTTCAATATTTATTCATCTTCTTATAGATAGAGATAGAGTTTTTAAGAACAATTCGCCTTTTTCTTCATAAAACTGAGCCTTTTAATATAGGGGGTGATATTAATACTATCCTTGAGTTGAAGGGAAGGAAAAGAAGGAGATGGAATTGTGCTTTGGATATTAACTCCAAAATCTTGCAGGAGATTGTGTCTGATTTTGGGTTATGTGACATATGGGGTTCTCTCCATAAGCAAGATCAGGGGTATACCTGGTCTAACTCCATTTCCCAATCTTGTATTGATTTTATTTTCTGCTCTCCTTTTTGTTTTGTTTTTTTATTCCTAAGCAGGCAGAGCTCAAGGTAAATGTCTTCTATGACCATAAGGCACTGTTGGTCATTTTATCTCCCTCAGATAAAATGGTTAAAGATAAAGGAAAGTGGGAACTGAATACTTCTTCTTCTACTCTGAGATTTTAGAAAGTTTTTATAAATTTTATAAAGGATTACAGTTTTTAAAGAAATTGTATGTTTCTCTTTTTAACAGGTGGCTGATGGCAAAAAATGAGACTAAATCCTTTTTTATACATTGGGGTAAAAAGAGAGCCTTGGAGAGAAAAAATATCTATAAAAACTTACAAAACAAATTACAATTATTATATAGGTTAAAGAATCAGGGTCTAATGGTGGAGGGAGAAATTGCTGTTATAAAAACGGAAATTAAGAACTATAATTTTTAATTGCCGAGTGAGAGATATAGGAGAAAATTAGACTTGCTCAATGTATTGTTTTAAAAAGACTTTTAATAAAAAACAAATATGCAGTTTTTAGAGGAAGGTGGGTTACGAGAGACCTCTATGCAGGGTATGTTAAAACTTGCAAGCCATTTTTATTCTAATGTATAACCGACACGCCCATTGATCCAAATTGTATGAATTACTTTTTATCATCAGTGTCCTCTGAATTACCAGAAACAAAAAAAGAAAGTTTAGTTGATAATATCACTGAAACAGTAGTTAAAAACGTTATTGACTTTAGCTCAAATAATAAGACCCCAGGATCTGATGGGATCCCTTTTGAATTTTACAAGACCTTCTGGGATTTAATAAAATGTGATTTGATGGACATTTGTAAACATTGTTTGTCAGGGAAAGAAATCCCTCCTGATTTTAAAAAGGGTATTATTGTTTTAATCGCTAAGGAAGGTCAGAAAGAAAATTTTAAAAACTGGAGGCCAATAACTATATCTTAAAAAGCAAGTGCATGATTTTTGGCAAGTGGAAGGAGGACTTGCCAACAAAAATTCCGGTGGTGAAAGACAAAGTTAACATTTTAGGTGTGTGGTTTGATCAAAAATTGACAGGTCAAAAAATTAATTTCTAGAAATTGCGTGACTTCTCATTAGAGGGAAACGTTTTAATTGTTAAATCGGTTTTATTACCCATTATCTTCTTTTATAACTCTGTGTTTCCCCCAACATTTTTTTGTTAAAACGTTTTAAAAAGCTGCTTTTTACGTTTTTATGGAATTCAAAGATGGAGAAGCTAAGTAGAGAAAAAGTCTGTCGCAAGAAATATCTGGGGGGGGTAAAGGTTTTCCAGATTTGGATGTTTTTATGCTTTTAAAGGTCTTCTCTTATATTGTTAAAGCCACAGAGAAAACAAGTAAAAATGCCTCAATGATTGGTTATTTTATGGTGCGGTTTTTTGCAAGGTATGGATGGGTAAAATTGTCATTGCAAGTTCCCTATGCATTATCTTTACCAAAATGTTACAGATTCTTAGGACAGGTTGGTATGACTTTTAACATTTAAAAAAATCTAAGAAAACTAACTCCCTATGTAATTGATAAAGTACTTGTTTTGCATATAGAAAGGTTTACTGAAATGGTGTGCGCTGCTATTTGGAGGAAAAGGTCTGGCAAATGCCTTACTCATCCTCAGCAGGATTTAGCCTGGTCCGCTATACATAGTTGTGTTCCAACACGTGTTTTGCAATACAGACAGAGATTGGTAGGATCTGAGATTTGTCCGAGATTCCTCTATAACTCGTTTGTTATGGAACTGTGGCTATTGTAAAGCGGTATGCGGAAAGTGTTCACCTCTCATATGTGAATTAGGCAATATTCCCACAATAAATTGTAATATGATATTGTATGGGCAAGGTTTCATATGCAAAATAGAAAACATAAAGTAGCTTGGCAGTTTTTAAATACCATTAAAATATCTTTATGGAAATGTAGAAACTTGTTCTTTTAAAAAAAAAAAAAAGAGCTTTCACCACATGACTGGAAACCACATATTTGGCAAAATAGGATTTCTTGGTGATTTTATGCTTGTATTAATATATATTTTTTCTGTTTCAGAATCGAAACACCACTGAGGAGGGACAGACTTGAGGGAAAGAGGAGGGCGAGATGAAGGGACATCATAGTCAGCTGAAGAAGTTTCTAGGAAGAAACAAAGACAGCTGATAAGGGTGAGGGAGGGACAATCAGAAAGAGGCTTTCATTTTCTGCTTTTGAAAGTTTTATATACAAATGTACTGTTTTATTCTTGCCACCAAGTTTCAATTATCAACTATGTCATCTACTTTTACTGTGTGCAGTAAGATATTTTTAATTAACATGTATATTTCTGTCGTTTTTACTGTGAAACAAAGTCTATTTCATGGATTTTATTGAAATATGTATTTATACTTTGAACATTTTTTTGCATGACGAATAATGGTTTTTCAAGGCTTTCATCTATATTAACATGATATTATTATTTATGACTTGATTCTAATAAAATGATTAAAAAAAAACAGTGCTGTATGAAGGCTTAGTGGGTAACCCAAATCCATCCGATTCTAGTTTCTGGAATATCATTTTTCGAAAAATAGAGTTTGAGATCTTCTTCACCTTGAGTTTGGATGGAAGGATTTGAGATCAGCATTTAATTTAGTCTCCAGGTAAACTGTGTTTTAAGGTTAATGCCTAAATCAATTTTAAGTGATACAGCTGAGTGATCTGACCAGGGGCATGAGAGAAGTTGGGCTTCTTTTGAGTGCTCAAATAGTTTGGAATCTATTACTAAGACATTTATCCTAGAATATGAATTATGGATATGGGAAAATTATGTATATTCTTTGTCATCAGGATGATGTCCCCTCCATGCGTCTATAAGCTCTAGTTTATGTGTGAAGAGTGTTGATTACTTTAAGTTTTTTTAGAATAGAGTGTATCAGAGAGATACTTGGATCTACCTAGACTTGGCTGTAAAGCAAGGTTGAGATCACCTCCCATAATAAGTCTGCCTGTTTCAATGGAGACAAGAGTATTTAGAAGTTTAGTTAGTGTGTTGTGGGGAGTGGTAGTGGGCGCATAGAGGTTAACTAATGAAACCTTATTATTTAGAATGGTCCCAGTTAATATTAGGTAGTTTCTTTCTTTATCTTCTATTGTATTCTCAAGTTTGAAGGGGACATCTTTATGAATTCGGATAGCTGCTGCAGCCTTTTTGGTGGTTGCAAGTATAACAATTGGGATAATATTTGTGTAGGAAAGAAGAAGATTTATTGTTAGCAGAATGGGTCTCTTGTTGAAAGATTACTGATGGTTTAAAAATGTTATAATAAATAAAGGCTTTCCTACCCTTGAAAGGGGAGTTGAATCCTCTCACATTGTGGGTTGAGAATCTGTAGTTATTATTTGTCATGGGGTTGGTGGGTGAGTGTTAGAATTACTGATATTTAAGTTACCTGATGAGGGTTACATTTATTTACGAGTGCATAAGGAATTATTGTGTATTTTATGTTGTTTTCTCTTAATGTGTCTTGTGTTTAGTTTTATGAAACTGTGACTGGCAGACCATTAATAATTGTAATACATTTGTGTTAGTTAGTTAGTTAGTGTGAGTTTAGCCGGACGCTCAGACCACCTTAAATAGGACCAATGGATCTGCAGTCAGCAAGGAAAGGTTTATACTGATAAGATAGTAGGAATAAAGGTCTATTTAATTTAATATTTTGTGGTACTAACTGCTAGATACTGCTATCTGGTAAACATGGTTATTTTGTTGTTTATTTATAAAGGGGGGGGGGGGTGTTTAAGGCCTAAGAGAAGGCCCACAAAGTACATCTTTAAATCTCAGCACAATAACTTCAAATTACCGCATCCACTGTGTATAAATGAATAATAAGACTCGTAAGATAAGTAAAAAATAACTTTTATTGATATATAATAAAACACTGGTTAAAAAATTGACGGTTAAGAACAAATACAATCAAAGACCTTCCCACTATAGTAGGAGTAATGGTATCCAACTGGATACAGTAAACAATATAACAATGTTAGATAACACGAATCCCAGGCAATAGCACGAATCCCAGGCAATAGTGACACAGTAATCAGACAGGAAAAAAATAATCACCTATGTGTAATGGTTAGTGATGTCCCGAACAGTTCGCCGGCAGACTATTCGTGGCGATTTTTGCATGTTCGCGTTCGCAGCGAACGGCGAACACATGCGCTTTTAGGTTCTCCCCCTATTCTTTATCATTGAGGAAACTTTGACCCTGCACCTCACAGTCAGCAGAATCATTCCAGCCAATCAGCAGCATACACTCCCTTCCAGAGCCTTCCATCTGAAGGACAGCAACCCAAAAAGCCCTTTTTAGGGCTAGAACATCATTTATTTTATTTTATGCCTATGCCTGCCTGCCAGCATGTGTGTGTGACAGACTAACACCTAACAGCTTATATTGTGCTCAGTGAAATAAAACAACACTTTTTTGACTGTAATAGATTGAATATCAGTTGCCTGCCTACAGCCGTGTGTGTGAAGCCTATTGCATCTACTCTGCCAACTTTTGCCAGTGCACAGTGATACGTCATATCTGGTGCAACCGTAGTGTACAGTGACATAAAACAACACTGTTTTTGACTGTAATAGATTGAATAGCAATTGCCTGCCTACAGGCGTGTGTGTGAAGCCTATTGCATCTACTCTGCCAACTTTTGCCAGTGCACAGTGATATGTCATATCTGGTGCAACCGAGGTGTACAGTGACATAAAACAAGCCTTTTTTGACTGTAATAGATTGAATAGCAATTGCCTGCTTACAGGCGTGTGTGTGAAGCCTATTGCATCTACTCTGCCAACTTTTGCCAGTGCACAGCGATACATCATATCTGGTGCAACCGTAGTGTACAGTGACATAAAACAACACTTTTTTGACTGTAATAGATTGAATAGCAATTGCCTGCCTACAGGCGTGTGTGTGAGGCCTACAGCGCCTACTCTGCCAACTTTTGCCAGTGCACAGTGCATCTGGTGGCACCTTAGATTGCACGCGCAGTGCCTCAAATTTGAAGTGGGAGGACGGACCAAGCATCTTTTTCCATCTCTTGTTTCCAAAAATCCATGCCATATACACGTCCCCTGATAGTGGATTAAACCGATAGGAATAGTACTACTTAACAGTACACACCTTATCCTAACGCAGACAGAGGCAACGCGTATAATCTTCCATGCTGTGCAGTGGAAGCCCCCAGACCCTGACCTGTGTATAATATTCCATGCTGTGCAGTGGAAGCCCCCAGACTATGACCTGTGTATAATATTTCATGCTTTGCAGTGGAAGCCTCCAGATTCTGACCTGTGTATAATATTCCATGCTGGGCAGTGGAAGCCCCCAGACTCTGACCTGTGTATAATATTCCATGGTGGGCAGTGGAAGCCCCCAGACTCTGACCTGTGTATAATTTTCCATGCTGTGCAGTGGAAGTCCCCAGACTCTGACCTGTATATAATATTCCATGCTGTGCAGTGGAAGCCCCCAGACTCTGACCTGTGTATAATATTCCATGCTGGACAGTGGAAGCCCCCAGACTCTGACCTGTGTATAATATTCCATGCTGGGCAGTGGAAGCCCCCAGACTCTGGGAGTCTGAAGAAGAGGAGTCAGAAGAGGAAGGTGGCTTTGAGGAGGTGGAAGACCAAACACAGCAGGCGTCCCAGGGGGACTTGTTGTCACCTTTCGGGGACCCTTGGTGGCTGGGTGGAGGAAGAGACCTTCAATGACATCAGTAGGACAAGGAACGGGACATGGCTAGCTTGGTATCCAACCTTGTGCAAATGGGGAGATTGCGGTTGTGCAAAGGGACTGTTTGCGGTTGTTTGCGGTGCATTAAACGAGGAGATTGGTCTGTTACCGTGAAGCGGGTGTAACCCTTACACTACCTGATCGATACAACATCATACCTGATGTTTTAAAGCATGTTATTCCAAACAATTTAGGAATGTTAGGTGATTTATGCCCTTTATGGCTTAAAACCAGACTCTGCATCAACTATGTAATTTTCCTTGGAAGTTTTGCCATGGATCCCCCTCCGGCACGCCACAGTCCAGGTGTTAGTCCCCTTGAAACAACTTTCCCATCACTATTGTGGCCAGAAAGAGTCCCTGTTGGTTTTGAAATTCGCCTGCCCATTGAAGTCTATGGCAGTTCGCCGATGTTCGCCCGTTCGCTAACATTTGATGAAGTTCGCGTTCAATGTTCGCGAACCCAAAATTTGATGTTCGCGACATCACTAGTAATGGTGTTTTTAGAATAGAGAGTAAGACAGGGGTACATATATAGATTATATACTATAGTATGGAGAACTATGGACAAATAGAATACTTGCTTTTATAGTAATAAGACTCCTGTCTTAGAAATTCTACCTATGGATAAGACATGTATATAGTGGCACCACTGGACTAACAATAAACCATACAGACTGAAGTGTCTCATATATCAGTTAAATCAGACACATGTGTTTAAAAATAAAAACAGATACATTAGGATAAGTGGGTTCAGCAGGGAATGAGAGGGGTTAAAAACTGTGGCCCTTTCTATGATAGAGTAGTGGTAATTGCAGGACCCACTACTTGCCCTCTATCCCTGCCTAAGAAAAGGGAGCCCTATACTGTGATAGCTGGAACTATTTCCGCTGATGGACCCACTTTCCTCTGCTGTGCTATTCTGTGTCAGCATGGAGAATACACATATATCATGCGCCGATTCGTGACATTATCTACATGGGACAGGTCACTGGATGTGGTTGACGTGCGCGTCTAGCTTCCCCAAAGACCAGGCTGGAAGGAAGGATACAAAGGCTTCTTAAAGAGGTGATTGTTTGGTTGATACATTGTAATTACTCTCTTGTATTGACAGGCATCAGCAATAGAAGCAAAAACAGGACTAAAACAGGAGGATTTTCTCTTTGAATGTGACAAAAAGTAGCTTTACTGCATGAAAAAGATATGTTAATGCATGTAATAAAGCTAAATAGTTCAATTAATCTCTTGTGTTTTTAATAAAGAAATGTTTATGATGTGTTAGTGATGATGGTGTTGTCAGTGTAATTGGTTGTCAGGAATGAGAGATAAGGAAATGATTAGGTCGCCCGTGGTGCCTGGGCTCATTAAAGACAAAATTATCGTTCTGAAATGACATATTATGGGCTAAATATTTAGCAAATTAATATAAGTAAATAACCCCTCAATGCATAAGGAACAATATGGGTTAAATGTGTATTGATGTCCTAAACAGTAAATCACACCCGGTGGTATGCATTGGATAATGCATAGTTCCGGTGGTGGGCAAATAATGGGATAATAAGTTGTATCTAAATTATAAAAAAGGTTGGCCTATTAGAGATTATTAGGGCCTCAAAAGAGGAGAAAACGTAGTAGTGAATAAGGGTATATTTTAAGGGTTAGAGAAGGGCCATAATTTCCTGGTGCCGGGTAGAGACATTTAAAAAGGAATGATAGTTTTATATAAGTAAATTACCCTAAACTGCACAAAAAACTGTAAGGGTTAAATGGAAGGTGTATTGATGTCCCAAACAGTAGAAATCACCCGGTGGTATGCATTGGGCAATGCCTAATTCCGTGGGTGGGCAAATAATAGGATCCTAAATTGTATCTAAATTCTAATAGGGGTGGCCCATTAAGGACTATTAGGTCATTAGGAGAGGAGAACAACGTAGTAGTAAATAGGGGTCTATTGTAAGGGTTAGCGAAGGGCCATAATTGCCAGGTGAAGACACTTAAAGAGGAATGATAGTTATACTGTATATGGCGATAATTGCTTGATTTGGTCAAACAAAAAAAAACAAAAAAACAAATAGAAAGAAAAAGTGGAAAGAATAGAAAAATACCCTACTCCCGATGGACAGACACTCTGGATGCAGGCAAGCTAAGTATATTGGTGAACTAAACCTAACATCCCACCTGAAGGTGTTCATTGGGTGATGCACAGGCCAGGAGGTGGACAGTGGATGGAGGTATATGAAAAGAGAAATAGTTAAGTGTAACTGTAGTAAGGTATGATAGGGTAGGGGATACTACTTCTAGGTTTGACGCTCTAGTAGGGATCAGAGTGAAAGTCATATTTGGAGAAATCACTATAGATGGCAAGCCCAAGCTGATCCAAGAATGGTAGGTGTGAGTTTGCAATGGGCAATGCTGGGGTATACAGGAAAGCCAAAAGTTAGATGTATGTACTGAAGTTGTGTCCCTCATTGAGGCCTCCATGTGTCACGGTATTAAGAATGGCTATCCGCTTGGTTTCTGTTTTGAGTAATTCTGTTTCCATGTTGCCACTTCTTATCCCCAAATGGATTTTGTCCAGTGCCCAGCATCTCAAGGTTGGTTTGGAATCATGTTTTTTGTAGAAGTATCTTGCTGCAGAAGTGAGTTTTTTCTCTCTCATCAGATCTATTCTACTATTGTGAATGTTACCCAGATGTTTGCCTAGTCTCCTTCGCAGTTTGCGGCTAGTTATCTCCACATATCACAGTTTACAAGGACATTGTAGAAAGCATATCACACCAGTGGTGTTGCATTTATAGAAACCTCTTATTGATATAGTTTTCCCAGTTTGGTCTTGTATATGTTCCAATTTATACATGTATATGCAGAACTTGCAATGTCTGCAGCCATAGGTTCCGTCTCGTAATGTATCATGCATTCTCTTTTTGCATACAAAGTGGCTCTGTGTGAGATGATCCTTAATGTTCATGGATCTGCACCAGCCTGTGACAATTATTTTACCAATAAGTGTTTGGATGTCCTTATCGGTCTTGCGGATACCTATATGCCGTTTCAGGATGTTGTAAATCTGCACAGATTAAAACGTAACTGACCTGGGTTTGGGTGTTAGTAGAGTTTCTCTCTGTGTGAAGAGCTCTCTGATATGCTTTCTTGATGCATACATTACTGTAACCATGGTCCTTCAATCTCAATTTTAGTTCTTCAGATCTGCTCTTAAATTTGTCAATGTTGGAACAGTTTCTCAGAATCCATACACACTCCCATACTGTTCTCGCCTTCAGGGTTGGAGGGGAGTGACAGCTGGTTTGAGGCAAGCTATGTTTTTAGTTATGTTTTAGAAATAATTTATAGAAAAAAGGGATTTTATTAGTGTTTATATTTTTATGATATTAAGTCCAGCTAATAATAATAATTGTAGATTATTGTAGCAATCAAATAAATTACCACTGTTATGATCAGTTCACCTGTGGACAAAGTAATTATCTACCATGCCCAACTATTAAAAAGTGTCCCTAATTTACTGCCAGTGCCCTACCCTGTTGTGGTCGCGGGTGCTTTGTACCTACTGCACTCCACTCCACTACAGCTCCACTACTGCTGCAAGGGTAACAATGTTATTTGAGGAAATATTAGTAAGGAAATGAGATGAAGGATCTAACAGTTATTTTGGTAAGCTATACATGTTTATAGCAAAACATTGTGTATTAGTCCAATAGACAGGCTTGGTGGCCGTACGATATTTGTTTTTGTTTTGTTCTGATTCATTTAGTTCAATTATGTTTAGGATGAATATTTAATATAATATA
This sequence comes from Discoglossus pictus, assembly GCA_027410445.1. NCBI lineage: Eukaryota > Metazoa > Chordata > Amphibia > Anura > Alytidae > Discoglossus > Discoglossus pictus. Next base: position 189,332,457 of record CM050165.1, read on the forward strand.
ATATGCTAAATTTGGTTGTTTTTGTCTTTAATTTTCATGTATGGTGATGGATTTGAAGAGGACTATTCACATATGAATTGTTCTGTGAGCTCAAAATTATCAAGTTATATGTTCTGTGACATTTTCTTGTCTGGATTGTGTTTTGTAGTGTTGTTTATAAGCATAATTCATTACAGATAAGAACATTTTATGTATAAATTATGTTATTCAGGATTTTTTTGTTTGGAGCGTTGTGGATCGCCCTGGGGTTAGATGCGTGTGTGGGTGTCCATGTGTGTGGATGGTTCTTTCTGGATGGTTGAGTGGTGGGACCGAGTGGGTAAACATGGAGTGAGGTGGTGGCATAGAAGTGCTGTTGTCTGTGGGGAAGTGTTCCTTGTGGATGGAGGTGTTTTTGTGCTATTGCTTCTCTTTATATAGTTTGTTCATTATTGTATGGTTTGTCTTTGTCAGCTTTGTTTGCCTTCATGCTTGTTCTGTTTGGCTTTGCTATCTGACTGTCCGAGGGGGGAGCTGTGATTGTGCAGGGATGTTCCTGTATGTTTTGATAATGGCGTGGTTTGTGGTGATCGAAATGAGGATTTTCTATTTTATCCTGAAACCAATTTCCAGATCGTATCATTATGTTTGTAATGATTATCCACTCTGACAGTTTAGTAAATTTGTTTATGGATAATAATACAATCCAGAATCTGATCACTTTTGGATTAATATAATAAGTTGTGTTTAGATGCTGTCGGCCATCTTGGATAATAATTCATAAATGTGTTATCTAGATTTGATAAATATTTTAATTTAAATGTTTTAAGGATTAATATTTCAGAAAATGTAGTTACACGTGAACATAGTAGTTGCCATAATCATGTAATTGTTTTAAAGAGAAAAATAGAAAGTTTTGCAGCTTACTTAAGATTTATTACACAGTTAATCTAATTTTAAAAGTTAATAATAATTATGTTAAGTTCATTGAAGCAACCTGCTATAATTATTTTCAGTTAAGGGTTAAAACATTATACTGGATACTGGCTAAAGTTCTGTATTTTGACGTTTGAAGTTTCTGTCTTAGTTCCAAGGTCATACGCTGAGATTTTTTTTTGGAAGAAAGCAGTTTTATTGTGTTTAAAGTGTCCAGAGCAAAGTAATATTGTATGTATAATTAAAAGAATTTTCTTTAAAGGGTTTATGAGATTTTATGTTACCATATTTTTTTGGGACATTTCATTGATCTGCAATACATAATGACATATATGATATATAACTATTATAGAGATATTACAAGATGAAATTAATGAATTTGGAACACATCACATATATGGTTGTCAGTGTTCATAACGTTTGCAATGTCGGTAACGCACTTGCGTCCCTCAGGGCTCGCATCACCCCCACTACCTGGGCTGCAATGAGCACCATAGGTGCTCACCGCGAGGCCCACTGTGTCTCCTCTCTCCTTCCCCTCCTCCTTCCCCCTTCATCCTACTCTTTCCCCCTTATCCTCCTCCCTTTCCCCTTGACAATTGTCTCCCTTTCCCCTCTCTCCTTACTATTATTTGATGAGCTCCTCCTGCTGCTCCTCTCTCCCCTGCAGCGCCGGATTCTGGCTGTGTCCCAACCGGCATATGCTAATGATGTGATGCACATGTGAAATCACATCATTAGCATATGCCGGTTTCAGACACAGCAAAAAGCCACCTCTGCAGGGGAGAGAAGAGCAGCAGCAGGGGCTCATCGCATGATAGGAAGGAGAGAGGGGAAATTAAGGTAATTGTAGAGGGGGAAAGGGAGGAGGAGGATGAGGGAAGGAGGATGAGAAGAAGGGAAGAAGATATGGAGGAGAATAAGGGGGAAGGAGGGAGGAGGATAAGGGGAGAGAAGGAGGATAAGTGGGGAAAAAAATAGGAGAAGAGAGGAGGTTAAGGAGGCAAAAGGAGGATGATAAGGGGAAAGGGAGGAGGAAGATGAGTAGGGAGGAGGATAAGGGGGAAAGAAGGAGGGAGGAAGAGGGGAAGGGGGGATGAGGAGAAGGAGGAGAAAGGGGAAGGAGGGAGCAGGAGGGGAAGGGGGAAGGAGGGAGAAGGAGGGGAAGGGGGAAGGAGGGAAAAGGATAAGGGGGGAAGGAGGGAGGAGAAGGATAAGGGCGCAAGGAAGGAAGAGAAGGAGGGAGGGGAAGGGGGAAAGGGAGGAGGAGGAGGAGAAGGGGGAAAGGGATGAGGAGGAGGATTAGGGGGAAGGGGGAAAGAGGGGGAAGAAACACTGGGGAGTGAGATGGGGGGAAGAGACACTGGGGAGAGAGAGGGGGAAGAGACACAGGGGAGGGAGAGGGGGAGAGACACAGAGGTGGAGGGGGAGAGACATGGGGGAAGAGACACAGGGAAGGGGGGAAAACACAAGGGAAGGGGGAAGAGACATAGGGGAGGGGGGAACAGACATAGGTGAGGGAGAGGTGGGAAGAGGGGGGAAGAGACACAGGGGAGAAAGAGACACAGGGGAGGGGGAAGATACACAGGGGAGGGAGAGGGGGGGAAAACACAGGGGGGAAGGAGGCACAAGGGAAGGAGAGAAGAGGGGAAATGAGACACAAGGGAGGAAGTAGACAGGGGGACAGACTTACAATGAGCTCCAGAGGCGCTCAGCCCGGGGCTCACGATGAGCACCAAAGATGATCACATTGGGTGGCAAACAGCATTGCCAGGCTTAAAATGTTATTCCCGTCAATTTTGACATGCAAGTAGCTAGTTTAATAAATGATCAGTGGTTATATTGACAGGAAAAAAGAAGGATGGTTTGTGTGATAACCAGTCTTTGTACCCAAAGTGAAATATTGATCATCTAATAATTACCAGGTCAAATTGTTTTTATGATTCCATGTAGAGTGAAGTATACTACCTGTTCCAAAGATATAATATTTATTAAGGTTTTAAAGATGACAACTAACAAGGTCCATTATTTTTTGGGTTATGATAAGCATATAAAGGATAGTCATAAATGTCAGGCGACTAACAGCCTCATTAAATTGGGGCTCTTTGTTACATCGTAGCCTGTAACGTAGATCTTATAAAAATTTGCTATTAAATTAGACCTGTAAGCAGCCCGCAGATGACTTGCGGGTTAACATGCAGCAAGGCCGAGAAAAGGCTACGTGTTGAGAGACGTTGAACTTTGCACCAGTAAATCCTTTGATCCGTCAAGCCCATAACCGCGATTTGTGTGCACATGCAAAGCAGAGAAGTCCAATATGTAGCAATTGTAATTTAAATAAAAACACACTACTGTACTTTATTAAAAGTGAAAGTGATGTTAGGTCTTAGAATTAATAACACAACATTCTCAAGCCCGCAAATCTGCTCAGAAAAATACTTAATTTCATGTATATAATTTGTGTTATATCGATCCCAGCAATCAATGTGTTAATACATATACTGTAACTCACATGAGATAGAATATCATATTTGCGGCTTTATTAATATTGCATTGTGACTGGATTGTGGGTTCTCTTGTAGCTCGTAATTCAAGCTTGTAAGACTTTAAAATCAATCCTCCATTTTCTTGTGATGCAATGCTTACATTCTCTGTTTCAATTGACTCCATCTAAACCCGTAACTATGGGCTTGCTTAATTGATTACATTCTAGCCCCCAAAGCTGCTGGCTGACAGATGGTTTACAGTTTTGGGTCTCAAGCCTGTAGCTTGCAGCCCCTTCTAATTTAATAGCCCCATAACACAGAGGATTTTAAAGCCCTCAGTTATTGCAGGGCTCACATTCCAGTTACAGGGCTGCAATTTAATGGTTATTTTTTATTATTTTCTATAATTTCTGGTCTGTTTTTCTGGCTAGGTCATTTTTGTTTTTTAGTTGTAATTTTTATGCTCAATGGAGCTACCCTCATGTTGCTAAACTTGAGGAATGATAAGCTGGTTGGTATTCCTCTGGAAGAATGAATGTAATATGTGCACAACCTCTGTCTTGTGTTTTATCCCCAGTTGGACATTGGAAGGTGCTTATATCATTGACCAAATCTGTGCATGATATACTACCTGGTTAATAAGGTAGTATCATAGCGATTCTGTTTTTGTAGTAATAGTACGTCTTTTGTTTTAAATATTATGTTTTTGTTTTTCCATGCTGGGTGAATATTGGGAAAATGTGACATCTATTCCCCAAAACCCATCCCCAGCTCAGATGATGGATATGATGCAAATGGGTAGAGAACTGAGAAAATATCTTCAAGTTATTTCTAGACCTCTAAGAAGGGAACATGATCAGGGATGTTTTACATTATTAAATATATATATATATATATATATATATATATTAACAGAAGTAGAGCTAGCAGTTTTTTGAGTATACAACCTGTTACTGGATAAATCGAATAATGGGCTTTTCACTTACAGAAATATAACTACTATACTACTACTACTATATTTAGTGAAACTGATGAAAACTTTTGCAGCTTTGGCAGGAAAAAATAATAATAATGGTTGCTTATGCAATATATATTTAACTAGCCTTTTGATTTAATTGGTTCTGTTTCATATACCATCCTTGTTCATTATAGTTAGGGCGACATTTAGGATATGTATCTATGATGGGAATACCCATAGCGTCATTGGCACACCAGCAAAGGCTGCAGGTTTGAAATTTGGTTGCGTTACAGAGCTATTAAATTGTACCATGCCGCGAGTTAGGGGCCATAGACGCAAACCCATAAACCATTCTTGCGAACGTTGGATGTGTAGCCGTGAACATGATCAATTAGTCAAACCCATGGTTACGGGTTTAGACGGAGCCAATGGAAAATGCGATCAATATGTCACTGAAATTTTCGATGGGACCCACATTCCAGAAATAATACAATATTAATAAATCAGTAAATATAATATTCTATTACATGCAAGTTCCATTATATGTTTAAACACATTGATTGCTGGGATCGATATAACACATCATTTAAACAGGAAAAAAGGATTTTATACTGTAGATTTGCGAGACTGAGAATGTTGTGCTATTAATTCTAAGACCTAACATCACTTTCCCTTTTAATAAAAGTAGCAGTAGTAGCAGTAGTGTGTGTATATGTGCTTTTAAAGTGCTCTGGACATGTCTTTAAGCCCTTTGCGAGTCCTCCTTTGAACCCCTAACTTGTAAAGTGACTTTTGCCATTTGCGGGCTGGAGGGGTGGTTTGCGAGGGGGAATCTGACCAATTGCATAGCGATTTGTGATTTTAGCCATCAGAACTCCATCTCCATCTGGTCACCATCACACTGATTCACAATGCATTGGAGGCTAGAGCACGTAACTTGATCGGAGCTCGTGAAAAGACGCCAATTGAATAGCAATATAACTTACGGGCTTTATTTCCTAAGCCCGGATCTCCCAAAGCCTTAAATGAATGAGGCTTTCAGCCCCAAAAGATATCTTGCTGTAATTCTGCACCCAAGAATGGGAACGGGCCAAATGCTTATTAACTGGCAAGGGGAAAAAGATGCAAAGATCTGTGAGAAATTCACATACTCTTTGTTCTGTGTCTGAAAATCCTCACATGATTATCAATTGCTTTGACCAGAGGATTTTGTCATCCAGAAGCGACCTGCCTGTTTTTTTTTATTTTTTATTGTGTGACCACAGAGGGGTCTGGCTAAGTGTGATGTGTAAGACTGGGTTTGTATGAAGATTATCTGAGCCTATGTTTTCATAGTTTTGTAATGTTTAACTCATTCTACTCTTTTCTAGGCCTTTCTTTCCTTTTCATTGTCCTTTGGCTTCTAACACTTATGCATCTTATTCTATCAACTTGCTAGAATATAGAACATACTAAAAACTGATAAGGGCAAGCAACTAGGGAAAGCAGAAGTTAAAAGGCATATACTCTGCGTTGTTAATAATATCAGTGAAACAAATATATATATATATATATATATATATATATATATATATATATACTGTATATACTAATAAGTGTTTCTGCAATGGTTTATGATAACTGTATCTATATTCCAGCTGGAGATAATAGCATTATAATCTTATTTTAACTATTGATTTCATCTATCATCTACGTTCCTGTTATGAACAAGACAATGAGTATAAAGGGAAATTAGTTATGCTCTAGTTATTGGTAACTGGTTGGGTGGAGTTTGGTGAACATTATGTGAGGTTGTTTTGTCTGCATTTACCATTATTGTTTTTCTTTACATGTGACTAGTTGCACTTACATAGTTAACTATTGCACCACAATCTGCACTAACCTTGATCTCAGCGTTACATTGAACAAAACATGTTGAACTCTTTTCTGTTTGTCTGTACTTGGTTAAACAGGTACTCAATTATTTTTCATTGTGGACTTATTTCATCATTTGGATTTATTTTTTCATGTGGTGTTGTTTTTTATCTTTTACTTGTGCAAGCAATTGTAAAGCTGACATCCAACATGCTTTTAACATCTGGACTGTAAACTTTGTGCTAAGGACTCCATTATTGACAGTCTTTTACATTTTTCCACAAACCATATTGGACTATTAGAATTGCTTTTTAATTTGTATTGTTTTTGATTTTTGCTATGTATAATTTTGTTTTTCTTTTTCAATGCTCTTATTAGGAAGATGTTAAGGTAAAAGATCCAAAGGACTCTGTGTGATATACTATCTCCATGTTGTAGGAATCTCACCTGTACTTGATCATTTAGGGGCCTTGACTCTCTATAGGAGCCTCCACTTCCTGTTATGTTTATGAATTTTCTTTATATTTGTGATTGTAATGCTTGTAGCGTCCTTTAAGATTTCATCCTAGGTTAATACCGTTGGATTTTTCTCAAATTCACTTTGCAGCGTCGTAGGGGGAAATGTTGGGGTAAAATAAATATATCTATACAATGATCTATATCTATGTATATAATATATAGTGGGCAAAAGAGTGATAGAAGCCCTCCACCATACAGTAGTGCAGAAAATAAATAGTACATCTGTGCTCACATTTGAGCAAAGAAAAAAAAAAACTGCTTCCAGCTCAGAATTCTGAAAAAATAAATTGTTACACTGCATTCTGGGAAGCTGAGCAGTAGTCATTTTTAACCTTTGTGGCACTTACTATTTTACTGGAAAAGAGTTAATTATGATAATTTTTAGCCTAGCATTTTTACTACGAAATAATAACAAGTCAAAATTCATAAGTAAAAATAAAATGTTCTTTGCAACCTGCTTCCAGGCAAAAAAACAAACAAAAAATCCTTTAACAAAGCTGACAAATAACTAGCAAACTGTGCATTATTAGCATAATTAAGGTGATCTGTGCAGTTTTTGTTATTGGATTACAAGTGTAATTAATTTATCATTGGCTTACAAGAGGGCCAGATTTGTCAATTTATGTTTGTAAAACACGATAAAAGACTGTATGTTAATGTATTTGGTGACAACAACAGATATTGTCTATGATGTCTGTGTGTTCTCCCGAGCTTGAATAAAGAAAACATAAATAACAAATAACTTTTTTGTGTTCTATCTGATTCTTTTGAGGGTAAGAGAAAAGTAAATGGCTTTTTTGCATGTCACAATCTGCTACATCTAGGTTCTCAGCATCCTGTCAATCATCCCCTGTGACCAATGAGCAGTGCAGCCTATGTCCCTCCCACAAGCAGAGCACAGGCACAGGGAAAGCTGTGTGTGAGATAAAAACAACACAACATGTGAGTCTGTACTGTGTGTGCCAGTGTGTGTTTGTGCGAGAAAACAACACAGCAAGTGAGTCTGTGTGTGTATGTGCTCCATTTGTGTGTGAATAAACAACACAAGTGGGTCTGTGCAGTATGTGTGTGCCAGTGTCTGTGTGTGTATGTGCTCAGTGTGTGTCAGAAAAAAATGCAACAAGTGAGTATGTGCATGTGCCAGTGTGTGTGTTTATGTGTGCATGTGCTCAGTGTGTGTGCATGTGCTCAGTATGCATCAGAAAACCACACAACAAGTAAGTCTGTGCCCCGTGTGACATGTATTCTATATCATACCCCTGAAGTAATGAGCAGAAAGGTAAGAAAATGCATTAATCTATCACATATTATAATTGTCCATCGTCACGCTGTTTGCGTAGTGCGTACGACTTAGCGATGAGCGCCGTAGCGAGGCGAGCCGTTAAATCGTAGCACTTAGGCAATGAAAGGCAATGAGCGAGGCGAGCCGTTAAACATGTCACACGCACGACTTAGAAAAAACACCTTGGCACCAGCCTTAACGTAACAAACACCCACACGCACTAAAAATACGACTATAACGGCCGACCTGCGCGCAACTAAAAACAGTGAATACACACCAAATACTCACACAAACTACATAAAAAGCTTACCCATAGCAAGGGGGGCACCCAGGACCTCTGAAAGTGAAGTTACACCTCCATTTAAGTCCAAATTCCCGAGTTCAGACACACGAAAATCACCTAAGCGAGAACAAAAACGGCCACCAAAAAAACTAAAACTAGGCTCACAGCCCAGCCACGTACAACTTACCCAAGAAGGGATCTGAGATAAGCTCAAAGCCTTGCATTAACCCCACTTTAACCATCGCAGTCGGGTCCCGATTGCACGCGATCGGGGACCCCCGCTGCTATCAAAATTAAAAATTCCTGCGTTAAAGGTCCTTAAAGGACCAGTTGTAAAAGAAAAAAAATGTACACTGTCACCCTGTAAATCATGGGGGTCAATACAGACCCCCATAAACCCCTCATTAACCCTGTTACTCATGGGGGTCAGTATAGACCCCCATAAGCCCTTCATTAACCCTGTCACTCATGGGGGTCAATACAGAGCCCCATAAGACCTTCATTAAGCCTGTCACTCATGGGGGTCAATACAGACCCCCATAAGCCTCTATTTAACCCCATCAGTCCCATAAGGGTATATTAAGACCATTATGGGCCTGTTACAACACTACATTAACCACATACGTGCCATGATGGTCCTCAAGGACAATCATGACACTAAGTATAAACAATACACTGCACTATACCCCCCAATAAAACATTAAATATAAACTAAACACCCTCTACACTAACCTATTAACACCTACACTACCTACCCCCTACCCCCTAATAACCCCCACCACTCTAATTAAAGAAAATAAAAAAGCCTAAAGTCACACAAAAAAATCTACATTACATAAAATAGAAAACCTGACTCACAAAAAAAATAAACTACATTACAGAAAATAAAAAACCTAAGTCACAAAAAATAAAAAAAGGAACATTACAGAAAATAAAAAAACATTACAACCCCCCCTCACTACAGAAAAAAAAAATACATACCTGAAAATGAAATACATACAATACAAATACATACAAATACATACAATTAAATACAATACACACCTATCTAATTTACATCACACAATCTATCTAAATAAATACCATAATCTAATATATATCCTATCTTCCTATCTATATAATATACATTCCCAATCTATCTAAATAAATACCATAATCGAATATACAATACATTCTATGCTATCTATATAAAACACATACCCCTAGCTAACATACAATAAATGCTATCTATATAAACTAATCTAATTCTAAACTAAACTAAAATAATTAAGACCACTAACCTTTGCAGATGTCCATTGAGATCAGCCACCTACGGAAAAAAAAAAAAATAGTGCAACACGTTTACAGTACATAAATAAACATTCTATACATTCTAAATTTTCTACTCACCTTTCCGGCATGTCCCATCCTTATTCTTTTAACCTTCTTCAGAGCGGCAACTGTTAAAAAAAAACATAACATTAATACACATACATAAAAATAAAATAAACATAATCTACATTCTACTTACCTCCCCGCGATGTCTCTGGCCTCCTCCGGATCCTCCGGATCCTCTTCTGCCACGCCCTGTATATATACTTACATCCGCACTCACGGACATTCCCGACGCTAATGAGGCTCCCAGAGACTTTACCGGAAGAAAATAAGCAATGGCGCCTTCTGATTGGGTGAATTTGATAGACAGCGTTTTCAACCAATCAGGAGGCGCCAATGTTTGAACCAATCAGAAAGGGATACACCCTAAAATCCCACTCTGATTGGATAATGCACCTGTCAATCTTTATTTAAACCAATCACAAAGCGCAGATGCCTTCATCCAATCACAATGGAATACACCCCCACAGGGTGATTGGTTGGAGCATCTGCGCATTCTGAAAAAAAAAAACACCTTGGCACCAGCCTTAACGTAACAAACACCCACACGCACTAAAAATACGACTATAACGGCCGACCTGCGCGCAACTAAAAACAGTGAATACACACCAAATACTCACACAAACTACATAAAAAGCTTACCCATAGCAAGGGGGGTACCCAGGACCTCTGAAAGTGAAGTTACACCTCCATTTAAGTCCAAATTCCCGAGTTCAGACACACGAAAATCACCTAAGCGAGAACAAAAACGGCCACCAAAAAAACTAAAACTAGGCTCACAGCCCAGCCACGTACAACTTACCCAAGAAGGGATCTGAGATAAGCTCAAAGCCTTGCATTAACCCCACTTTAACCATCGCAGTCGGGTCCCGATTGCACGCGATCGGGGACCCCCGCTGCAATCAAAATTAAAAATTCCAGCGTTAAAGGTCCTTAAAGGACCAGTTGTAAAAGAAAAAAAATGTACACTGTCACCCTGTAAATCATGGCGGTCAATACAGACCCCCATAAACCCCTCATTAACCCTGTTACTCATGGGGGTCAGTATAGACCCCCATAAGCCCTTCATTAACCCTGACACTCATGGGGGTCAATACAGAGCCCCATAAGACCTTCATTAAGCCTGTCACTCATGGGGGTCAATACAGACCCCCATAAGCCTCTATTTAACCCCATCAGTCCCATAAGGGTATATTAAGACCATTATGGGCCTGTTACAACACTACATTAACCACATACGTGCCATGATGGTCCTCAAGGACAATCATGACACTAAGTATAAACAATACACTGCACTATACCCACCAATAAAACATTAAATATAAACTAAACACCCTCTACACTAACCTATTAACACCTACACTACCTACCCCCTAATAACCCCCACCACTCTAATTAAAGAAAATAAAAAAGCCTAAAGTCACACAAAAAAATCTACATTACATAAAATAGAAAACCTGACTCACAAAAAAAATAAACTACATTACAGAAAATAAAAAACCTAAGTCACAAAAAATAAAAAAAGGAACATTACAGAAAATAAAAAAAACATTACAACCCCCCCTCACTACAGAAAAAAAAATACATACCTGAAAATGAAATACATACAATACAAATACATACAAATACATACAATTAAATACAATACAATACAATACACACCTATCTAATATACATCACACAATCTATCTAAATAAATACCATAATCTAATATACATCCTATCTTCCTATCTATATAATATACATTCCCAATCTATCTAAATAAATAAATACCATAATCGAATATACAATACATTCTATGCTATCTATATAAAACACATACCCCTAGCTAACATACAATAAATGCTATCTATATAAACTAATCTAATTCTAAACTAAACTAAAATAATTAAGACCACTAACCTTTGCAGATGTCCATTGAGATCAGCCACCTACGGAAAAAAAAAAAAATAGTGCAACACGTTTACAGTACATAAATAAACATTCTATACATTCTAAATTTTCTACTCACCTTTCCGGCATGTCCCATCCTTATTCTTTTAACCTTCTTCAGAGCGGCAACTGTTAAAAAAAAACATAACATTAATACACATACATAAAAATAAAATAAACATAATCTACATTCTACTTACCTCCCCGCGATGTCTCTGGCCTCCTCCGGATCCTCCGGATCCTCTTCTGCCACGCCCTGTATATATACTTACATCCGCACTCACGGACATTCCCGACGCTAATGAGGCTCCCAGAGACTTTACCGGAAGAAAATAAGCAATGGCGCCTTCTGATTGGGTGAATTTGATAGACAGCGTTTTCAACCAATCAGGAGGCGCCAATGTTTGAACCAATCAGAAAGGGATACACCCTAAAATCCCACTCTGATTGGATAATGCACCTGTCAATCTTTATTTAAACCAATCACAAAGCGCAGATGCCTTCATCCAATCACAATGGAATACACCCCCACAGGGTGATTGGTTGGAGCATCTGCGCATTCTGAAAAAAAAAACACCTTGGCACCAGCCTTAACGTAACAAACACCCACACGCACTAAAAATACGACTATAACGGCCGACCTGCGCGCAACTAAAAACAGTGAATACACACCAAATACTCACACAAACTACATAAAAAGCTTACCCATAGCAAGGGGGGCACCCAGGACCTCTGAAAGTGAAGTTACACCTCCATTTAAGTCCAAATTCCCGAGTTCAGACACACGAAAATCACCTAAGCGAGAACAAAAACGGCCACCAAAAAAACTAAAACTAGGCTCACAGCCCAGCCACGTACAACTTACCCAAGAAGGGATCTGAGATAAGCTCAAAGCCTTGCATTAACCCCACTTTAACCATCGCAGTCGGGTCCCGATTGCACGCGATCAGGGACCCCCGCTGCTATCAAAATTAAAAATTCCTGCGTTAAAGGTCCTTAAAGGACCAGTTGTAAAAGAAAAAAAATGTACACTGTCACCCTGTAAATCATGGGGGTCAATACAGACCCCCATAAACCCCTCATTAACCCTGTTACTCATGGGGGTCAGTATAGACCCCCATAAGCCCTTCATTAACCCTGTCACTCATGGGGGTCAATACAGAGCCCCATAAGACCTTCATTAAGCCTGTCACTCATGGGGGTCAATACAGACCCCCATAAGCCTCTATTTAACCCCATCAGTCCAATAAGGGTATATTAAGACCATTATGGGCCTGTTACAACACTACATTAACCACATACGTGCCATGATGGTCCTCAAGGACAATCATGACACTAAGTATAAACAATACACTGCACTATACCCCCCAATAAAACATTAAATATAAACTAAACACCCTCTACACTAACCTATTAACACCTACACTACCTACCCCCTACCCCCTAATAACCCCCACCACTCTAATTAAAGAAAATAAAAAAGCCTAAAGTCACACAAAAAAATCTACATTACATAAAATAGAAAACCTGACTCACAAAAAAAATAAACTACATTACAGAAAATAAAAAACCTAAGTCACAAAAAATAAAAAAAGGAACATTACAGAAAATAAAAAAACATTACAACCCCCCCTCACTACAGAAAAAAAAAATACATACCTGAAAATGAAATACATACAATACAAATACATACAAATACATACAATTAAATACAATACACACCTATCTAATATACATCACACAATCTATCTAAATAAATACCATAATCTAATATACATCCTATCTTCCTATCTATATAATATACATTCCCAATCTATCGAAATAAATACCATAATCGAATATACAATACATTCTATGCTATCTATATAAAACACATACCCCTAGCTAACATACAATAAATGCTATCTATATAAACTAATCTAATTCTAAACTAAACTAAAATAATTAAGACCACTAACCTTTGCAGATGTCCATTGAGATCAGCCACCTACGGAAAAAAAAAAAAATAGTGCAACAAGTTTACAGTACATAAATAAACATTCTATACATTCTAAATTTTCTACTCACCTTTCCGGCATGTCCCATCCTTATTCTTTTAACCTTCTTCAGAGCGGCAACTGTTAAAAAAAAACATAACATTAATACACATACATAAAAATAAAATAAACATAATCTACATTCTACTTACCTCCCCGCGATGTCTCTGGCCTCCTCCGGATCCTCCGGATCCTCTTCTGCCACGCCCTGTATATATACTTACATCCGCACTCACGGACATTCCCGACGCTAATGAGGCTCCCAGAGACTTTACCGGAAGAAAATAAGCAATGGCGCCTTCTGATTGGGTGAATTTGATAGACAGCGTTTTCAACCAATCAGGAGGCGCCAATGTTTGAACCAATCAGAAAGGGATACACCCTAAAATCCCACTCTGATTGGATAATGCACCTGTCAATCTTTATTTAAACCAATCACAAAGCGCAGATGCCTTCATCCAATCACAATGGAATACACCCCCACAGGGTGATTGGTTGGAGCATCTGCGCATTCTGAAAAAAAAAACACCTTGGCCCCAGCCTTAACGTAACAAACACCCACACGCACTAAAAATACGACTATAACGGCCGACCTGCGCGCAACTAAAAACAGTGAATACACACCAAATACTCACACAAACTACATAAAAAGCTTACCCATAGCAAGGGGGGCACCCAGGACCTCTGAAAGTGAAGTTACACCTCCATTTAAGTCCAAATTCCCGAGTTCAGACACACGAAAATCACCTAAGCGAGAACAAAAACGGCCACCAAAAAAACTAAAACTAGGCTCACAGCCCAGCCACGTACAACTTACCCAAGAAGGGATCTGAGATAAGCTCAAAGCCTTGCATTAACCCCACTTTAACCATCGCAGTCGGGTCCCGATTGCACGCGATCGGGGACCCCCGCTGCAATCAAAATAAAAAATTCCTGCGTTAAAGGTCCTTAAAGGACCAGTTGTAAAAGAAAAAAAATGTACACTGTCACCCTGTAAATCATGGCGGTCAATACAGACCCCCATAAACCCCTCATTAACCCTGTTACTCATGGGGGTCAGTATAGACCCCCATAAGCCCTTCATTAACCCTGACACTCATGGGGGTCAATACAGAGCCCCATAAGACCTTCATTAAGCCTGTCACTCATGGGGGTCAATACAGACCCCCATAAGCCTCTATTTAACCCCATCAGTCCCATAAGGGTATATTAAGACCATTATGGGCCTGTTACAACACTACATTAACCACATACGTGCCATGATGGTCCTCAAGGACAATCATGACACTAAGTATAAACAATACACTGCACTATACCCCCCAATAAAACATTAAATATAATCTAAACACCCTCTACACTAACCTATTAACACCTACACTACCTACCCCCTAATAACCCCCACCACTCTAATTAAAGAAAATAAAAAAGCCTAAAGTCACACAAAAAAATCTACATTACATAAAATAGAAAACCTGACTCACAAAAAAAATAAACTACATTACAGAAAATAAAAAACCTAAGTCACAAAAAATAAAAAAAGGAACATTACAGAAAATAAAAAAACATTACAACCCCCCCTCACTACAGAAAAAAAAAATACATACCTGAAAATGAAATACATACAATACAAATACATACAAATACATACAATTAAATACAATACACACCTATCTAATATACATCACACAATCTATCTAAATAAATACCATAATCTAATATACATCCTATCTTCCTATCTATATAATATACATTCCCAATCTATCTAAATAAATACCATAATCGAATATACAATACATTCTATGCTATCTATATAAAACACATACCCCTAGCTAACATACAATAAATGCTATCTATATAAACTAATCTAATTCTAAACTAAACTAAAATAATTAAGACCACTAACCTTTGCAGATGTCCATTGAGATCAGCCACCTACGGAAAAAAAAAAAAATAGTGCAACAAGTTTACAGTACATAAATAAACATTCTATACATTCTAAATTTTCTACTCACCTTTCCGGCATGTCCCATCCTTATTCTTTTAACCTTCTTCAGAGCGGCAACTGTTAAAAAAAAACATAACATTAATACACATACATAAAAATAAAATAAACATAATCTACATTCTACTTACCTCCCCGTGTTGTCTCTGGCCTTCTCCGGATCCTCCGGATCCTCTTCTGCCACGCCCTGTATATATACTTACATCCGCACTCACGGACATTCCCGACGCTAATGAGGCTCCCAGAGACTTTACCGGAAGAAAATAAGCAATGGCGCCTTCTGATTGGGTGAATTTGATAGACAGCGTTTTCAACCAATCAGGAGGCGCCAATGTTTGAACCAATCAGAAAGGGATACACCCTAAAATCCCACTCTGATTGGATAATGCACCTGTCAATCTTTATTTAAACCAATCACAAAGCGCAGATGCCTTCATCCAATCACAATGGAATACACCCCCACAGGGTGATTGGTTGGAGCATCTGCGCATTCTGAAAAAAAAAACACCTTGGCACCAGCCTTAACGTAACAAACACCCACACGCACTAAAAATACGACTATAACGGCCGACCTGCGCGCAACTAAAAACAGTGAATACACACCAAATACTCACACAAACTACATAAAAAGCTTACCCATAGCAAGGGGGGCACCCAGGACCTCTGAAAGTGAAGTTACACCTCCATTTAAGTCCAAATTCCCGAGTTCAGACACACGAAAATCACCTAAGCGAGAACAAAAACGGCCACCAAAAAAACTAAAACTAGGCTCACAGCCCAGCCACGTACAACTTACCCAAGAAGGGATCTGAGATAAGCTCAAAGCCTTGCATTAACCCCACTTTAACCATCGCAGTCGGGTCCCGATTGCACGCGATCGGGGACCCCCGCTGCAATCAAAATAAAAAATTCCTGCGTTAAAGGTCCTTAAAGGACCAGTTGTAAAAGAAAAAAAATGTACACTGTCACCCTGTAAATCATGGCGGTCAATACAGACCCCCATAAACCCCTCATTAACCCTGTTACTCATGGGGGTCAGTATAGACCCCCATAAGCCCTTCATTAACCCTGACACTCATGGGGGTCAATACAGAGCCCCATAAGACCTTCATTAAGCCTGTCACTCATGGGGGTCAATACAGACCCCCATAAGCCTCTATTTAACCCCATCAGTCCCATAAGGGTATATTAAGACCATTATGGGCCTGTTACAACACTACATTAACCACATACGTGCCATGATGGTCCTCAAGGACAATCATGACACTAAGTATAAACAATACACTGCACTATACCCCCCAATAAAACATTAAATATAAACTAAACACCCTCTACACTAACCTATTAACACCTACACTACCTACCCCCTAATAACCCCCACCACTCTAATTAAAGAAAATAAAAAAGCCTAAAGTCACACAAAAAAATCTACATTACATAAAATAGAAAACCTGACTCACAAAAAAAATAAACTACATTACAGAAAATAAAAAACCTAAGTCACAAAAAATAAAAAAAGGAACATTACAGAAAATAAAAAAAACATTACAACCCCCCCTCACTACAGAAAAAAAAATACATACCTGAAAATGAAATACATACAATACAAATACATACAAATACATACAATTAAATACAATACAATACAATACACACCTATCTAATATACATCACACAATCTATCTAAATAAATACCATAATCTAATATACATCCTATCTTCCTATCTATATAATATACATTCCCAATCTATCTAAATAAATACCATAATCGAATATACAATACATTCTATGCTATCTATATAAAACACATACCCCTAGCTAACATACAATAAATGCTATCTATATAAACTAATCTAATTCTAAACTAAACTAAAATAATTAAGACCACTAACCTTTGCAGATGTCCATTGAGATCAGCCAACTACGGAAAAAAAAAAATAGTGCAACACGTTTACAGTACATAAATAAACATTCTATACATTCTAAATTTTCTACTCACCTTTCCGGCATGTCCCATCCTTATTCTTTTAACCTTCTTCAGAGCGGCAACTGTTAAAAAAAAACATAACATTAATACACATACATAAAAATAAAATAAACATAATCTACATTCTACTTACCTCCCCGCGATGTCTCTGGCCTCCTCCAGGTCCTCCGGATCCTCTTCTGCCACGCCCTGTATATATACTTACATCCGCACTCACGGACATTCCCGACGCTAATGAGGCTCCCAGAGACTCTACCGGAAGAAAATAAGCAATGGCGCCTTCTGATTGGGTGAATTTGATAGACAGCGTTTTCAACCAATCAGGAGGCGCCAATGTTTGAACCAATCAGAAAGGGATACACCCTAAAATCCCACTCTGATTGGATAATGCACCTGTCAATCTTTATTTAAACCAATCACAAAGCGCAGATGCCTTCATCCAATCACAATGGAATACACCCCCACAGGGTGATTGGTTGGAGCATCTGCGCATTCTGATTGGTTGCACTGACAATAGCCAATCACAATGGAATACACCCTCACGTACTGATTGGTGAAGGATTTGCGCATTCTCATTGGCTAATGTTAATATCAATCAATATTACAGCCAATGGGAAGGCACAGATGTCTTCACCAATCAGTACGTGGGGGTATATTCCATTGTGATTGGCTGATGGCAATAAAGCCTTAGGATTGGTTCAAATAAAGATTGACAGGTGTGTTATCCAATCAGTGTTGTATTTTGGGGTGTATACTTTTTTCATTGGTTCACAATTGGGGTCTTCTCATTGGCTGAATTTGATAGACAGCCTTTTCAGCCAATCAGAAGCCGCCATTGCCAATTTTATTCTGGAACACTCCGTAGGAAACTCATTAGCGTCGGATGCTTCCGGAGCACAATAACAGGAGGCCAGAGACATCGCGGGGAGGTAAGTATAATGTAGAATGTGTTTATTTCACTTTGTTTTATGTTTATGTATGTTTACTAATGTAGTGTTTTTTTTAACAGGAGCAGCGCCGGAGAAGATGCAAAGATGAAGGACGAACATGGAGGACGTGACATGTTGGAAAGGTGAGTATAATATTTAGAATGTTTAGAATGTTTAGTTATTTCATGTAAACGTGTTGTATTAATTGATCTGAAGAAACATCTCAAAGGTAAGTGGTCTTAATTATTTTATTGTAGCTTAGAATTAGGGTTGCTATATACAGATAGCATGTATTGTATATTAGATAGATAGGGGGATGTATTATTAGATAGTGGGATGTATTATTAGATAGTGGGATATATATTACATAGTGGCATGTATATTACATAGTGGCATGTATATTAGATAGAGGTGTATTGTATTGTATTTAATTGTATTGTATTTTATTTAATTGTATTGTATTTAATTGTATTGTATTGCATGTATTATATGTATGTATTGTATTGTATGTATTATATGTATTTCCTTTTCAGGTGTGTAATTTTTTTTTTAAATTTTGTAGTGGGGGGGTTGTGTGTATGTATTTTTTTATTTTCTATAATGTTCCTTTTATTATTTTTTGTGACTTAGGTTTTTTTTTTTTGTTCTGTAATGTATATTTTTTATTTTTGGTGATTTTAGTTTTTTTTATTTTATGTAATGTAGATTTCTGCTTTTTGATGAATTTAGTTACTTGAGGCACACAGTAGACTTACATTGTGTGACAAACAGCATTTCAACACTTTCTTTTATTGACCGTCATTTTTTGACGGGCAAGTCGCTAGTATTATATAATAAAGAAATAAAACACTAATAAAAATATATCACATCTTGCAGTACTTAGTATTAGTGTGTGCATCTCAATATATGTATATGTATATATATATATATATATATATATATATATATATATAAATAACTGTATATATATATGTGTGCGTATGTATATATATGTGTGTGTGTTTATATGTATGTGATTTTTCTTAAACAGTAAGGGTGCTTATGTACTTGTGCAGGTGAGTAGCAAGAACCAGCTCTAGTATAAGTGTGGGAGTTTAGATAAAAGGAGGGAGTTCATAGAACAGGGGCTGCTTCTAGTGCAAGAGGAAATAAGTGAGGGAAAAAGGGGGTATATATATATTGTAACCGGTTGCCCCCTAGAGGATGGTGCCAAGTAAAGAGTAAAGAATTCTTGACAGGAGTGACGGAGTTAACTCCTGAATAACTACTAATTGGTGCAGGTGCAGTTTCTCTTTAAAGTCTGGGAAGCAAACATGGAAAGGGCTGGCTGATTAGGCTCTGGCCTAAGTAGTTGTGTGCCGCCAGCCAGCCAGCCAGCCAGCCAGCCAGCCAGCCAGCCAGCCAGCCAGCCAGCCAGCCAGCCAGCCAGCCAGCCAGCCAGCCAGCCAGCCAGCCAGCCAGCCAGCCAGCCAGCCAGCGTAAGCCACAAGAGAGGAGCGTGCTGGCTGATCATGTGTGGATCTACCGTTTGAACTTTGGAAAACAAACCTGGAGGAAATCTTGTTGTACTGTGGCTGCCAGTTTTGGATGACAGAAAGAAGTGTGTGCTGTTGTGAAGTCGCTGGACTAACAGAGCGGTCGGAAAGAGCAACCCACAGTCAGGAGGTGAAGCTACAAAAGCACCAAGTAAGTGAATGACAGACTGAGGAGGATTCCTAGGCAGAGTAGCCTAAAAAGAGACAAGGTCTATGCCAGTGAGGAGTCTGGGAGTTGCAGCTAACAAGAGAACATTGTTAGCTGGTTGGACTGCTATAAGAGAAGCTTGTGTGAAAGTTTGCTCACACAGATAACACAGTAAAGCTGCTACTGGAGCAAAGCCAGCCCTGCAGAGTAATGGTGGAAATCCTGGATGTAAATGTACCAATGCAGAGTCTGATAACCCCAGGGAGAAGACTGTGTAGTTAAACAGATTTGTAGCCTTCACCAAGAGAAGGTGTTAAGGGTCCCTGGAGGTTGGGGTATCTGGAGAGTAGGGCGGGGCAGAACCCCACCAAATGGTATGAAGTTTAAAGACGACGGTCTACAGAGTAAAGACTTCTAATCACAAGAGACTGTTTGTATCCTGGCCACAAGGTGGCACTACCAGAGACTGTTTGTATCCTGGCCACAAGGTGGCCCTACCAGGGACTGTTTGTATCCTGGCCACAAGGTGGCCCTACCAGAGACTGTTTGTATCCTGGCCACAAGGTGGCCCTACCAGAGACTGTTTGTATCCTGGCCACAAGGTGGCCCTACCAGAGACTGTTTGTATCCTGGCCACAAGGTGGCCCTACCAGAGACTGTTTGTATCCTGGCCACAAGGTGGCCCTACCAGAGACTGTTTGTATCCTGGCCACAAGGTGGCCCTACCAGAGACTGTTTGTATCCTGGCCACAAGGTGGCCCTACCAGAGACTGTTTGTATGATAATTTCACCTGTAGTAGAAAAGCTGCTCAGGTTATAGTCAGGGTGTTCCAGAGTATAGTAAGCCCGTTTACGTAGATGTTTATTTTTCTGACTAGGCTATTTAATTTGTGTTTGTTTAACTGCTCAATAAAATATATAAAAAGAGCCCAGAAATCTCCAGAAATCTCTTCCATTTACAGTCCGTCGAAGGGAACCTTGTTACTATATATATATATATATATATATATATATATATATAGTAAATAAATTGTACAATTGTGTTCACATTTGAATGTCTAAAGTAAGTTGAGAAATACAGTTATTACACTGCGTTTTGGGAACCTGCAAATGTGCCCACTAAGGGTATGCTCTTGCAATCCATAACCATATGAAACATGGCTTCTCTAAAGCATATGCCGGCAGTATCAAACAGATTTGAGTAAAGCTAAGGTTGGATTATACACAAGCCAGGAATCCCACCCAGGTACAGCCGTTTCAAGGTTACTGTCTATCATCAGCGTGGGGCCAAATCCTTAGCTTCTGAAGTGGATATTTTGAGTAGTAAGTTCACCAAAACAATCATTTAATATATGGTGGGCAAAAGAAACCCTACATTGTACAGTAAATAAATAGTACATTTGTGTTCACATTTAAATGTCTAAAACAAGTTAAAAAAATTGTTTCATGCCCAGAATTCCAAGAAATACAGTTATGTATGCACTGCTGGAACAACTGAACCAGGGTCCAGACCTCTGTGAGGTGTGAGCATGTTGAAGCTCAGATGGAAAGGAGAATTGCAGCACTGAGTGATATTGCTCCACTGGAAAGGCAAATGGGAGAGTTAGAATTATTAGCGGTTAATAAGAAATGGGATTTAATAGGAATTACTGAAACATGATGGGATGATTCTCATGACTGGACTGTTAATCTGGATGGTTATACCCTATTTAGGAAAGATAGGGTCAATGGTAAAAGAGGAGAAGGAGTTTGTATGTATGTTAAGCCTACATTTAAGCCTATAGTCCGAGAAGATATTTATGTTGTAACTAGTGACAATGTTGAATGTTTGTGGGTAGAGTTAAAATAGAGCAGCAGCAAATTCTAAAAGAATATAGGTAGGAGTATGCTATAAACCCCAAAGTATAGCTGAAAGTGAGGCACTGCAATTATTGTTACAGATTGGAAATGCAGCTAAGCATGGTCAAGTTTTATTAATGGGAGATTTTAACTACCCTGAAATAAATTGGATGAATGAGACCAGCAGTTTAGCTAAGGGGAGCAGGTTCTTGAGTAGACTCAGAGATCATTATCTGACCCAAGTTGTGCAAGAACATACTAGGCTATCTTGGCTTTAGTCATTACAGATAATATTGATATGGTATCAGATGTTGAAATAGGGCAACCTTTGGGAAACAGGGATCACAAAACAGTCTTGTTTGAGATTGAAGTAAAAAAGCAAAACAGTAAGGGTGCAAAAAAAAACTATACATTTTAAAAGGGCAGATTTTAACAGGGTAGCAATACAAAGTATAGACTGGACAATGAACTAACAGGTACAAATACGGAACATAAATAGACAACATTAAATCATTACTAAATATACATATTTATCACCATATACTGTGTGGAAATATAAGTAGAAGTAAATCATATCCCATATGGCTTAATGATTTAAAGATCAAGATGCAAAGTCAAAAATGGGCATTTGATTTATACAAAAAAGGGGGGGACAGAGACTGCTTTATATGAGTACAAGAAAATAAACAAGGCTTGCAAAGGAGTTATTAGACTGGATAAAATAGAAAAGGAAAAGTTAGTTGCAAAGGAGAGTAAGACTAACCCTAAATATGTTTTAAATATGTTAATGGGAAATATGTTAATGGGAAGAAGGCCAGGGAAGGAAGCTATAGGAACATTACAATGTGACACAAGCTGTCTGACAATCAGTCACCAGGAAAAGGCAGATGAGCTAAAAAAAGGTTCTTTCAGGAAGAAATCCAAAAGAGGTTGGGAAAAATAAATGTTAATAAAGCCCCAGGATCTGATGGAATACATCTAAGGGTACTGAGGGAACTGGGATCTGTAATTGCCAAACCATTATATCTATTTTTTTCTAGATTCACTCAACACAGGGTCTCTACCAGATGACTGGAGAAAACCAGAGAAAATACCTTTATTTAGGAAGGGACTAAGATAAATTCTGGGGAATTATAGAAAAGTGAGCCTTACTTCTGTAGTGGGAAAGTTTCTAGAAGGGTTGATAAGGGATAGTATACAAGAATGTATCTGGTTATACAAGATTGTAAGTAGTTAAGGAGTCAACACAGATTTATGAGAGATAGGCTATGTCAAACAAACCTTATTAGTTTCTATGAGGCAGATAGTAAGAACTTGGATCAAGGCAACTCTGTGGATGTAGTATTTTTGGATTTTTCAAGAGCTTTTTAACAGTGCCACATGGGAGACTATTGTGCAAACTAAAGGATACAGGGATTGCAGTAAATATCTGCTCATGGATACAGAGCTGGCTAAAAGACAGGAAGCAAAGGGTTGTTGTAAATGAAACATACTCCGATTGGACTAATGTAGTGTGAAGATCCCAGATAGGGGCACTATTCAGCTCCAACGCTTCCTGCCTTTGCGCTACAGTAATCTCCCTCTTATAGCTGGCAATCTTCTCAGATGGAATGGGCCTCTCGGTGACCGGCAGTCATATCAGGATCAATAGCAATCAATAGCAGCTGCAAAGGTAAATACGATATTAGCATATAAGAAGGGTATAGAAGTGAATGTGTGTGTGTGTATGTATGTATGTATGTATGTATGTATGTATCGTCACTAGTAAGCCCTTATTTGGAATACAGAGTCCAATTTTGGGAACCACTTAAAAAAAAGAACATTTTAGAGCTGTAAAAAGTACAGAGAAGAGCAACAAGCTAATAAGGGGAATGGGGGGAGTTACAGTAAGTTATGAAGAAAGACTAACCAAATTAAACCTATTTTCTCTAGAAAAAAGGCGCCTAAGAGTGCATATGATTACCTTATATAAACAGACACATGGGAGAGAGGACGGGAGAAAGAGGGACGAAAGTGGGAAAAGAGACACTGGAGAGGGAGGGTGACAGACACAGGGGAGAGGAGGTGGAAAGAGACACTGGAGAGGGAGGGGGACAGACACAGGGGAGAGGAGGTGGAAAGAGACACTGGAGGGGGACAGACAAAGGGGAGAGGAGGTGGAAAGAGACACTGGAGAGGGAGGGGGACAGACACAGGGGAGAGGAGGTGGAAAGAGACACTGAAGAGGGAGGGGGACAGACACAGGGGAGAGGAGGTGGAAAGAGACACTGGAGAGGGAGGGGGACAGACACAAGGGACAGAGAGGGGGAAAGAGACACTGGAGAGGGAGGGGGTAGACACAAGGGACAGAGAGGGGGGAACAGACACAGGGAATGGAGATGGAGGGAAGGAGACACAGGGAGAGAAAGGAGGAAAGAGACAGAGTAGGTAGAGGGGGAAATAGACACAGTTGAGGGAGAGGGGGGAAAAGAGACACAGTGGAATGAGAGGGGGGGACAGGGGAGGAAGAGGGGGGAGAGATAAAGGAGAGGGGGAAAGAGAAACAGGGGAGGGAGGGGGAGAGATAAAGGAGAGAGGGAAGGAGAAACAGGGGAGGGAGGGGGAGAGAAACAGGGGAGCGAGAGGGGGGCCATTTGTGACGGGCAAGTGTCTAGAATATATATATATTTAATAGGGCTGTTTGAGAATATATATATATTCTCAAACAGCCCTATTATATTCCCTGAATGTGTGAAACCGTAGCCCGTAACGTAGCCAGCAAAACTTATGGCTATTAAATTGGCCTCTCAAAACTACCCGCAAATGACTTGCTGGATAAAGGTGAAAAAACCTGATGGGATGTCGAAATTTGAACTCCTCGGCCGCAAATCCTTTTACTTGTCAAGCCGGTAACTATTATATTCGAAAATCGCTATTAAATTGCTATGAATCCACTGGCGTTCAAACCCGTAACCCACAAATGGAGCCAAAAGGCCAACGGATACTAGAGAGGGCCCACAAGAGGGTTAAAGTCCTATCCATAGCGCTGTAAAATTACCGAATTTATTAGCATATAACACGCACCGGCGTATACCATGCACCTCATTTTAAGAAGGAAATTTCAGGGGAATTTTTTTTTTTCAAATAAAGAACTTTGAAGCAAAATCCTCAACCTCCCTCCTCATCCTCCCTCCTCAAACCCCTCCTCAAACCCCTCCTCAAACCCCCCATCCTCAACCCACTCCTCCACCCCCCATCCTCATCCTCCTTCCTCAACCCTCCTCCTCAACCCCCCTCCTCATACTCAACCTCCTCAACCTTCCTCCTCAAACCCCCATCCTCAAACCCCCTCAATCCCCCTCCTCAACCCCCCTGTCCTCAACCTCAACCGCCCCCCTCCTCAACCTCCCTCCTCATTCTAAACCCACCTCAGCATTCTAACCCCCCTCCTCATTCTAAACACCCCCCTCCTCAACCTAAAGTGAGGGGGAGGTATTTAGGGGGGTTTAGGTTGAGGAGGGGGGGTTTAGAATGAGGGGGGGTAAAATGCGGAGGGGGATTTAGAATGAGGAGGGAGGTGGAGGTAGAGGTTGAGGATGAGGAGGGTGGAGGGAATATCAGCGTATAACATGCACCTATCATTTGCTCCCTATTTTCAGGGAGCAAAAGTGCGTATTATACGCCGATAAATATGGTAGATTAGCTGTTTATTTAGTCTGCCATGCTAAATCCAACTAATTGAGAATAAAATTGAGCCCAATTGGGCTATACATCAGGGCTATTTACTCTTTTCATTATGACCCTGTATACTTGGACAGCTGTACAGGCCCCATAGGTTTTTTTTTATCAAGGCTAAAAACTATTCAGTTTTTAGTTTGTATGCATGTGTTTTTTTTTAACCTTTACTTTTCATACCACAACTTTAGGCACTATTTTTCATTATTATATATTCTGTCATACCAATATTTAAGCATGTGTAAGGGTCTTTAGCCAGCTTTAGAGGGGCATATATTCAACCCCAGCATAGGAAGTCCTTGAAATGGAAGATTAGGCTGATTTAAAGAAACCGGGTTACATATTTTTCTATTGTCTCTGTGTTTAGTGTGACTAGATTCGTACACACAGGCATCCAATTTGGTTCTCAGTGCTGTATAAGACCGAATAAAAGCTCAAGCTTGCAAATCTGCAATATAAAATACTTTTATTTCTGTTGAATTTCTGTGTTATATCGATCCCAGCAATCAATGTGTTAATGCATATAATGGAACTCCCATGGACTAGAATATAATATTTACTGATTTATTAATATTGTATTATTTCTGGCATGTGGGTCCCATCAAAACTCGTACTTGAAACCTCCATTTGTCAGTGACATATTGATGCCTATCGCATTTTCCATTGGCTCCATCTAAACCCGTAACTATGGGTTTGACTAATTGATCATGTTCACGGCTACACGTCCAACGTTCTCAAGAATGGTTTATGGGTTGCGTCTATGGCCCCTAACTCGCGGCATGGTATATAGTAAATAAATAGTACATCTGTATTCACATTTGAATGTCTGAAACAAGCTAAGAATTCTGAAAAAAACAGTCATTACACTGCATTCTAGGAAGCTGAGCAGGGACATGCAAATGTGCCCACAAATGCCTCGATCTTCAATCCATAGCCCATTTTAAACATGGTTTCCTTTAAGCTTATGCCTGCTGTATTACACAGCTTTTATGCAAAGCCAAGGCTTGATTATACACAAGCAGGGAATCCTATCCACGTACAGCTGTTTCAAGCTTACTTGCTATCATCAGTGTGGAGAGGGATCCCAGCTTGTGTGGTGGACCTTATGAGTAGGTAGTTCACCATAACAATCATTTAATATATGGTGGGCAAAAGAGGGATAGAAGCCCTCCACTGTACAGTAGTACAGTAAATATATAGTACATATGTGTTCACATTTGAATGTCTAAAACAAGTTAAAAAATCTGTTTCCAGCTCAGAATTCCGAGAAAAATTGTTATTACACTTACAGTTAGCATATAGTAATTCAATAATCATTAATATATAAACATATATATATATATATATATATATATATATATATATATATATATATATATATATATATATAATTTGCATTTCCCCGCCTTTTAGACATGCAAATGGGCTTATTAATGTATTATTCGTTTTCTGTACTTTGTACGGTGGAGAGCTTTTCTCACTTTTGTGCTCACCATACACTAAATGATTGTTGTGGAATATTTATATATAAATATTCCACAACAATCATTTAGTGTATGGTGAGCACAAAAGTGAGAAAAGCTCTCCACCGTACAAAGTACAGAAAACGAATAATACATTAATAAGCCCATTTGCATGTCTAAAAGGCGGGGACATGCAAATTATATAGAGATAGAGATAGAGATAGAGATAGAGATAGAGATAGAGATATTAATAATGAGTATTGCAATATAATTTGATCCCTTTTGTATTGGACAAATGCCTTATTTATATTGATGAGCTTTCAAGAGGTTCAACCTCTCTTTATCAAGCCTGAAGCAATACTAACATGAGATGGAACCCTCAGTTTGAAAAAAAACAGTGATGCAGACAACATCTGACATCATCAGGTAAATACATATAGGGGGATTAAACACAACATAGTATAGGTAACATATATACACATACTATATACACATTTACATCAGTTAATACATGACAAAACAGAACACTGTAGTCCAGTGATATCCTTCCTGTTGTACAAACACCTCACTCAGAGTTCCTGTTATTATAAAATAAGAAAACATCACAAGAAATTGTGATAATATGTTAGAAAACCCAAGTCTACATTAACAAGCCACAAAATGCTTTTAAGAATGAATTTACAAAGACATTCAATAATAAAGCATAATAAAGACAGTTATTGTACCACAGTAGGACACCATTAGCTAGAATGATCACTTCATCCAAAACTTAAAAATCAAAATGCTCAGAGGAAAATGTAAAAACATCCAAGAGAAAATCATTTGAAATAAAGATGATCACATTCTTCAACACTAAAAATACAGGACTTAATATGGACTTGGGTTTTCTAACACTTTATTACAATTTCTTGTGATTTTATCTTTTATAACAGGCTTAGCACTCTGAGTGAGGTGTTTGTCCAACAGGAAGGATATCACTGTGGACTACAGTACTCTTTTTTTTTTTTTTCATGTATATATTGATGTATATGTGACGTCACGCCATTAGCAATTGCCGCTCTTGGTCCCAGACCAAGACGTGCTGCAGGGGAGGGATCATCAGCAGCAGCTCATCAGATCATAGTAAGCAGTAAGGAGAGGGGGGAGTGAGGAGGATAATGGGGGAAGGAGGGAGGAAGAGGATGAGGGGAAGGAGGGAGGAGGATAAGGATAAGGAGGGAGGAGGATAAGGAGGAGGAGGAATTGTGTGCTGAGGGGCCCCAGGCAAATTTTGCAGCACTGGGCCCCCTCCAGATATGCCCCTGCACTCCCTGAGCGTGGCTCGGGGGTTACTGATTTAGGAACAATAAAATTAACCCAGAGCCATGCTCTGGATTACCGCTAGGAGGGTTAAGCAACATCATAGGACCTCTAGAGTAATTTCACCAGAAATATCATGGATGATCTAATTTTTTTTATTATATGTGATGTAATTATTTATATCATATATGAGGTCACCTAATGTCATAGATAATGTTATGATTGATGTCCCCTCCTCTTCTCCCTCCCCTTAACTCGCAGCACTTAGGCGATGAGCGCCAAAGGTGCTCATCACCTGCGAGACAATTAAACACCCTGTGTCTCTCTTCCCCTCCTCCTCTCCATACCCTGTGTCTCTCTTCCCCTCCTCCTCTCCATACCCTGTGTCTCTCTTCCCCTCCTCCTCTCCATACCCTGTGTCTCTCTTCCCCTCCTCCTCTCCATACCCTGTGTCTCTCTTCCCCTCCTCCTCTCTTTACCCTGTGTCTCTCTTCCCCTCCTCCTCTCCATACCCTGTGTCTCTCTTCCCCTCCTCCTCTCTTTACCCTGTGTCTCTCTTCCCCTCCTCCTCTCTTTACCCTGTGTCTCTCTTCCCCTCCTCCTCTCTTTACCCTGTGTCTCTCTTCCCCTCCTCCTCTCTTTACCCTGTGTCTCTCTTCCCCTCCTCCTCTCTTTACCCTGTGTCTCTCTTCCCCTCCTCCTCTCTTTACCCTGTGTCTCTCTTCCCCTCCTCCTCTCCTTACCCTGTGTCTCTCTTCCCCTCCTCCTCTTCTTATACTGTGTCTCTCTTCACCTCCTCTTCTCCTTACCCTGTGTCTCTCTTCCCCTCCTTCCCCTGTGTCTCTCTTCCCCTCCCTCATTGCCTGCGAGCAACTTAGAAAAAAAATACCCGAGGTCACAAAACAACTCACTAACCGCCCGAACCACGCAAACCCAAAAACGCAATTATAAAAAAACACTCACCCACAGCACGGGGGGGCAGCCAGGATGTCTGGAAGTGAGGTTACACGTGAATTTAACCTGAAATTCCCAAGTTTCGGCACTCGAAAATCGACTAAGCGAGAAAAAAAATAGTGTCTGGGAAAAAATGAAAACGTATCCCCACCGGCACCTAAAATTAACCCCCATTGTGACCCCCGGAGGGTCCCCGCATTAACCCCACATTAACCCTTACAATGGGGGTCCCTGGCCGGAAAAAATTGAAACAAGGCTCCACAAGCCCAGACCGTGCAAAACACTGCCAGCCACTTACAATTTTGCAATACCCCCACATAAAGAGATCCGAGATAGGCTCTGAACCTCACATTAACCCCATGCTGCGGGGGTCCAATCGGACCCCCGATGTGTGCCCATGCTGGGAGTCCCCATGGGCTTTGTCCCATCTAAAATACAAACATACCCCCCTATCTAAAATACATGCATACCCCTCTATCTAAAATACATACATACCCCCCTATCTAAAATACATTAAATCCTATCTACACACACAAACCCTATATCTAACCTAAAATAGAATAATTGAGACCACTTACCTTTGCAGATGTTCCTTCAGATAGCCACCCAAAGGGGAAAAAAATGAGTACAAAACAGTACATAGTAAAAATAAACATTCTAAGTATTCTAAATATTCCACTCACCTTTCCAGCATGTCCACGGCATTCTTATTGTGTTCTCGGGTGGGGCCCCTGTTTAAAATAATCATTAGATTTAGATTAGCACAACATATACACACACAAAATACAATAAAATAAACATAATATACATTGAACGACCTCCTGGAGGACCCTCATGGCACTTATGGGGTTAATGTTAGGCTTCTAACTGTCCAATGAGGGTCTTTATATAACCTTATGTGACTAATGGCACTTATAGTGTTATTACATGGGTTCATTAGTGTGCTATAGGGGTCTATGCAGATTAGGAACCTAGTACACTCACATTGGGTGACAAACAGCATTTCAAAATTTTTTACAGCCCCGTCATTTTTGACGGGCATGTCGCTAGTATATATATATATATATATATATATATATATATATATATATATATATATATATATATATATATATATATATATACTGTTGTGTTTAAAAGTTTGCATAGCCTTTGTAAGTTGGTAATATATGTACCATTTTTAAAGAAAACATGAATGAGCAGGCAATACACATTTCTTTTATTTCTTACTAGCGACTTGCCCGTCAAGAAATGACTGCAATAACATTTTGAGCCAGGCAATGCTGTTTGCCACACAATGCAAGGCTATGGCCCCTCTGAGCACCTTCAGAGATCATCGCGAGCCTCTCCCCCGTGTACTGTGCAGGCCTCATGATAAGCGCCTTCGGCAAGCCGCAAAATTCCTGCTTTGCAATGAGCACCTTTGGCGCTCATAGCAAGCCTCTCCCCTGTGTAGTTTAGGGGCCTCGCAATGAGTGTTACTGACTTGGGTTAAGTGTTACTGGCTTGGGTTAAGTGTTACTGGCTTGGGTTAAGTGTTACTGGCTTGGGTTAAGTGTTACTGGCTTGGGTTAAGTGTTACTGGCTTGGGTTAAGTGTTACTGGCTTGGGTTAACTGTTACTGGCTTGGGTTAAGTGTTACTGGCTTGGGTTAAGTGTTACTGGCTTGGGTTAAGTGTTACTGGCTTGGGTTAACTGTTACTGGCTTGCGTTAAGTGTTACTGGCTTGGGGCTCTTTTTTACTGCCTGTGCTGTGTGTAAGTTTTTTTGAGGCATATTTGGGGGGTTTTGCTGTTATTTCCAGTACCATGGTTTGGCCGTTAAATTCATAATTCAGTGCAGTCCCGAGAGGACCACAACGAGACGACAATTCGCAGTACTACAATGAAAGACATTTTTTTGCATGATCAATCATATTTTCAAAACAAATGCCAACATTTCACAATTTTTTCCAGGGTGTGCATACTTTTGAGTACAACTGTATATCTCTACTTTTATTGGGACAAATGTGCTTCATATTCAAAGTGATGTTTTACCATGAATTTTATGTAGTGATATGTTTATAGTGTCTTCCGTTAACTCGATTACCCTTTTTTATATTCACATTCTGTGTTTCTGTCAAAATAATTTTCCATTACTGATTCCCTAAGGCTTTTTCCATTGAGGTTACGGGGAGCATGCTTATTATATTTTCTAAAATGCATAATTTTACATTTATCTCTGATAAATCTCCTCTGCAGGTTATCTGTTTATTATTCTAGTTTATACAAGTCCTCTATGCAGGTAATGTATATCTTATTCTAATTGAATTACCTTGAATAATTTTATACTGTCAGCAATTATGAAGATGTTACTTTCTATCCATACTTCAAGATTATTAATACACTTACAAATTGTAGTCTAGTGTAGCAATCCCTGAGGAACTCTACTTACCAGTTTAATACATTCCATTTATTTTGCATTTACACTATGTGTTGCCTATCTTTCCATAGTATCAGCAAGTTTTCTATTAACATGCAAATATTTTCTATTTTATTTTAATTCAGAGTTTATTTTTTATATACTCTTTCTCTCTCCTGGCACTATAATAAAAGATGTTGCATAACCCAAATCCAAGTTGACTGCATCAACTTCATTGTTTTCCTTAAGATCCTACTTTCTCATGGAATATAATCAAATTGAAAAATCATACTGGCTCACAATTAAACTACTATTTTCTTGACTCTTCTAGTTTTTCCACTGTTAATATGAAATATGTAGGTCTGTAATTCACTAAGTGATCTTTTTTAAATTCTGTGGTCAAAATCCTGATGACTGATTTCAGAACTAATGGTTTAGTTTATACTTCAAACCCTTAAATTGCTTACATGTATTCAATTTATCTTAAAATAACATGATCATTAACTAATCATCCGATCAACAGTGGGCAACCAGATCATTTTTATGTGTTTCCTGGAATTTCAAACACACCCCTGATTGTGGGTAAGGTTACCCTGATTTTGGGTAAAGTTTACATGATGCCCAGAGAGATCAAATTAGTTTTGTGTGTTAGAATGAAGTCACGAATAAACGTCAATTATAAATAAATAACAAATAAACAACAAAGGGGAGGACCCAGGCCAGAGAAAGTACCCTTACACCCTGAACCAGGCCTACATCAATGCTACAGCTGTACACTGTAGGGTAGGGACTTACCCACTTCACCACTGGCGTGGCAGCTCACCTCACCATCTGCCACTATGACAGCATATGCAAACATTCACATTTTTTTAATCAATATATATAAAACACAACCATAAACTCCAAAACTCTAAAACTAGTTAACCAAATGCAACCCCCTTTTTAACTAAAGGGATGGGCAGGTATATACCTCACTTGTGGTGAGCTGGGGGGGAAACACAGAATTGTGGGAATTGAGCCTTTATAATGTTCCTCCTCCAGCTAGTCACTTCATCACACTATCTCCAGTCCTGCCAAATCAAGGGGCTCCGGCTCCCTACCCAGGGCACCTGGAAGGGTTACAAAGCCCTACATGACCCAATCACGTTACCCAATAATTGACTTTGACAACTTGTATGGATAAAAAACAGGCCATAGCAATAATAAAACAAAATGATGGATACACATCGACAGTAATCATAAATACATAATTAAATAACAAATACACAACAGAGGGGAGGAGCCAGGCCAGAGACACTACCCTTCATGCCCTGAACCCTACTCTGATGCTACAGCCATACCACCATAGGGTAGGGACTTACCCACTTCACCACTGGCCTGGTGATTCACATCATCATCCACCACAGGATCTGCCCTCATAAATGCCATGGCTCACTGTACACCTTCCTTGAAAACAAGCATCATGAGCTTAAGGCCAAACTCAGTTAGATGGACCCCATCTGGGATAAACAGACAATCTACATCAACATCCTTGAACTCATGATGCCGCAAAAAAAATGAAACCTAATTTCATGATGAAACTAGCCATAAGCTTGTCAACTTTTAACCTAGCCTTGTACATTTTACCTGGGTGTTTTTCCTCTCTCCAAAATCTATGTTTGATCATTGCAGACCATATAACCCCAAAGGCGCTCCATGCCAGCAACTGTGGACCTCGCAAGATTTACATAGTTACGAAAGGAAAATACGAGACACGTTACAACCCATTACGACCTCGCCAAAAAACGGCTGAAACCCGCGCACATGAAAACATGAAAGACACAACAAATACATAAAAAGCTTACCTACAGGAAGAGGGAGCACCCAGGATCTCGAAAACTGAAATTACAGCTCAATTTAACTCAAAATAAAAGAGTTTAGACACTCAAAAATCCTCGAAGCGAGAGAAAAAATGGCCCCCGAAAAAACGAAAACGAGGCTACAGCAGTCTAAAAACGCAAAACTCTGAAAAACACCTACGAGATTGGAAAACAAGGACGTGACCCCAAAAACATTAGATACACACAACAAACACATAAAAAGCTTACCCACAACAAGGTGGTGTACCCAGGACCTCTGCAAGTAAAGTTACAGCTCGATGTAAGTACACATTTCGTAGTTTAGACACCCGAAAATCTCCTAATCGAGAAAAAAAATGGAAACAAGGCTAAAGGACCCTAAACACGCAAAACACCACCAAACAGCTATGGATATTCCGAAAAAGTCAGACAACATCCAAAACGAAGGACGCTAAATCAGGCACAGCCGCATACCACACATTAGCCGCCATTTTAGAACAATAACTTATACAATGAGCAAGTACACAGCTACGCTAACGGATTTGCCTTGCGCACGCTCACTATTACACTGCACACATACATCACGCTTACACAGCAGCTCTACAGCACTAATGCAGCAGCAACATGAAAATAGATTGCCAGCTCTTCAACAGAATGCTTCCTGCATATATTACGTCAAAATAGGTAAAGTATATTCCTTTATTATTGTATTATTTATTTTATTGTCATACACCAAACTGCATTAGCTCACTTACAATTTCATTGCTGTAATTTTTTGACGGGCAATATTCTAGTATATATATTGTGACATATTCACTGTCACTCAGGATCCGTGCCCTAATATCCAGCACCAAAATGGAGAAAGAAGGAGCTCTTTAAATGTTTAGCAGATTTGTGCTGTTTATTTGTCAGCATACAACAGAAAATAAACCAAACAGAAAATAAATCCTAGCTTCTCCTTGAAGTCCTGCATAACTAAACGGAGTTCCCTTACGATCTTACATAGAAGTGCAAACATACAGTCCAAACATAGGTAGCAGAGGTGTCTTTCCCTCTCACTTCTCTCTTAGGCTCTGTATCTCCGGCCTCTCTTTCTGAAGCAGATCCCTCCCTCGGTTATCACCTTCAGGGACTTTCTGTTCCTGTTTCTGCATGCTCGCTCTTCAAAGCTTCTGGCTTTGGTCCATTAGTCTTCAGTGCGGCCTCTGACGTCGGCCCTGCACACTTCCACAACACTCTAGCTCTGTCAAACAGCTCTCCACCTGGAGACAGCAGCCGGACTTGATTGTAGCCACAGCCAAGCTTTTTAAGGATCTTCTTAACCATCTCACTCCTGGGGAGAGGTCTTAAAGGAGAGGTCTTTACTGCCCTCTGGTGACACACCATCACATATCCCCCACCCTAGCTCGACACCATGGGGTTGAGCGTCCAACGCCGGGAGGCCGTATCTGCGATCCAACACATCCTCTGTACCATCTGTGTTCTCTCCGCACTCTTCTCGCTATGGCGACACCAGTGAGGCTTTACTTTACTCAGAGCTACCGCTCTTCCAGCTGCACCATCCGTTGGTGCTCTCTACTTTATACTTCTAGGAGCATCTACATCATGTGTCTCTATTGTCATCTTAAACTCCTTCATAGGACTTTTCCCATTTCGCAGCTTACCTTCTTCATCACTGCTTTCAAATTCCTTTGTCTTTCCTTGAAACCGTGTTTTCTTTCTGGGTGAAGAGACAATTATTTTTCCCGCTCTTCCTTTCACTTCATATTTTCTGCTTTCTTAGCTGTTCTGCCTGCTGTCATCACTTAAACTCTGAGGGTAGAACACCGGCCCGCCCATCTCTCCGAGTATCCTGCTCCAAGGACCCTTGAAAAGTACTTCTCGTACTTTGGTATGAGAATGTGTTTCACCATACAGTCGCTTCCCTGGGGGTACATCACAGACATTACAGGTTTCTGTGACCTTGTCTTTCACCGGATGCATCTTTTCTTTTAGACCTGTCATCTTATTCTTGCAGCTCTGACTTATCCTCTTTATATCTTTAATGCAAGGACTGATGTTCGCCAGTTCACTCTCCTTCTTGGATACTCCCTGCCAGTTCGTGGCTAGATGGTGTGATTTCGTCTATTCAAAGTCACCCCAGCAGCATCTATGCCGCATCTGCAGACCGGGAGCCTGGGACTGGAGCTTGCTCACTTCGGCCTCTTTATGCTTGGAGTTCATTTGCTCCTTTAATCCTCCTGTTAAATGTTCTTTCTTTTCCAGGAGATTATCCACAGCTTTCTCATCCCCTTCAACTTCACTATGGAACAACAACTTCTTGGGCTGTTTTTCTTCCCTCTGTTTCTGGCTCTCTCTGTACCAGGTGCTCCTATTGGCTGGCTGACAACTCTCACTAAAACATATCAGCCTCATCCAGTCATCTTGCTTCTGTTCTGGCCCAGTATCATCTGTAGACTCCAAAGGCAGGTCCTCTCTCATGGCTGCCTATTGCTCTTGGATCTGTACTTCATCTTTCTTTCTGTGCACAGCAAGCATAGGTGATATCTCTGCTGGAAAGGAGCAGACTTTTCATTTTGCTGGAAATTTTCCAGCTGTTCAGGAACTTCAAGCTGACACCCAACTGATAGGCCAGTACACCTCTTAGTAGCCTCTTGAATCCCAGATTCCTGGAAAACACTTTTATTTTCTGCATCCTCAGTATTCACCCGTATTATTTCTTCTTTTAGTAGCTTCTCTACTTGCTTTGCCTTCAAGGCGTCCAGCTTTCCATCTTCCTCTGCTTCCTTAAGCCGCAGTTTCTTCTCATTAGCTTATTGCAACTCCAGTTCACTCTGCTTGTACTGGATCTTTTGCTGCATGTTCAACTGAGGAACCTCCTCTGACCCTTCTATTAGGTCCTCCTTGAATATCTTTGGCTGCTCAGCCATGTTCTCTTCACCTTTCTGTCTCTCCTGTATAGGCTCATTCACTCTGCCTTGCATATGAGCTTCCTGTAGACATTGATCTATATTCAGCAAAGCATCTTGGGTACACAGGTTCTGGAGGTCAGTGTTAGTCTCTTCTGGACATGCATCACTCTGAACCACCTGTGTTTTCATATCAGACGGTATGGCCATCCTCTGTGCTTGTGGAGCATGTAACAGCAGCTCCTTCTGTATCACAGTTGCTTTCCTCTGCTTACAGGATTCTCCTATCTCTTGTAGCTGGGAGGTGGAATTGGTGATCTCTCCTTCTCTCTGAGATGCACGATTATTGAAGAGATCTTGCTTCTCCTGTTTATCACTGTGCTGCGGTTCCCGCACAACTGACTCTTTCAGATTATACTTGGGAGGACTCTTCCTATGCTCCCAAATAGGCATTTGTATCTTATTCCTGTAGGACACTCTGTAGTCCTCAAATGCAGGCTTCCTCCTCCATTCAGGAATATAATGTGGCATCATCCTGATACTCTTCATATTAGTAACAATTTGCCTGTCCTCCATTTCAGGCATTTTCAGTCCTACTGAAATAGCACTCATTTTTACCTCTTGCTGGACTGGTTTCCTTTCTTGCCTCTCCTTGTCCATATCACTTTGTTTTATTGGCACCTGAGACAGAGATCTCTCTGTATACTTTACAATTTTAGTAGGACACATCTCTATGCTCTGCTTCATATGTTCTGTCAGGGACAGTGGTTCCTTCTTCACCAACTCAGTCTCCAGATTCTTATCTTTCACAACTTTCCCTTTAGTAAGGATTCCAGTTTCTTCCTCAAAATTAGGACATTCTTCCTTAGTAAGAATACTGGCTGCAATCATCTGTTTGATCTCCACTTTCTCAGTAGACTCACTTGCTCTCTCTGCAGTCTCTTTTGTCATGTCAGCAGTCTCTTTTGCAGTCTCAGCTGTCTCTCTTGCCGTCGCAGCTGTTTCTTTTGCCGTCTCAGCAGTCTCTCTGGCCTGCTAAGCAGTCTCTCTGGCCTGCTCTGCAGTCTCCTGTGCTCTCTGCAGTCTCTCCTGTGCTCTCTGCAGTCTCTCCTGTGCTCTCTGCAGTCTCTCCTGTGCTCTCTGCAGTCTCTCCTGTGCTCTCTGCAGTCTCTCCTGTGCTCTCTGCAGTCTCTGCTGCGCTCTTTGCAGTCTCTGCTGTGCTCTCAGCCGTCCCAGTGGCGCTCTGTGCTGTGCTCTCAGCCATCACAGTGGCGCTCTCTGCCGTCTCACTTGCAGTGGCTCCTGCCGTCTCACTTGCAGCGGCTCCTGCCGTCTCACTTGCAGCGGCTCCTGCCGTCTCACTTGCAGCGGCTCCTGCCGTCTCACTTGCAGCGGCTCCTGCCGTCTCACTTGCAGCAGCTCCTGCCGTCTCAGCAGTCTCTTTTGATGCTCTCTTGGTGGCTTTTTGCACTCTCTCTGCCATCCATCAGGCCTCTAACTCCTGATTTCTTTCTTCATCAGGTTTGATTTGCCTTCCCTTAACAGGGAAACTGTTTTTTAAACTTGGGTAGACAAGCACTCCCCTTGGATAGCGATAAGCAGGTTTATGAAAAAAATCCCAGGAGTACAATCTCTGTACTCTTTTCACTCCTGTTCTGTTAAGGATCTCTTCATTTAGGGTACAATAATTTGTTACCTTTTTTTCCGGCAAAAGCACATATGCTTTCTGAGCTTCTCCACACAAATAGGGACTCAGGACTGTGGCCCAGTGCTGTTTAGGCCAACCTTACCTAGTGGCAATCTTCTCAAAGTTCAGGAGATAGGTGACAACGTCATCCTAAACTGTCATCCTCTTTAGGAAGTGATTAGGATTCATGCTTCCACTTGCTTCTGTAACCACAGTATTATTTGCAGACTTCAGTTTCTGCAGCTGCACTTTCTGTGCCTCCAAAAACGCTCTCATTTGGACTCTGTCCTCTTCCGCTTGTCTCCGCCCTTTCTCTGTGGCCTCACACATGCAGATTATAGCCTCTTTTGCTTGTCTCTGCCATTTCTCTGTGGCCTCTCTTAGTTGAGCCTCCTTGCAGCAAGGGCTTTGTCTTCTGCAATTTATTTCAGCCCTTTCTGCTGGCTTTCTTGCTGACAAGCTCCGCCCACTTTCTGGCATGTAGTGGCATCTGCCAGGGCTTTCAATAGTTCCTCCATTATTATAATGTACTGTGGGCTGTCTTCTTAAACACAGACAGTTTTCTATCCCACCACTGCCACCATAAATATGACAGATTCACTGTCACTCTCAGGATCCGTGCCCTAATATCCAGCACCAAAATGGAGAAAGAAGGAGCTCTTTAAATGTTTAGCAGATTTGTGCTGTTTATTTGTCAGCATACAACAGAAAATAAACCAAACAGTAAATAAATCCTAGCTTCTCCTTGAAGCCCTGCATAACTAAACTGTAGTTCCCTTACTATCTTACATAGAATTGCAAACATACAGTCCAAACATAGGTAGCAGAGGTGTCTTTCCCTCTCACCTCTCTCTTAGGCTCTGTATCTCCGGCCTCTCTTTCCGTAGCAGATCCCTCCCTCGGTCATCACCTTCAGGGACTTTCTGTTCCTCTTTTCTACATGCTCGCTCTTCAAAGCTTCTGGCTTTGGTCCATTAGTTTTCAGTGCGGTCTCTGACGTCGGCCCTGCACACTTCCACAACACTCCAGCTCTGTCAAA
Source organism: Discoglossus pictus (assembly GCA_027410445.1). NCBI lineage: Eukaryota > Metazoa > Chordata > Amphibia > Anura > Alytidae > Discoglossus > Discoglossus pictus. The sequence goes on from CM050165.1 coordinate 189,371,839, forward strand.
CAGCTCTCCACCTGGAGACAGCAGCCAGTCTTGATTGTAGCCACAGCCAAGCTTTTTAAGGATCTTCTTAACCATCTCACTCCTGGGGAGAAGTCTTGAAGGGCTCTCTACTACCCTCTGGTGACACACCATCACTATATATATATATATATATATATATATATATATATATACAGTATATAGTAATTTAGTAATTATCACTCTATATACATATAGATTACTAATGAGTATTGCAATATAATTTGATATCTTTAGTATTGGCAAATGCCTTATTTATAATGACAAGTTTTCAAGAGGCTCAACCTCTCTTTATCAAGTCAGAAGTAATACTAACATGAGATGGAACCCTCAGCTTAAAAAAAACATCAGATGCAGAGAGAGTGGAAACAGCGTCTGACATCATCAGGTAAATACATATATGGGGAATGAACACAACATAGTAAAGGAAACATAAAGTGCAAAAGTATTCACCCCCTTGACTTTTTACCTATTTTGTTACATTAAATGTGTTGAAATGGCCTAGTCAAACCCCAGACCTTAACCCAATAGAAAATCTGTGGTCAGACGTAAAGATTGCAGTTCACAAGTGCAAACCATCCAACTTGAAGGAGCTGGATCAGTTTTGCAAGGAGGAATTGGCAAAAATCCCAGTGGTAAGATGTGGCAAGCTCATAGAGACTTATCCAAAGCGACTTGGAGCTGTGATTGCTGCAAAAGGTGGCTCTACAAAGTATTGACTTTAGGGGGTGAATAGTTATGCACATTGACTTTTTCTGTTATTTTGTCCTATTTGTTGTTTGCTATTTAATTGGTGTCTTTTAGCTACCCACTAATTATTTGTGGATTACAGGCGGAAAATCCCTTTGTTTGTCAAAATTTAAACTCAAACCCATCTAAGCCTTTGATCTTTCCAGCCTGTAAATGTTACATTTGCAAATCGCTATTCAATTGCTACAATTCCTTAAGCCTGCAATTGTTTTTACACCCATAAATAGCAAACATAGAAGAAAATCATACGAGTACCAGATAGGACTTGCAAGGGGGTTAAACACCTGATCGTAGCACTGTAAATGCAAATGAAAATGTAATACTGCACTTTAAAGACAGGGAAAGCAATGCAATACATAAGAATTATACAGTGAAGCTTGCAAATCTGCAATAACATTTTTATTTTATGTTTCATTTCCATGTTATATCAATCTCGGGAATCAAGGTTAATACATATCAGGCCACCCACATGGACTAGAACATTTCCTTCATTCATTTGTATTTTGTACAATGCCGGATTGTGATTCTGATTGCATATCAGACTTCGAAACACTAATTGATTGTGGTTTAACCTCCATGTTTTACTAAAGTCCTGATGATGGTCTCATTTACAATTGGGGGTTTCTAAATCAGTAGTTACGACCTTGCTTAATTGATCATGATCATGCTCTGAATTGCTACTTACAGGAGCATTGTTTATGGTTTAGGCTTTCAGCCAGGTAGCTACAGGCTTGATCAATTGTAACTGTGATGAAGTGCCCTTCGCCACTTTGTCTTGGAGAGGACTGTTTGCCAGCCTCCTGCCCTGCGACTATGGCCCGGGGACATATTGCCCTTGAAACACAGTATTCGGCCATACCAGAGTGTATGTCACTCATTCTGGCCCTTTACATACAGGGGGGTCATTCAGTACTTGCCCTGTGTGAACCATGATACCACAGATAGCTATGCCATGGAGCCCATTCATATAATGAAAGACTATGGGAAAGACTTTAGCTACATGGCAATTGAACTGTGTGAAGATGATCTGAGCGCTATTTGGTAGTTTTGTGCGCTCAGATCCCAGCTGTAATGGAACCCATCACTGTTTTACCCTGTTTATGGTTATTTAATTCTTGGTTAAAATATGATCCTAGTAATATACTGTATGTGTGTTGGTTTGTGCTCTGCAGAATATTGGCCCCAGGCTAGTGCAGACCTTGGCAGGAGAGATAATCCTGTTACAGATAAGGGAGTCGATTGTGTGGAGTGTTTTCATTCTCAGAAAAGAACAAAGAAGGCTGATTTAATCATTGTCTGATTATATCAAGTTGCCTCAGGGAGGGGTGACCACACCTATTGTCCTATATGTGTATTGTGTGGGGGATATGTGAAATGTCTGTGTGTTATGTGAAAAACATACTTTTACTAACTTTTGAACCCCTAGTCTGATTCATGCCATTTTTTAATATGGTGTTCCCCTGGGTGAGAGATATTGAACGGTGCTGGACTTAAAGGTGTACCCCCTGTTTTGGGGGTACATCCAGAATGTGGTTAAAATTGTGTCTGTGTTTTAATTGTGTTACCTGTTATCTGAGGGGAGGAGACGTGGGGGTTGAACCATGTATCTAATTGGCTGTGATAATTATGTGGGCGTAGCCCTTCAGAGGGCACCATTGCATAAAAGGAGATCCCCTGTCATTAAAGGATAGTTCTACTTGACCCTTCAAAACGTAGTCTCATCTCGTTCTTGGAGGGGATTGCTCTATCATACTGGGGATTGCTATGCTTTTGCATACTCCCTTGAGCTGTAACTACTGAACCCTTGTTCCTGATGTGTCCTCCTTGGAGGAGAGGTCTTCCCCACACGGTCCTGGATGCTGGAGATTCATACAGGGTGGAAGGAAGACGGCGCGGCTCCAGCTAAACTACGGCGGTTGTGGAGTCTGTGGTGGTTGAGGTGTCGGTGCGGTGCTTATAGGCCTCGGCGCAAACTAGGACGCGTCTATCAATGGAGGTACCCGGTCGGGGTGCCAGTAGATCCGTTTCAGTATCCATTGCAAAAATCAAGCTCGCAGACTTACAGCCTGCGGGCAACTGCGGGCTTGCAATTGAATAGGGGCCCAAGTGTCTCAATAAACCTATTACAGGGAGAGATGAAGCTGACTGGGAATTTGTAGCCTGCCATATTATCAGACATAAAAACGATTTGCCTGTATCTCAAGCGGTCTCCCCACAAAAATAATGACATAACTATGGGGAAAAGTTTGAGAAAAGTATATTTTTTTGTTAGACCGAAAGAAGCCCAAACCAATGTTCGACACACAAATAACCTTTAATGAAGGCCCCAAAGCCATGCGCACCCGACACATTTGTATATAGCTTGCGATCAAACTAGTAAGTCTCTTAGGATGAATAGGTGCTTTTCCATTAAAAGAAGATAAGCATGTGAGCCAAACCCTCATTATCTTCATGTAAGATGTTACCCTAACAAGATGATAAGGGATGCAAATACCTGCTGTTGCTAGCAACAATCTCCTTTTTTTTTTTTTTTTTCTTTTTTATTATTCTTTTTTTCTTTTACAAATTTAAAATCTCCATTTACATAAATACATTACATATTATATACACAGACAAAAATACGGAAGGCATACATTTGTGCCCTGACATTATTACAATAATCATAAGAGTGTAACTGTTCTTTCATGTTTATTGCTATTAATAGACTTTAAGTGTATCATTGTATTAAACTTACATATGGCTATGAATGAAATCCAAACTTTAATATTTGGTTGAATATTCTTCAACCTAATGGAGAGATTAACCAGTTAAACTTCTCTCTTAAATTACTTACATATCCTATCACACCCTTTCATTCCACTCATATTCTAGCCAGCTTGGTGAAGGTCGGGAGGAAGAGCCAGGGAGGGATCGATCTGCCAGGGAAGATATGGTGTCTTCGTGAGATTACCCCGTAGAGGTTACTTAAAAAATTGAGTCCCAAACTACCCATTTTACAGGGTCCTGTTTTAGCTGAAATGCCATATTAAAATCCCTCTCTAGTTCCCTATTGTATCCCATCATGGCCAATATTTCAGTTAGTTTTGGAAGATCCTCTTTCTTCCAATTTCGTGCAATTGCAGTTTTTACTACCTGAAAAATTTGAGTCATAAACGCTTTATTTTTTATTTCCATCTTAGGGGGAAAAATATAAAACAAGGCCATCTGCGGTTTTACTATCATTTCTGTCTTAAATATAATAGATAAGTATTCAGAACATTCCTTCCAAAGATGAAGGGTTATAGGGCATTCCCACCATATATGGAACATATCTGCAGATTTCCCACAGTTCCTCCAGCATAATTTAATTTCTGGTTTAAATGTTATAAAGTAGATTTTGGAGGGAACCCAATACCATCTATTAAGTAGTTTAAATTGAATTTCTCTCTGGTTTGTATTTTTAACAAACCTATTTAGAGATTTTAAGGCTTGTTGCCATGACTCTTTAGGTATCCTTAACTGCATATCTTTAGCCCAGAGGTTCATAGGTCTAGTTGTATCCATCTGTATTTGCTTATAAATGATCTCACTACACTTAGAAATCAAGTGTCTAGTATTTTGGGACTTTATTAAAATTTCAACGTTGTTTAAGCTTTGCCGAGTAATGTTTTTATTTATATCCTTCAAAACTCGTGAAATTTGATGTGAAGTGAACCAAAGTTTAGTTGAAATATTATATTTCAACTTTAGCATGTTATAATCTAGCATTTTACCTTTTTCTTTATCTATAATGTGCCCCAGTAGATATATTCCTTTGTCTTTCCATTCTGGTTCTAAGTGGATATAATTCATGCATGCTAATGTTGTCAAAGGAGTAAGTTCACTATATTGTTCTGTGAATTTAAATTTTTTGTTCATTTTTATCCACTCTTTTACCATTATAGTCAAAATAGTTGCTCTCGGGTCAATGTATGCTAATGCTAGTTTTGGAATGAACAATAGAGCATTAAGGTCGATATTGTGTAGCATATCACTTAAAATCTGGTTCTCTGGGTGAGTGGAAAGAGGTTGACTCCACTTTATAAATTGCGCCAATTTAATTGCTTCCTGATAGTGAAAAACCATTGGGTATGCAATGCCACCTTTTATAAATTTTCAACTCATTATTGCTTTTTTAACACTGATCTGACCGTTCTTGTTAATATATCTATCGATCATCTTCCGGAATTTAGCTGTCCATTGGCTTGAGATTGAAAAAGGGAAAGATCTAAATACATAGTTAAGTTTAGGAAGGAGAGACATCTTGATTGACGCAATTCTACCAGAGAAGGATATTTGATTGACCGGCCAGTTCTCAATAAGCTCTTTAGATGATTTATATAAATTGTTTAAATTGGAGGTTTGAATATTTCTTATATCATCACTAAAGTTAATTCCCAGGTGTGTAAATCCCTTTGTGTAGGCCAGCTGATACCTACTAGTCAGGCGCTCTTTGTCTTCCTCTGGAATATTAACACTTAATGCTTCAGATTTCTCTATGTTTAATTTATAATTCGACACCTTACTGTAGTTTGCAATGATTTCCATCAGCGCCTTCATAGATATATGAGGTTGCTCCATATATACTACTACATCATCCGCGAAGAGGGAGATCTTGTATTCCCTTTTGCCTACTCTAATCCCCTTAAAGTCCGACGAAGCCCTAATAGCTATAGCGAGGGGTTCTAGGGTCAATGCGAATAAAATGGGAGACAGCGGACAACCCTGACGGGTTCCATTTGTTACCATAAAATAATCTGATTGTACCCCTTTCCCCAAAACCGATGCTGAGGGAGCCTTATATAGGGCAGCTATAGCTTTTGATGCAAACGAGTCAAACCCATATCTATGGAGGGTCTGCATCATAAAATCCCACCCTACCCTATCAAAAGCTTTTTCAGCATCCATGTATAGGAATAGGGTGGGGATGTCTTTTTTTCTTCGCATAAGTTATTAAATGAATCAGTTTATGGGAATTATCGGCGCCCTGCCTCCCTGGGACAAATCCTGTTTGGTCGGACGCTATTAATGATTTAGATATTTCTGTAAGTCTTAGAGCCAAAACTTTCGCATATATTTTGGTATCTATATTCATAACTGAAATTGGTCTAAATTCTTTGCAAGATTGTGCTTCCTTATCTGATTTTGGTATAGTGATTATATTGGCTCTAAGCATCTCTGGTGGGAATGTACCTGTGGTTTTAATTTCATTAAATGTAGCTACTAAGATTTGTATTAACTCTTCCTCAAATATTTTATAGTATGTTGTAGAAAATCCATCTGGGCCTGGTGCCGTGTAGTTTTTTAGGTTTTTAATAACTCGTCTAATTTCTAGTTCCGTTATCTGACTATTTAAAGCCTCCTTTTCCTCATTTGAGATAACTGGAAAGTCAATCTGATCTAAGAATGATGATATGTCTTCACTTTTGGGTGTTATAAAGTTTTCTTCCTAGTTTAGATTATACAAGGCTCGATAAAATTTCACAAATTGATCCGTGATTTCTTTAGGCTTAAATTTTATTCCCTGTTTTACAAGATAAGGAATATTACAATCTTGATATTTTTGTTTTTTAATCTTATTCGCAAGATCTTTTCCTATTCGATTATTGAAATGAAATGATTTTTGTTGTAGTTGCCAAAGACTCATATCTGAGCGTTTTTGGTTAATGTTTTTAATTTTGTTCCGAATTGTTATTATCTCTTGTGTAAGGGTGTCATTTATTTTTATTTTGTTTTCTTGTTCCAATTTATACAATTTTATATGTAAAAGTCGTAAGGACAATCCTCTCTGTTTAACCCAGATGCTTTTCAACTTGATTAATATACCTCTTGTATATGCTTTTAGTGAGTTCCATATTGTTGTATTTAATGGAACCGACCCCATATTACTTTCCAAAAATGTTTTAATTTCTATTCTAATAGTATTTAGTCTTTCCTTATTTTCTAAGATTTTATCATCCATTCTCCATGCCCTGCTAGATTTTATCTCCCCCTTTTCCTGTATTTGGAGGGTGACTGGAGCATGGTCCGAGATTGTTATTAAACCAATTTTAACTGATTGAATTGCGTTTAACAAAGTCTCATTCACTATTATATTATCAATTCTTGAATACATTTTATGAGATGCAGAATAATAGGTATAGTCTCTTTCATTTATATTTATAAGGCGCCATGCATCATATAAGTGGTTTTCCACCAATAATTTGGAGAAATCATGAGCTGTTTTTTCTATACCTTTATAGTTTTTGGGAACTTTTTTGTAGCTTCTGTCCATCTTAGCATCAGGCGTCATATTAAAGTCACCACCTACTATGCGTCCTCCTATAGCTATCTTATCCAGTTTCTTTAATACTCCCTTCAAAAATATATTTTGTTTATTATTAGGGGCATATGCATTTACTATTGTCATATGTTCGCCATTTATTTCTCCTACCCAGATAATATAACAGCCTTTACTATCCAAGACTAATTCTTCTTTTAATTTTAATTTTTTATTAAACATCATTAAAACTCCTCCTGAGTTTTTTTTATGGCAAGCATTAAATACTTGAGGGAATCTATGTTTGGCCATATGAAATATTCTTCCCTTATCCCAATGGGATTCCTGAATTAATACAATATCTGGATTTGTTTTGATCAGCATTCTCGAAATGGAGGCTTTCTGATGGAGAATTTAATCCCCTAACGTTGTAACTCACTATCTTCAAACCCGGCATTATCTTCCCGCCACTAGGCCCTCCCCCCGCCTCCCATCCCGCAGCCCCTGGCTACATCCATACTTCCAAACATACCACACTCTCTTGGAGTCATACCTATCCAGTCTAACCATTCGCTCCCTTCCCCTTCCAAGGGGATTACAACTGCAACCACCCAGTTGTGCCTTATGGGTGTGAATGATGAAGGGATATGTTAAGTCCTCCATGGAGGTTTCCCCACGCCTGTATATCTTGTATTCCTAATTTACCTTCTGGTTCCCAACCGTCCCCCCCCCAATTATGTTACTTTACCCCTGCTCTCTCCAAGCCTTTTTAATCCTGGATATGCTCTCTTTGCCTGTTCATTTCTATTAATTAATAATTTACCTAATCACAATTTCTGTTGTAAATATACCCCTCTCCTCCCTTCCTGTCATTTTATATTTCTATTTTTATTCGCTTTTGTAATTTTCTTAATTTTCATATTCTTTGTAAATTTCCTTGAACATTCCACAATTTATAATATTATATTTATGTTCTATTGTTACATTTTGTGCAGATGCTATTCCTTAAAATGAGTTCTAAATCATAATTATACAAAAATTTTAGCATGATCAAGTTGTCTTCACCCCTTTTTCATTTACTTACTCTATCACTCTTGATTTCCAAGCGTAATCTAAATTTGCACTACAAGATTAAGGGGGATATGTAGCCTATCATGTGCTACAAATCCTACTTAATCATAATATCAATTATTATATACAATTTACATGTGCAAATTAGCATAATTTCACGTGTAGAATCATTCCATTTAATTTCATATACTGGTTCAATCTATTACATTAAAATTTGTGCATCCAAAAATTCCTTCCTTTTTCTTTTCTCTTCCATTCCTTTCCTTTAAAATCACCCTATAGTTGATTCAATCATAAGCTGGTGAACCTCTTATTAAAAGTACGTTGCTTCAATATATTTAGATAAGAAAAAAAAGAAAGTAAAAAAAAAAAAAAAAAAAAAAAAACATCATGAATACCCAAAATTCATAATAAGGTTAAAGTGCATTCAATACAAAAAAAGTGCTGTGTAATTTCTTATGAGGAAGGTCAATATGCAATCTTAGACCCTTTAAATATTGCATCTAATCATAATTGCATGACTACAAAAAAAAAAAGAGAAAAAAAAAGACCCTATCTAAACCACCTATTTCCTTCCTTAATACCTCTAATACATAATAAAGTTTAAAGTGCATTCATTACAAAAAAGTGCTGTGCAATTTCTTAGGAGGAAGGCAATATACAATCACAAACCCTTTAAACATTGTAATCCATCATTTTTGTGAGGAAATGATAATATATGCTAAAAATAAAAGGGATAGTAGCGAGGAATTAGTAAAGTATTCCTCAGTTTTTTGGAAATCTAGCAATCCCACCAAATGACAATGAGGCAAAGACTCTCAAATATCCCATTTACTCCACATTTTCTCCCTCTTTAAGTGATGTGATTTTATACCATCTAGAGCAGGGGTCACCAAACTTGGTCCTGGAGGGCCGACCCAGGCCTGGATTTGTGGATATCCTTGCTGCAAACAGGTGAGTCAATCAGGATGGCTGAAGAAACAAGATTCTCACCTGTTTGCAGCAAGGATATCCACAAATCCAGGCCTGGGTCGGCCCTCCAGGACCGAGTTTGGTGACCCCTGATCTAGAGTCTCTTAAAAATGAAAGTCCTGTGGGAAAAGTCCACTTGAATGGTATTTCTTTTTCCCTCAGTTTCTGGGTAATAGGAAAAAATTGTCTTCTTTTATTTCTCGTGGAAGTAGAAATGTCCGAAAATATTTTAATATTTGAATAGGGAGGGTCAAAGGGTGTTATTCCATAGCTAGCTTTTAATAGTTGATTTTTCAGTGGCAAATGATGGATTTTTACCATTACATCTCTAGGAAACTCTACCTCAATGTTTTTCGGCTTAGAGAGTCTATAGGCTGCATCGAACTTGAACTTTATATCCGCAAAATCAGGCACTAAATATGAAAAAAGCTTAGTAAGATATAATCCCAGGTCCTCTTTGGGTATTTTTTCATCAATCCCTCGTATTTTTAAGTTATTAATTCTTGATCTATCTTCAAGGAAGTCCACCTTATTTTCCAATGCCTTTAATGTCCCCTCCATTGCTTTGATGCTTTCTTTGGAATAAGTTTGTTAATTTTTAATTGTTTCACAAGTGTTCCCCAATTCTGCAATTTTGACTGTGTTTTCTTGTGTTGCCTTGATATTTAGAAGAATTTGATTTTTAAATTCATCCAAGAATTTGTTTTGAAACTTCTCTAGGATATTTTCCAGTTTTCCAACCGTGAGGATTTCCTCCTATAAATTAACTGTATTTGTTTCCGAAGAGGTATCTACCGTATTATCTACATATGCCTCTGTAGATTTATCCCCTATTGGAGAAGCCAAAAGGAATAACTCCATAGTTTTTTGCTCCATTTTAGGCGCAAAAAAATAGTTTAGATTTAGGAGGAGATCTTATTTTATCTTTGTTTTTATTTTTCTGAGGCATTGTATGAAATTTACCTAGAATCAAGTTCCTGGAATATAATAAAAGAGAAAAAAAAATATACCAAAAAAAAAACACACAAAAAAAAAAAACATGCAAAAACAGAGGTAGTCCCAAATCCGCTTTAAAGTAGATGTGGTCCTGATCACATACTTTTACTTGGGGATATATATTTCTTTTATATATTTCTCTTTCTCTCTTCCCCCTCCGTGGTCCTGATCCAATTCTTTAATTGGGAATATTTTGTCTTTTAAGTATATATGGTTTTATTTCACAATTATAGGTAATATAAAGGTTTGGAGCCAGATCCCCTATTTTTAGGGATTAACTCCTTTAGTATTCCTTTAGTCGATTGGTGGAGTCCATTCCAGACCTTTATTCCTTAATTGCTTTTAACCATATTAGTATTACCTCCTTTGAGATATGGGTCCGTAAGATTTTTCCCATTAATGTATAGCTTTTGCATAAGGTCTGTCAGGGAGCAATTAGATTGTATTATTACTCTCACTTTTCCAAGACCAAAGCCCCAATAATGGTTTTCATTCTTGAAGAAATTATAGACCCACAAAATTATACTTCAGGTCCTTACTTGCTGAACTGGACCTTATATCCTTTATAGGACCTGTGTATATATTATGCCCGTTAATATCTTTGGGCCTTCCAGAAAAGAGTCAGTGTTTATGTATAAAGAGTGCTCTATTAGAGCCTTACCAGACTTAGAGACTTACCAGACTTAGAGACTTACCATTGCCTCCAGGTGATATCAGCTAATAGCTGCACGAGCTGCTGTGAGAGGCCTGGAATATCCAATACTCTAGGTAGTCAAAGCTCCTTTCTGCGGGCCCGCAGTCTGGCATTCCCCCGCCAGAGTTCTCCAAAGCACTGCTATGCTTGGCTTTAACCCCCTCCAGTCTCTTTGCACAGCTTGTGCGCTCTCACCGCTAGCGGGACATCGAGACGTGGGCAAATGCTGGGGCTATATCTCCTTAACGGTCCTGCTCTTCATGCAGCCGGTCCCGTGCTGCTGAACCCGTATCGGGCTTGGAGTGATTGTACCTTGGGAAGGGCTGAGGGAAAAGGTTTAGGGAATCCCCGTCTACAGCGTGGTCTCCTCCATCGGACTGTGCGAGCGTCCGCTCACATGTGCATATCCGGTAACGCCCCCAGGGGAGGTCCCATTCTTTTTCGCTAGCAACAATCTCCTACAAATGTTTCTTCTTTTGTGTATGATTCAGCAGGCAAAATTCAGTTTGCCCAATGTTGACTGAAGTCACTTCAATGTGACTCTTTTTGCTGGTCTGAGAGTAGTCAACACCTCACATAAGTCAGCCGACTAATATACTGGCAAATGGCATTCCATCTTTTCTAGTTCAATATCCAAGAAACTCAACTTTGTAGAGGGACCCTCTCCCGCTAATGGAACCCCAAATTTGTGCGTCAGCCATTGGAAAGTAGACATAATATGCCAACAAACCTCTTGACTGGCTGGGCCCACCAAAAGGAAGTAATCGAAATAGTGCACAACTGAAGTATAACCTGATTCACACCTGAGCACCCACTAAAGAAATGTACTGAATTCTTCAAAGTAGGAACACAATATGGAACACCCCATCGGACGACAGAGATCCACATAACATTTTCCTTCAACATGACAGCCCAAGAGATGATGACTCTCTGGGTGAACCAGCAAAAGCCGAAAAGCAGACTCCACATCAATCTTTGCCATGAGAGCACATGCTCCTGCTCGATGAACCAACATTGTAGCTTATCAAAGGATGCGTATGACACTGATGTGAACTCCTTATTACTTCACAAACATTATGCTGGGTGGAATCACTGGTAAGTCACTGACAACCAAAGGCATGTGGAAACTTGTAAGAAACCCCTGCAATAATAGCCTGTGTCCTCCACCCTACCCGATCCCTTAGAGTAGTGTCTTAGCCACGGCAGTATTTCGTGGACCTTCACCAATGTCTTGCCCCTTAGACTTCCATATATTTTGAGGAATCCCTCTTCTGTCAGAAGCATTTTGAGAAGACATGATCAACTCCAGATCCCAAGCAGGTATGTTGTCGTTGAAGGCATAATAAACCTTCCTTTCTGATCCAAAACATCTACCCCCTTCCGCCCCACCTCCAAGGGGCAAGAACCCACATAATGCAGTCATAACATTAAGCCAATATGCTATAGCATTATCACCCCAAGGCATGGATGGTCTAGATGCCATACACTGGCAGAAATCCTCATTGTACTTCTACCATGCATTACCCCCATATGTGCGATAAGCGCACCTTATTTCTTCTAAGTAAATAAACAAGGATGAGCATTGCTCAGGAAACTTTTGACCAATCACACAGGCTAGAATAGTATATGTTTGAAGCCAGCTATCAAAGGTCCTGGGGTTCCTATGATAAGTGTGTCTATTTTACCCCTGAAACCCACCTCCATATTTGCTCATTTATCTCTTTTAATAAATGGGCACCTAGGTTATCTAATGAACACAGCACTGTACATCTCCTTAACTTGTCAGATACCTTAATCCCACCCTGTGTGGATTCCTCAGAATTATGCTGTGAACCTACCATGCGAACGGGGGCTGATATAGTCCCACATACTTGCTCTGCTTTTTGAGTATCTGATCTAAATATTTGTAATGGGCCTGTAACCAAAGGATCCATTGCATCCGATCTAACGGTATTGCCTGGGACCCAAACTTTACCTCCCAACTGTGTAACCATACTGCCCAACTTTAACCTTGTGTTGATCAAGCAGTGCCTTGAGTCCACTTAACAATGTATGGGTGTTTAAAAGTCCACTAGATTGTAAACCCACAAGGTTAGGTACATGTACTATCTCACCTGAAGCTACAACAATCTGTGGTGTTCTGCTTGACATGGTCAACAGGTTCCATCCGATCTTCACCTTCTCTTTGACGGGACTTCACTTCCCCTCTCATGTTTCCTTACTTCTGCCTCTTGTAGAACAGGTGTACCCATTGCTGCAGGAACTTCTGGGCCTGATATCAGATCTGGATCTGTACCTCGAAGATCTAGTAATGCAAGAAGATCAAGTACTATTCTGTCTCTGCTATTATATCTATGCTCTTTCCAGTGCATAGGTCTCGGTGACCTAACACTGCATAACTCATCACTTTTTGATGCCATGTCCAAATCCAACTGCTCCTGGGCTCCAACCTGTGTGGCAGGAACATCAGGAGGGGCTGTAATAGTGTTATTGAATCTAAAATATCTGCCAGATCCATCCACCTGACAACCCACACCAGAGGTAAGGTCCCTACCAGCCTCTGGTATATGCACCATTCCAGTCTCAACTCCCTGTCCACTTGTCCCATCCAACACCCGCTCTTGTCTAAGCTGTGGCATGCTAACCTGGTATGGGAACTAGGGTATTTCCCATTAGAAGTCACAAAGGAGAGAGGACTGTACCTTAATGTTGCCTTCCTTAACCTCACTGGGCGGGCATGTCTAGGTGGAGGGTCCTCTGGGTTAGACTGTATATCCTCAATGTGACTATCATCACTTTTTTTAGCTGTTCTCTGTCCAAATTGGCCAGTTACCAGCTACTTTCTGCCCGCCATGCTTTGTGAGGGCTGTAGCTTTAAGGATCTGCTTTTAATTTTTGGGCTAATCTTAATTATATTTTAAAAAGGGCGGTATTAACTGTTATATTTATTAAAAGACCATATTAATCATAACTTATGGAAGAAGAAAGGGTAGGGTTATTTCTATCAGTGTGCTTTGTTCATACTGTATTATCAGTGTGCTCTGTGCATTCTGTTTTTAGAATTTTGAATAGATCATAATTATGTCTGATGATGTCATAACACCAGAGAGAGCCCTGGGGACTGCAGGGGAGTCTGAGGTTGTTTCAGGCAGCATGGCAACTGCTCAATGGTCTGTCCAGTGTCTTCCTCATTCCTCCTCCAGGAAGCAGGCCAGGACAGGTAAGGGAGAATCAAGGGAGGATAGCAACAGAAGGGAAGACTAATAGAGAGGGAAGGAAGGAGGGGAAAGGAATAAATGCAGAACAGAAAAACAAAACAAATATAAAGCTCCTCCTCCCAGCTAGCCACTTCCTCACACTATCCCCTCCTCTGTCAGGTCAGGGGGCTCCTCTTCCATACCCAGGAGACCAGGGAGGGTTTCATAGCTCTACAAGAATGTTAATACAAATATATTTAATACTATAAATTATATAGTGAGAGAAAGATAATCTGTAACAAAGTACCCCCATATTCCTCTGTAGGTCTACAGGGACACATTCTGTTTTCGGTATATACATTTTATACTATTTTGAAATATGCAACATGTGGGTCTAGTGGTTACATATATATATATATATTATTGTTAGGAGTACCCATTTTACATATCAGGGTATGCCATGGAAGACCTTGCTAGATGTTCCTGTCAATCCAAGGCCTGTAGTGACTCACAAGCTGAATAGGCCATGACAAAACATAGGAAAATGGGTCTGCTGATGTGTATCATAACTCCACCCACTAGTTACTGACAGGCGCTGAGCCCAGCTAATCCATACCATGTGAGACCTTTATAATCCAGCTGAGATCACACTAAAGTATCAATTGTAAAACTTTGTAGTACTATCCTGCTGTGAGTACTTTGTCACTCCAGCATTTACCTTTGTGCTGGTTCCTGCCTTCAGTTCCCAGTCTTGTCCTGAATCGTCTACTTATAAACATTCCTGTCTCTTAGCTGACTGCAACAGTGTTTTTCTCTACTACTGCTGTTTGTTCCAGCAAATGCATTTTTTTATTTAAAATTATATACACCAAGCTTTGCCTATCGTGTTTATCTTTTTTGGCCATTAAGTTCTTAAAGAAATCTCACTCCTGAAAGGTCCGAAATTTGGTTCAAGATACCCAGTTCCCGATAATACAATGGGGAGACATAGACCTGGGCAAGGTAAGCAATGCTGTTAACTTTCAAGGTCAGATGCTTTGGCCCCATGATAATTACCTGCTCCAGATTGATCATGGATTTACATAGTTACATAGTAATTGAGGCTGTCCATCAAGTTCAACCTTTTTAGATCTCCTCTGATCTGCAATATGCTGAATAATTGTTAATTGATTCAGAGGAAGACAAACTTTGCCAATTTTCTTAAAAGGGGAAACAAATAAAATTCCTTCCTGACCCCAGATACTAGCAATCAGATACCTCCCTGGATCAAAACTCCCTCTCTACTTATCCAGGATAACACTAAATGCCTTTTTAATTTAAAGATATATCCAATCCCTTTTTAAAGATATCTATCAAATCTGCGGTCACCACCTCCTTTGGTAGATACTTCCACAGTTTAACCACCCTGACTGTAAATAATCATTTCCTTTGTTTAAGGTGGAATCTTTTTACTTCCAACTTCAAAATATGTCCTCTTGTCTGTTAAAAATCTCTTGGGGCAAAAAATCAACTTGACAAACTTTATATTGACCCTGGATGTATTTATATAAGGTAATCATATCCCCTCTTAGATGCCTTTTTTCTAGAGAAAATAAGTTCAATTTGGTTACTTTCTCCATATTTTTTCCAGCTTTAAAATGACCTTTTTATGAAGTGGTCTCCAAAATTGTACTCCATATTCCAAATGAGGGTGTACTAGGGATTTGTATAGGGCTTGATCAATTGAATAGCTCTGTAACCATTGCAAATTAAAACTGTATGAAGGAAACTACGGGCTTGCAATTGAATAGGGACCCAAATGTCTCAATAAACCTATTACCGAGAGAGATGAAGCGGACTGGGAATTTATAGCCTGTGTCACTGTCATATTATGAGACATAAAAACTATTTGCCTGTACCTTAAGCTTTCTCCTCATTTGCCATTTGGGTGGTCATTTCTCTAATTTATGCAAATCCTTTTGGAGGGATAACTCTTTACTTCATTGGAGAAGTCATCATCCTGTGATGGCCAAATGTGCAATTCCTATAGGGCAATACCTCAGACTAAGAAGGAATTGCAGTGATTGCAAATTTTATCATGCAAGCTAAAGAGTTACAGACAAGATTTTTACAGAGAGGCTATTCTACAAAAAGTCTTAAAAAAGGCTTATAAAAGAGCATTAAGACAAGAAAAATCTGAACTCCTAAAAGATAAGATCAAGATTGAGACTAAACAACCTATTCGTTATATAACAAATTATTCTAATGAAGCTTCTCAGATTTCTTCAATAATAGATACACATTGGGAAATTTTACTGACTAATAAAGATCTGGCAGAAATGATAACTCCAAGAAGCAGGGTAACATATAGGAGAGCAAAAAACTTAAAAGATATTCTTGTCTATAGCCACTATGAGAAACCTCATAGTACAAATTGGCTGGAGAAAAATCAACAAGGCTGTAAACCTTGTGGTAAATGCAAGGTCTGTAACCAAGTGTTAACCACAAAAATGTTTACATATACTATACAACATAGAACAAATTGCCAAACTGAAGGGGTGATCTACCAAATTGTCTGTTCTTGTAGTAAAAAATAAATAGGTAAAACTTACAGGCAATTCAGACGTAGAGTGTTAGAGCATATCAATGATGTTTTAAATAATGCTTACACGTCAATAGCCAAACATGTCAGAAAATAACACAGCAATAATAAAAAAAAGTCTTGGCTTTATTGGTATAGATCATTTTTGCCCGTCTACACGTTGAGGTGATATAGACTGTAAACTGTTGTGTAAAGAAGCAAAATGGATTTTTTGGCTTGGTACAAAAACTCCTAGAAGACTTGATGAAAAACTTGTGTTCACGCCATTTATCAAATAAACTGTTTATATGTATTATTAAATAGGGAAAACAAAATAACATGGAAAGATAATAATGGAAGAAAGATATAAGAGAAGGATGAAAGATAAAATGGTAAAATTTCAAGTAAAATTTTTAAATATTTATTTCATAAATACCGTCAAAAGGCTTCATATTAAAGAGAAAGAGAGCTCTTTATTTCTTTAATTCATGAATGATAAAATGGTAACATTTCAAGTTAAATTTTAAAAATGTGATTTCATAAATATGACCAAAAGGCTCCATATTAAAGAGAAGAGGAGCTATTTATTTCTTTAAATCATTCTTCCATTTATTTGAACTTAATATTTTAATGTTTATGTTTTTCTGAAGTTCTTATATATAATAATAAAAATAAATAAAGGACTACACATATGACTAATTAAAATTGGTTGAAATTTGCACAGTACATTAAAAAATCTAATTGCAGAATATTTGAGATATGAATGAATTAAATTAAATCTAAGGGCTCAATAATATTGGCAAGTTTGTTAATTTTATTAACAATGATGTATGACACTATATGAAAAAATATCACATTTCAATTGATTTAAGTAGGTATAGATAAATTAAATAAATATATAAAGCATGCTTAAAAAATCAGTTAGATGCCCTTAACGATAGTAAATAACTAAAAGTTAATGTGCCAAAATTTTTGTTTCAAATATACTGTAATGTATTAGAACATCAGTACAATTCAAAATATAGTAATACAAATTTCAATCATTTTGGATATACAGTGTCTTACAAAAGTATTCCCCCCCCCCTTGACTTTTTACCTATTTTGTTACATTATAGCCTTAAGTTAAATGTTTTGTTAATCTGAATTTTAGTCTAAGTTGAAGTGAAATGAGAAAAATATCTACATAAAACTATTTTTTAGAAATAGAAAACAGAAAATTGGCATGTCCGTATGAATTCACCCCCTTTGTTATGAAGCCCATAAAAAGCTCTTGTAATACCAATTACCTTCAGAAGTTACATAATTAGTGAAATGATGTCCACCTGTGTGCAATCTAAGTGTCACATGATCTGTCATTACATATACACACCTTTTTTGAAAGGCCCCAGATGCTGCAACACCTAAGGAAGAGGCACCTCTAACCAAACAGTGCCATGAAGACCAAGTAACTCTCCGTAAGAGTCTCTCTCAAGTAAGGGTCTATGTTATTGAGAAGTACAAGTAAGGGTTAGGTTATAAAAACAATATTCAAATCTTTGATGATCCCCAGGAGCACCATCAAATCTATCATAACCAAATGAAAGGAACATGGCACAACAGCAAATCTGCCAAGAGACGGCCGCCCACCAAAACTGACAGACCGGGCAAGGAGGGCATTAATCTGAGAGGCAGCACAGAGATCTAAGGTAACCCTGGTGGAGCTGCAGAGTTCCACAGCAGAGACTGGAGTATCTGTACATAGGACGACAATAAGCCATACGCTCCATAGAGTTGAGCTTTATGGCAGAGTGGCCAGAAAAAAGCCATTACTTTCAGCAAAAAACAAAATGGCACGTTTTGAATTTGTGGAAAGGCATGTGGGAGACTCCCAAAATGTATAGAGGAAGGTGCTCTGGTCTGATGAGACTAAAATGGAACTTTTCGGCCATCAAAGAAAACGCTATGTCTGGCGCAAAGCCAACACATCACATCACCCAAAGAACACCATCCCCATAATGAAACATGGTGGTGGCAGCATCATGCTGTGGGATGTTTTTCAGCAGCCGGGACTGGGAAACTGGTCAGAGTTGAGGGAAAGATGGATGGTGCTAAATACAGGGAGCAAAACCTGTACAACTCTGTGCGTGATTTGAGGCTAGGACGGAGGTTCACCTTCCAGCAGGACAATGACCCCAAACACACTGCTAAAGCAACACTTGAGTGATTTAAGGGGAAAAATGTAAATATGTTGGAATGGCCTAGTCAAAGCCCAGACCTCAATCCAATAGGAAGTCTGTAGTCAGACTTAAAGACTGCTTTTCACAAGTGCAAACCATCCAACTTGAAGGAGCTGGAGCAGTTTTGCAAGGAGGAATGAGCAAAAATCCCAGTGGTAAGATGTGGCAAGCTCATAGAGACTTATCCAAAGCGACTTGGAGCTGTGATTGCCGCAAAAGATGGTTCTACAAAGTATTGACTTTAGGGGGGTGAATAGTTATGCACATTGACTTTTTCTGTTATTTTGTCCTATTTGTTGTTTGCTTCACAATAAAAATAAAAAAAACATCTTCAAAGTTGTGGGCATGTTCTGTAAATTAAATTTATGAAAATCCTCAAACAATCCATGTTAATTCCAGCTTGTGAGGCAACCAAACATGAAAAATGCCAAGCGGGGTGGGAAATACTTTTGCAAGGCACTGTATTATAGGATGATAGTACTAGTCCTTCTATTTAAATTGATGCAGGCATTCAAAGGGTTAACCTGATTAGCCCATTTACTATAAAGCTTCCCCAAAGACCTAGTAAGACTGCCCCCGCTGAGTGAAACATAGGATCTTATAGAAAAGTGCATTGGAGCATCGTGATGTCACGTCAAACGATGTGCCAGTTTCAGCTTCAGCATGGAAGATGCCAGAGCTGCATTTTTTACTTGCTAATAGCAGATAATAAGAAAAACGTCTTAGATAAGGGCAAATAGCAGTACCTAAATGCATTCTAATGGGAATTTTAAGCACAAGGTAATTCTCAGCATGTATAAAGGCAATATATTAATTATATGAGAAGAGATACTCTGCAATAAGGACAATTATGAAGAATAACAAATAGACTGAATAACTATGAATACAGTCTAACAAGAAAGATAATACACCTGTAAGAAGCTTCTCTTTGAAAGACATAAAATAATTATATCAAGAAACTAGGTGCATTTTAATAAGCACCAAGGAATTTGTTAGTAATCAGTCACAATAGCACTTTATAAAGAACATAGACACACTTTGTCACAATAACTGTAAACAAAGAGCTAATTTGCACTCTTTTTGTTATAATAGCACTTTAATGACGTGAGAGTGAGAGTTTTTTTCAAGCACTTAATGCACTTTTTACAATGCACTTTAGTACTACAAGCAAAGCACAATAAGTAATTAAATCATATTTATTGTTGGTTCAACACAACAAAGTATCACAAGTACATTCATTTTTATAAAAAAATACCATAAGAGATATTAAAGACAAATAACAAGCACAAGTTAAATCTATTATAAATGGCACAGCAAAAATAGCAACATAATATAAAAGAGGTATAAATAATAATAACATTTCCCAGAAGTGACACCATTAACTAAGTATAACTCCACTTAGGTTTTATGTGAACTATTTTTAATTATGAGAATTTTAATATAATAATAAAGTTTGTGTTTTTAAAAATTCAGTTTGTGGCTAATGCATCATATCCACAAAAAAGGTGTTCTTTAAGTGATTCTCTCTCTATAATCACTGTTTGAATAAATAACTTTTAATTTTCTCTTTTATCCAGTCTTATAACCCTTTTGCAAGCCTTGTTGATTTACTTGTACTCATGTAAAGCAGTCTCTGTCCCCTCTTGTTTATATAATCTAAATAATCAATATTATTTGTCATAACTAAATCCAAGATAGCCAAGTTTCTAGTATATTCTTGTATAACATATTAACTGACACAGTCCAGATGCTTTATAACTATTTAATCTCTCAAGCAACTGTTAAGCCTCCTGCATCTCTGAAACATCTTGAGATTTCCAGCTCTGCCTTTCTAATAGAGCCTAGCATGCCAGGTTCTAGACGCTTCTCTGGTAATCTGACAGTTAGTGTGGTTTTCTGAATCCGTGTCAGATACAGTTTGCACTGGACCCTCCAACATTTCAAAATTGTGCACGTGAGGCTTATATAATGTCCCTGTTGCATGGAGAAGCTATGGCATGGGTCACACCTCCACGTGACTTCTGCTTCTAATACCCTACAGTGTAGAGTTCCATACACTGGCTTCTGAAGTACAGTAGAATGATGATGACTTGTCTGCTGCCTTTGAGAAAGGACTGTCTGTGAGCATTAAAGATAAGCTGGTCTTCAAGGATGTACTTGAAAATCCAGACGTTCTCATGGACTTGTGTATGAAAATGGACATGCACCATGAGTGGCAAGTGGAGAGAGAGTACCCTAAGCTCCTTTAAACCTCCAAACTTCGGGTCACCACCCAGAACTGGGGGAGATACCTAATCCAGAACCCACAGAGATGGGTAGTAATGAAATCTCCAATGCATAAAGAGACTGAAGGAGTTCAGAATGTCTTTGATGAATAGGAACACTTTCTCCAATTATGTCCTCTCCGTCCTCCTGATTCCAGTAACGCTCAGATGGTGAGACCAAGAGATCTTTGCTCATGCATTTCTTAACTCTGGAGCCACCGGTAACCTTGTACATAAAAAACTTTGCCCTCCTCAAATACCTATTAAAGGCAAGAAGTAATGCCTGCTGGTACACTTCTTGAATGGCATGCCCTTTAGCTAAAGCCAACTGGCCCAAGAGGCATGAACTTATTTATGAGTGTTGGTCTGCTCAGAGATTACTCTGGATCTTCCAGACACCACATCAACTGAAGTAATTATTGGGTTACCTTAGCTGCAGACAATGATACTCCAACGATCTCATGAATTGAAGGACAAATACTTTGCTTTTAGTGGTATATGCCAGAGCACGTGCTTGCCTCAGCACTCAGAAAAGTCTAAGTTCTGTAAAGCCTCTTTGGGACCAGAAGAGACAATCCACTGTAGTAATTCTCTAAATCCAGAGTTATCCCCAGTATTCTTTAACAAGAAAATAAATTGGTGAGCTACTGTAGCAGGTATATCTTCTAGTTTTTTCCCATACATTCCCTATAGTCATCATACCAGAGAAACCAGGAGTTCTGTAGTATGTTCAGTTCAATGCCCCTGATTGAAATTTTATCAGAGACTTAGAAGTCCATTCCTCCTAGACTTTAAATTTCTACCACCAGCTATTATGTTTCTCCTGAACATTATGCTGAGTTTACGTATTGTGCACATTCTTCTAAAATCGCTGGTAATCAATAAATCCGGAAGATATATAATTTGGTCTTAAGGATCGTATGGTGACCCCATATATCATCTAATTAAAAAGGGTTTAGTGCACCATGTACATGTGATACACTCCCAAAGCTGTTCCCTTTGTTCTTCCTCAGCTCCTAGAAGAACAGTCTACCTAGCCATTCCTATAATAAAAGATGTACTTCCTTCCAAAGGGAATACTGTTATTTGGACTGTTGTCCATGCATTCTCTTGGCATACTTATTTCAGCACTTAACAAGTTGCCAGCTGGCTCAGATCCGGTGGAAGATCTAAAGGTACTCAAGGAGATCTGTTGGCTCCATGGTCATCCATTTAATGTCCTCTCAGACAAAGGGGTACAATTCATATCACAATTCTGGAAAACCCTTAAGAAGAGATTACAGATCTGTTTGTTTTCTTCTGGATACAACCTTCAAACAAATGGTCTGACTGAACCTACTAACTAGGGGTTGGAGCAGTACCTTCAGTGTTTCTGCTCAGATGAGGGAAGATTAGACAGATCTCTTGCCCTTGGTCGAATTTGCACACAACAATGCAAGAAATAACTAAATAAAAACAACATCATTTTCTCAGCTTTGGAGTGCAAGGCTCAATTCCAATGACCAATGAGCCAACTGGAAACTCTGCTGCTGATTGGTGAGCTGAGGATCACCAACAGGTCTTGTCTATGACTAGGGAAGTTCTACCAGAAACATGTGTTCACCAAAACAAGCATGCAGACCTCAGACATAAAGACTTACCAGAATTTCAAGAGTGTCACAAGGTATGTTTGTCCACTCACCAAGTCAAGTTATGGCAACCTTCCCACAAGTTGGGCCTGAGATAAACTGGCCTGTTCCAGATTGAGGTGAAGGTTGGCTCTGTGCCTTACATGTTGGGGCTGCCTCCCTTATTGAGTATGCATCCAGTATTGTATGTGTTGCTCCTCAAGCATTGGGTGAGGAACCAGTTCTCCACTCTCTTCAATGGTAGAAGGTAGAAAGATTTCTTGATTCAATGTTCTTTAGGTCAAGCCTCCAATTACTAGTGGAAATAAAAAGTTATTTGGACCAGAAGAAGGTAAGTGGCTATGCACATCCAATGTCCATGCTCTGGATTTGGTCTGAATGTTCCATAGCTGCACCCTTTTTATTCAGTATAATGTTTCCTATTAAGATGTACTATATACTGTATGTTTTTACAAATATTATTTGATGTTTTTTGGTAATTGTGCAGCAAAGTATGGATTTTTGGACTAACAATAATCATGGCTACTGTAATATACTAATGTGCTCTTACAATTTTGTTATTTAAGTAGTACAATAGTAAAGTAAATATATGCATGTTATCTGTGGATTTCATAATATTAGGTGTATGTTTTATAATACACTAGTTTGAAATGTATTGTAAGTCTATGAAGACAGCTAATTTCAAGATTTGTACAAAGGGTTTTTATGTCCACTATTTTCTGTAGCATGTGTGTTTTTCAGAAATGTTTCTGCAGTGTACACCATTATGACTCCACATGTCTTAAAATTGAGTTGTCTTTATTTGAGTGTTGATGTATACAGTGGCAAAATGGTCCCTGCTGTAAAAACACACACACACACACACGCACACTTTATTTATATATATATATATATATATATATATATATATATATATATATATATATATATATATATTGCTTAAAACTGTGTTATAAAGCACACAGACTGTCCATCAAAAATCACAATGAAGACAGGAACTAAAGCCCAGATGGACACCACTTTTCACAAAATTACCACTCCATCCAAAACTTGAAAATCAAAATACTCTGAGGTCATTTTAAAAACACACAAGAAAGGAAGGACTTTGAAATTAAAATGATAACTCTCTTTAATATGAAAAACACAAGCATGAATGTAAATATGGAATTTTTGTCACATTAAGTAAACTTCTTATAATTTTTTTTTCTTCTCTCTCTGGTTTATTTCTGGTCTGTTCCTCTGTCTCCTTAAAGTTTTATTGTACCTCAACCTGTTAAGATGTACAAATATTATGACTCTTTTTATTTATGAAGGTTTGCATCAGGCGATTAATTCACTGTCAATATCAATAATCTGCAGATGTTATAGAGTACCCATTCTTAGTTTGTTTTAAGCAGTGAAATTGAAATGTATTGAAAAAAGAGAAGGCATTTGAATTTGATCCAAGAGCTGCTTAACTGCAATCAATTGCTCTCTCACTTAGACTGAGTGTAAAAAGTTATAAAGCAACACATACTGTATATACTTGAATATAAGCAGAGTTTTTCAGCCCTTTTTTTTAAGGCTAAAAAGGGCCCTCTCGGCTTATACTCGAGTCACTCTCCCCCCGTGTCTCTCTAACCCCCCGTGTCTCTCTAACCCCCCGTGTCTCTCTACCCCCCTGTGTCTCTCTAACCCCCTGTGTCTCTTTCCCTCCTCCCTCCTCATCGTCAACCCTCCTCCTCATTCTAAAGCCACCTCCTCATTCTAAACGCCCCATCTTATTCTAAACCCCCTAAATACCTCCCCCTCTCCCTTTCCCCTCACTTACCTGCTTCTGCTCCGGCCTCTGCTCCTTCTTGACCCGGCGCGCATGTGACATCACATGCGCGCCACGTCATTAACATATACCAAGTGGCAGCACCCGGTATATGCTAATGACGTGGTGCCATGTCATTAGCATATACCGGGCGCCGGCCCCCGGTATATGCTAATGAAGTGGCGCGCATGTGATGTCACGTCATTAGCATATACCGGGTGCCGGCACCCGGTGTTTGCTAATGACGTGGCGCGCATGTGACGTCACATGCGCGTCAGGTCAAGAAAGAGCGAAGGCCGGAGCAGAAGCAGGTAAGTGAGGGGAGAGGGGGAGGTATTTAGGGGGGTTTAGAAAGAGGAGGGGGGTTGAGGATGGGGGGTTGAGGAGGGAGGATGAGGATGAGGATGGGGAGGTTTAGGATGGGGAGGTTTAGGATGGGGAGGTTTAGGATGGGGAGGTTGAGGAGGGGGTTGAGGTTGGGTAGAGGGGTTGAGGAAGGGGTTGAGGATGGGGGGGTTGAGGATGGGGGGGTTGAGGATGGGGGGGTTGAGGATGGGGGGGTTGAGGAGGGAGGTTGAGGAGGGGGTTGAGGGTGAGGAGGGAGATTGAGGATGAGGAGGGGGGTTCAGGATAGGGGGGTTGAGGAGGGGGTTGAGGATGAGGGGATTGAGGAGGTAGGTTGAGGATGAGGAGTGAAGATGAGGAGGGAGGTTGAGGATGAGGAGGGGGTTGAGGAGGAAGGTTTAGGAGGGGGATTGAGGAGGGGGTTGAGGATGGCGGGGTTGAGGAGGGAGGATGAGGAGGGAGGATGGGGAGGGAGGTTGAGGATGGGGAGGGAGGTTGAGGATGAGGAGGGAGGTTGAGGATGAGGAGGGGGGTTGAGGTTGAGGAGGGGGTTGAGGATGGGGGGGTTGAGGAAGGAGTTGTTGATGGGGGGTTGAGGAGGGAGGATGAGGAGGGAGGATTAGGAGGGAGATTGAGGATGAGAAGTGGGGCTGAGGAGGGAGGTTGAGAATGAGGAGGGTGATAAGGGAGGGGGGAAGAGACACAGGGAAGGGAGAGGGGAGAAGAGACACAGGAGAGAGAGGGGGAACACAGAGGGCACAAGAGGGACACAGGGGGCAGCACATTTCCCACCCTCGGCTTATACTCGAGTCACTCATTTTATCCAGTATTTTGTGGTAAAATAGGTGCCTCGGCTTATACTCGGGTGGGCTTATACTCGAGTATATATGGTACATTATAACACAAAAAGCCTACACAGTAGCATACAGTGCCTTGATTAGTGCAACTTTGTTATGCTATTTGTGGTTTAGGGAGAAATACAAACACAACCCCAAATTAATTTGCTTCTAGTCTCATAAATTCTGCAGCAATTCAAAAAGGAAACTACTTAAGCCTTTCAACTATCTATCCAATGGTGCAGATGACAAATGGTGATTTCAGTGGGTAGCTGTAATATTCTTGTCCTTTTAACTAATTAAACTGAATCTTATCTTATGCCCACAGAAATGCATGTACAATTGCAGGTCATGACATTTCGGCATATCTTAGCCATATTCACACTTCAAAACTTGATATTATTGAACACAAAAATAATATATTCATGAAGAATTTGGACATAATTTGCAATAGACAACAAACTTCTGTCTGATTCCCTGCAATCTTTCTTTGAAGTGTTACTATATTTGCTATTCTGAAATCATCTGAAACATCTTTAGTAAACAGTAACTGATTAAGTAATCATGTTCACAGTTGTCAAGCACATTTCTAAGATCTTTTTCTTAGGTACAGTTTTTATCTTGTTTCCCCAATGTAATAGGTTGTTTCACATATACTACATTGTATTATGTAAACCACATTAGATGATGGACATGAATATGACTCCCTGTTGTTATGTGTGACTTTATCATCATTACAAATGTGTTGACATAATTTACAGATAATTATGTTACAAGGTTTAATTACATTTTCTGCTAGGATGTTTATCAGCCAATCTTTTGCTGCCAGGTTTTTGTTTCAGTCTTGGTGGTTGTTTAAATGTTAAGATGGAAAGTTTGGGGAATATTTTTTTTTATTGTGCGTCTTCAGTTAGTAGTTTTAAATCTTTGATTATTTTCAGTAATTTTCTGTAAAACTGAATGGTATATGGTCACTTGTTTGAAAGATTCAGACTGTGTTATTGTCACGTAACCAGTGTTTGAGCATATGCAATGGTATCTAATGGCTTGGCTATAGATATTGGCTTGTTTAGTGTGGGAGGTATGAAAACTGGAGTTGTGAAGGTAGCTGCATCTGTGTAGGTTTTTTATATACAAATGAGAGGAATATGCCATTTTTGATGCATATGGTAGTGTCCAGAAAGTTCTCCTGTTCTTCAGAGACATCTATATTAAGTTTTATAGATGGATGGAATATATCAAATTAATTTGAAACATGTCTGAGTAAATATTATGAACAGAACAACCATATAGCAGTAGTATCTGTAACGTTTGTGAATGGTTATAGTTACAAATGGCAGTCCCCATTATTTGTAGGTAGGTATCCTTGTTAAAAGTAAAAAAATTGTGGATAGGGATATATTCTATTTTATTAGCAGTAGTATCAGGGTCATATTTATGGTTCTGAGTGTAAAACTTAAGGCATGCCTCAATGCTATCTTTGTTTTGGATTTTACTATAAAGACACATTACATCTATGGTGACAAGTAGTGTCTGAGCATGTCGATTTTTAGTTAGACTGGGTTTGTTGAGAAAGTCAGTGGTGTACATAGCTATCAATGTTAGAAACTAGTGGTTTAAGGATATTTTTAAAAAAAACAGATATCTGCTCATTAAGTGTGTCCATACCTGGAACAATTGTTCTCCCTGGGGTGCCTGGTTTATGGATCTTTGGCTGCATGTAGAAATTCATGAGTGAGTATATACTTTTTAATTGATTATTTTAACTGCCCTGTAAATTATATAAAACAAAATTGTTGGACTCAGTTAATGTATTTTTTGAAGTTAATATATTTTTCAAAATATAACATTTCATTTCAAATTAGCCAGCCTAATATATTTTCATATGCATACAGTACAGCATGTATATGAATGATTCATGATTTATAGAAGGTCCTAAAGTGCTGCAAGTGTTATATTGCACATTCAATAAACTATTCAAAATCTGATACTTATTCATCAGAGGTTTAAAAGAAAATTCTAAGCATGCACACCCAGCTTTTGTTGCATGTGTTGAGTATGCCTAACATTCTAATTATAATGAGAAAAAAATCCACTTCAGAAACATTTCCATATTCACAAGTAATGCATAGAAACTAACGTTTACATTTATCAAAGGTTTTATTGAAGTAATATGAATTATGTAATTAAATATTCACACTAGAAAGGATCTGAGCTACCCATTATGGTAAAATACTTTTTAAGTCCTATATTAGATGACAGATGCAGAGGAAGTGGCCTGCTCAGCAGCATTTATATATTGCTTTAATTTAATTTATTAAAACTTCAGGATACTATTTTTTTATTTTAAAATATGCTTTGTATTGCATGATAGAGTATGTATTTGTTTCAAATATTGCATGGTATTAAAATATGCATTCATTTAGTGCATGGCATTAAGATGTATTACTTTCTTCTTTCCTAGGTTACTATACATGCAGAAGTCTATGAATCCATCACTCTTTCCATTGAAAGTCTCAAAATCTCTTTATCTACATTTTAACATTTTGTATTGTGATATAGTATTCATGGAAGTAAGTGTATATGAAGTGGTACACATGGACTCTTTGCGAATTTGAAACAGAATGCATAAGAATAGTTGATATAATGTGAATGAAGAGTGTGAGACCTGGAGCCTCATTCAATTTGGAGGCCGTATCTTATGGGATATAGGCCGTGTGTCACTGTGCCATTCAATTTGGCAAGACCGCAAGTTAGGGGCCAATAGCAAAATTCGGAAACCATGCCATCGTATGTAGCATTTGTGAGCTTGAACATGATGGCCATAACTCCCGAGTTAGAAACAGCCAATGGAAACAGAAATCATCATCATTACGTCTATGAAAAATGGAGTTTTGATTTCAAAGTCCTATGGGCTTCAATTACGAGTTACGTTCGGGCCCACATTCCTGAAATATTGCAATATCGATAAAACCGTAAATATGATATTCTATTACATGCAAGATCCATTATACGTATTAACACATTGATTGCCAGGATCAATATAACACGTAAATGAAACATGATATAAAGTATTTTCTAATGCTGATTTGCGAGCTTGAGAATGTTGTGCTATTAATTCTACGACCTAACATCACTTTCCATTTTAATAAAAGCACAGTAGTGTGTGTATATGTGCATTTAAATTGTTCCTTACATGTCTTTAAGCTCTTTGCAAGTCCTCCTTGGAACCCCTAACTTGTGGAGCGACTTTTGTGATTTTAGCAATTGGAACTCTTGCGGCCGTGAAAGAGCAAAGGCTTGGAGGGGCATTAACTTGCAATGGTAACCATCGCAATAAATTGGAGGCCGGAGCCCATAACTTGATCGAAACCCGCAAAAAGGTGCCAATTGATTAGCAACATAACTTACGGCCTCCATATACGAAGCCCGGATCTTCCGATGCCTCAATTGAATGAGGATCATGGTTTCCAAAGCTGTGAATGGCAAGCTTGAATTTTATAAGTAAAATATTGAATCCTTATGAGAATGGCTTATGTGTATATGAGGTGTTGCCCATTCAGGAGGTCTATAGTATACAGTATATAAGTTGATGAGCATGTTACCTTAGTTCATGCAAACTGATTTATATAAGGTTTTTTTGTGTTTGTGAAATAATGTTCCTAAGTCTGGGTACATTAGCGCTACAGAATATGAGCCCAATTCAATTGAGCAATCTTAAGTTACTGGAGCCCGTAAGTAAATTTCGAATTCAAATGGCATCTTTTTGCAGGCTTTAAATGGTTTAAGGGTTACGGCTTTGAAAACCTTGCAGTTGTTAAACCCGGAACTTACAGCTTCCCGATGCCTTCGATCCTACCCGTCCGCAAGAGTTACGATTGCTAAAATCGCAAATAGCTATTCAATTGCTACAATTCCCCAAGCCCGTAAATGTTTTCATACCCGTAAACAGCTAATGTAGAAGAAAATGCTACGAGTACTAGAGAGGACCCGCAAGGAGGCTTAACCCCTGTCAGCAGCACAAAAAATCTGAGTCTGATCGCATATCAGACCCTCAAACCTAATTGATTGACATGTAAACTCCATGTTTTATTGCCGTAATAATGATGGTCTCATTTTCTATAGGCTGATTTGAAATGGGAGGTTACGGTCTTGCTTAATTGATCATGTTCTCGCCCTGAACTGCTACGAACCAGTGCATGGTTTATGCAGTTGGCTTCGGGCCAGTAACTTGCGGCCTTGATCAATTGAATAGCTCTGGATTTGAAGAGGAACTGGAGCATGCATCACACCCGCAGACATACACCCTACATCCCATGAGATGCGGGCTTGCAATTGAATCAGACCCAGTGTTTCTTAAAAACAAAGAAACGCTGTAAAACTTGACATATAATCATTAA
Organism: Discoglossus pictus; assembly: GCA_027410445.1. NCBI lineage: Eukaryota > Metazoa > Chordata > Amphibia > Anura > Alytidae > Discoglossus > Discoglossus pictus. The sequence goes on from CM050165.1 coordinate 189,401,861, forward strand.
ATTGAAACATGATTTTCAAATTAAAAGCAAAATATTAAAATTCCTCAAGCACAATCAATTTTGCAGCACGGCCTCTAAGGCATTTTGGCCTGGATGCAATGGTCATATGATTTTTCCTTTTTTTATGCCCAGGTGTTTTGCAGACTGTGAATACCACACCTCAAACACAGTCGGAACATTGGCAGATACAGTGTAATGGGCTTTTTGAAAACAATCAATAGGTCAGCTACACATAGGTTGTGATTTTTAAAAAGTTAACACCATTCAGCAGCCTTTTTTCTTAAATTTATTTGAGTGGTGTAATATGATTGCTTGGTAGTGATTTACAGTATGAGTCAACTTTACAAGTAAGCTAGACCATGTTGGCCATGAAAAAAAGACATTACCTTGCTGATGGCCTTACTAGAGTGAATTGGAAATTTCTGTTTACTCTATTAGCCTGCCTCCAATTTCCTCTGATGGTGTGTACAGTCATTAAATTACTTTATTTGTACCCTACAGACCATGGGCTTCATTCAATTGCAAGACCGCAAGTTATGGAGTATAGGCCATATGTCTGCGGGCCTACTGCGGGCACGCAGCGTCTGCGACTTAAGGTGCTATTCAATTTGGCAAACCCACAGGTTGGGGCCCATAGCAAAATTCGGAAACCATGCTATCGTATGTAGCATTTGCAAGCTTGTACAGATCAATTTACCAAAGCCGTAGCCAATGGAAACAGAGATCGTCATCATTACGGCTTTGAAAAATGGAGGTTGGTTTTCAAAGTCCTACAGGCATGAATTATGAGTTACGATCGGACCCACATTCCAGATATAATGCAATATTGATAAATCAGTAAATATGATATTCTATTACATGCAAGTTCCATTATATGTATTAACATATTGATTGCTGGGATTGATATAACACGGAAATTAAACATGAAATAAAGTATTCTATTTGGCTTATTTGCGAGCTTGCGAATGTTGCTCTATAAATTCTAAGACCTAACATCACTTTCCCTTTTACTAAAAGTACAGTATTGATTTTTTATTTGCTTAAAGTGCTCTGGACATGTCTTTAAGCCCTTTGCGAGTCCTCTTTGGAACCCCTAACTTGTGGAGCGACTTTTGCCATTTTTTCGGCCTTGGCATGGTGGTTAGTGAGGGGGTATTGAAGCAATTGAATAGCGATTTGGGATTTTAGCCATCAGAACTCTTGCGGCCGTGAAAGATCAAAAGGCTTGGAGGGGCACTAACTTGCGATGTTGACCATCGCATCGAATCGGAGGACGGAGCCGTAAATCAATTGGAGCTCGCAAACAGACGACAATTGCATAGAAAAATAACTTACAGGCTCCATTTCTGAAGCCCTGATCTCCCGAAGCCTCCACTGAATGAGGCTCCATGTCTACGCATTAGGGTTAATATCAAGCAGTATTAAGACCAAACAAAACTAAACAACACTTTCCCCTTCCCCATGGCACTATGCTGTCTTAATTAAACCCTTGGCTAGCATGACATAAAATAATCCTGACACTTTAGAAATTGCTAATTGATACAAACCAATATAAAAGCCTTTCTGTATACAGATTTTGCTATGTTCTAACCCACACCAATTTACATATCACTTTCCCAAATTTGGTTAAATTAATTAATTAGTGCTTATTGATTGGAATCATAGTATTCTGTGTCAGCTCCTGTTTGCTGTAGTGTTTGGTTCCAGCTTAATCCTGCAGCTGTTATTTTGCTCACTTTTACCGATTTCCTGTTTACAAGTCTCCCAGTTCCTACTCTCTATGGGCCATATTAAATTCCAGCCTCATAAGTCCACCGTGTAGCACGTAAGAGCTGCGTGCTTCAAATTCTGGACTACTTATTTATTATTATTATTTATTATCTTTATTTATATCACGCCAACATATTCCGTAGCGCTGTACAGGGATTTAGTACATGGCAAAAAACAAACTTAACACCTTATAATCAATGGAGGGCCCTGTTTTTGAGCATATAATCAAATGCACATAGTGCTCGTTTCCAAAACACGGACACACAATTGAAAACTCGCAAACTTACAATCTAACTACTTAGGTTGCTATTAAATTAGAACGGGCTGCGAGCTACTAGCGAGAGAGGCTATTTCATAAACCAGTTCGTGACCGTCGGGGTTGTGTGCTGAACGCAAACAATTAAGTAATCATATAGTTACGGTGGAGCCAATGGAAAAATAGATTGTTAGCGTTACATCACTGAAAACGGGGAGGGTAGATTTTGAAGTCCTACGTGCTTTAATTATAGTTTGCGATTTGACCCACAGGCCAGCAATAATGCAATATTAATAAATCAGTAAATATGATATTATATTACATGCGAGTTAGAGTATATAATCGATATAACACAAAATATAAACATGAAATAAAGTATTTTTCGGGGCCAATTTGCGGGCTTGAGAATGTTGTGCTATTATAACATCACTTTCCCTTATGATATATGTACAGTAGTACGTTTTTTTGTTTGCATTATAAGTGCTACGTATGGTGCTTTATCCCCCTTGCTGGTGCTCTAGATCACACTTTGGCCTTTGTGCTCCATTTGCATGTTACGTGCTTGCTCGCGAGACCACGTTGCAATTTAATAGCTGAATGGAACAAGTAGCTCTTACGGGCTCATCAGATCAAAGGATTCACGTGGTCAAAGTTCAAGGTTGCTCAGCATGTAGCCTATTTTCAGCCATCCTGCGTGTTAGCACGCAAAGCCAACTGCGAGCTACGTTATAGAGCTAGTTTAATACCTGTAACACGTAAAATCTGAGTTACAAGCTACGTTTTAACACGTAGCTCAAATGTAATAGGGCTGTATGAGTTTGCTGATTGTTTGCTTAACTCCTCTGCTCTGGTCAGTATCAGTAATACCTGTCAATTTACAAATCCAGTACCTGCTTAATACAGTCTGCTGTTCCTGTCAGTACCTATAATCCAGTCTGTGTACAAATCAAATACCTGCTTACTACAGTCCGCTGTTCCTGTCAATCCCAAGTTATTTTCTGACTGTGTATTTTCCAATCCTCTCAGTAACAGAGAACCTACTATCGATATATGCAGTTATATCCTCACTGTGACTGTGGCATGGCCACTCCATTGCACCTATCCTGGATCTAAACTGAAAATTATCTTTGTTCTCCAAGACTTTTGAGTCTTCTACCTTGGATGGGTCTTGAGGGTGACAAACGTTATCTCTATTCATAATACTTTGAGGTCATTTGATACAATCAAATATAAATTCAGTTTGTTATTATCCTACACTTTCTAAAACTAATATTCAACAACTTGGATTTCCCTCCCAGCTTGGCATCATTATGCTTTAAAAGTTGGCATGACTTAAGCATTATTATGTTACTAGCGACTTGCCTGTCAAAAATAATGGCAATGACATTTTAAGCCTGGCAATGCTGTTTGCCACACAATGCGAGGCTCTGGCCCCTCTGAGCTTCTTTGGCACTTATCGCGAGCCTCTCTATCCATGTAGTTTATGGGCCTTGAGATGAGCTCCTTTGGCGCTCATCACAAGCCCTGCAATGAGCGCTCCTTGCAGACATCATGCAACCCACCACTTTCGTGCCTTGCACGAACCTTGCCCCACTCTCTGACCCCTGTGTCTGTTTCCCCCCTCTCCCTTCCATGTGTCTGTTTCCCCCTCTCTCCCTACCCCTTCTCACCCTGCCCTGTGTATTTTGTTTTTCCTTATTTCCCTCCTCTCTTTTCCTCCGTCTCTCAGCCCTGTGTCTCTTTCCACCCTCTCCCCTCTCTCCCTCCCCTGTGTCTTTCTTCTCTGTGTCTCTAGGCAAGTTTTGCGTAGCTTGCGATGAGTGCCGTTGTTTTTATTTTCAAAGTCCTGTGTGTCTTGCGTTGTTCTGCTAGGTGTTACTGGCTTTGACATTGTGTATTTTCAAATCCTGTGTGCCTAGGGTTGTTCTACTAAGTGTTACTGGCTTCGGCCTCATTTTGACCCTGTTTTAGAAAATTTACGTTTTTTCGGCTGCCATTTTTTCCTCGCTTAGCAGATTTTAGATTTTTTAAAAATGGCACGTAAACCTAAAATGAACTTGCAACCTCACTCACAGGCTCCATGGGTCTCCCCCTGTACTGTGTGTGAGTATGCGTGAGTATTTAAGTTAATTTGTTTAATTAATTGGCTTTTTTATGGTTTTCAGAGTTACACGTGTGAAATATTTTCGTCCATTATAGTCGTAAAGTTTTGCGAGCCCTCGCTATGAGCCCTGCAATGAGTGCCTTCGGCGGTTATTGCAGCAAAGTCGTGTGAACCTTGTGATGAGGTGCGCAATGAGCGACTTCGGGGCTCATTGCCTAAGTCATGCGAGCCGTGTTTAACATGGCGTGACGGCCAAAAACATAAGATGACAACTATTATATTTGATACCACCTATGGAATTCAAAATCCATTCTGAACATTTCTGCACTGCAATCCCATTATAACTTGCTTTCTACAGATATCTTTATATATATCTACAAACTTGATATTTTATGACTACTAACTTGAAAGGCTCCCCCAATAAGAAACCAACATAATTTGAAGTTTTGTATGGGAATTACAGAGATGGATCTTTTTCCACAGCCGGGGTAAAAAATCAGAATTGTAAAGGACTGGAATAAAGCTGCCCAATCCGGTATAAAAAGCCAAAGTTAATTAATTGTAATAAACAAATTATCTCATGAAATGTAGGTGGTATTAATTCTTCTATAAAAAGGAAACCTATTGTAAAACATCAAAAAAAATTTGGGGAGTATAAGGTACTCTTGCTGGAACAAATAAACAAAGATTGGGCTAAAGAAGTGATATTTATAAATTATGAGAAAAAGAAAAGAGGGTTTGCATTCTTTTTTAATAAGGGAAAATTATAGAATTAAGACCTAACAGCACAATAAAGGTTGCTCTATGATAATTAAAGTCCAGTTAAATGTGGCAGAATTTAAATTATTATTTTTTTATGAGGTCGTGGCCAAACTAATCCCATTGACAGAAAGTACAATTATTTTTATTGGAGGAAATGTTCATTTTGTTTCACAAAAATTCTTGATAGGACTCGTATCTTTCTTATTCAAATAGGGATTGTCATATATATAGTAGATGTGAATCTAGAGTTAATCAAATAATTATGAAAAGTTTAAATATAATAGATGTGTGGAGAATAAGAAATCCATTAAAATTTATTACACTTTCTATTCAGAAATGATCACTCTTTATCACAAACTGACTATTTTTGGCCACACCACAATTATTGGATAAGACTGATTATTGACAAATTTCTCTATAACTTTGTCAGATCATGCACCAGTATGTATCATTGTTAATGTAGCATAGATAGGGCCTCATTCAATTGCGCTTTGGCCAATTGAATAGGGCTCTATATAAGCACAGATCATATTTTTTTACAGAAGTTTTTAGTTAGTGAACTTCTATCCAAAAGAAACGTCTTCACTAACTAAAAACTTCTGTAAAAGAAATATGCTCTGTGCTTAAATAGAGCCCTATTCAATTGGCAGAACCACAATTTTTTTATTTTTCGAGCCACAAATGAAATAAATTGGGAATTAATAATAATGTGCATAAAAAAATTGACATATTTAACAACAATCCTCATATTACAAGGATCAGAGGAGATCTGGAAAGGGTGAACTTGATGGAACTTAATTACTATGGGCCTCATTCTATTATCAGCCGTAAACCGGCCGTAAGGCTATCCCCTTACGGCCGGCCGTAAATCTTGCAACCGGCCGTAAGCTCAGAAATCTAAAAAGTCAAAAATAAATTCAAGACAGCTCTGTAAATGCTAGGGATCATATTGGGGGACATGAGGATTAAAAGTAACCCACTCTCAAGCTTGCACATCAGCCCAAACACGAGTTTAAATTAACTGTTTATTTTCCGGCTGCGGCGTGGGTGGGTCTGAGGTGCTCCAAGCACTCTGGACTTTTTACATGGATATTTGACGTATATTAAAAAATATATATTTTACGGATTTGAGTATAGGGGAATTTTGTGCTAATTTTGCTAACACCGAAAATCACTTTATAGTCTTCTCAAAGTGCAGGATGGCTTTATTTGGGCTATTTTATGTGCTTAATTGGTGCTAGCGGGACCTCTTTCCTGCAAGTAAGCTGCGGCTCGGTTTTAGCCTTGCAGAGAGGGTTCCCGGAGCAATTGAATTGCAAATAGGATTTTCTTACGGCCGATTTCCTTGCGGCCGTTTTAGATAAAAGGATTTCCTCCGGCGCGAGCGGCCGCAAGAGATAGCAAGGCGCAAGCCGCAAGCCTGCCGGAATCCCCGGCCGGAGGGGAATAGAATAGCAGATTAGCTTGCGGCCGGTCCTTGCGGCCCCGCAACGGCTGCGGCCGATAATAGAATGAGGCCCTATGTAGCTATTTTGGGAAACATCAAAGCTAGTTCTTAGAGGGAATATAATTAATTACATAAGAAAGATGTTATTTAGTAAAAGGTTTCCAAACTTGAATGATGTAGGTAAAAATTTCAATATAAAATATAAGAATAATCCTAATCGACAAAATCAGATAACATTTAAAACTGCTAAAGAACAGCTAGAACTCAAGCACACAGATCAGTTTATTAGTCACATAGTACATTTTTTAGATGTGTAAATAAGATCTTAATTATTTAAATGTTAAGAATGGACCAAATTAGCCCCAAACTTGTCTCCCACCACTGCCTTTCTATTCTGTGGTCCGGGGCTCCTCCCTCTGGCAGCTGCTCCTCTCCCATGAGTGTTAGAAGTGGGAAGTAGTGAGAGCAGGGGCTGGAGTGGTGTAGGGGGCTTGGGGGAATGCTGACCAATTAATATTAACCAATAATTTTAGGAAAACAATGAGGGTTATTTAGGAACGCCAAGTAAGAGCAGGTTTGAAGAGTACTCTAGCACTAATTTTGAGTTGAGATGCAGAAAAGGCATTTGATAGAGTGGAGTGGGGACATCTATTCATTTTTATTAATTATATTTTGTATTGGAGGTAGATTATTGCAGACAATTAAAGCTATATATTGCAAATCAATTACTGATTAATGGGATAAGATGCTTTGAGATTGCAGAGAGGAATAAAGCAGGGATGTCCTCTTTACTCTCTGGTGTTTGATATAGCAATTGAACCACTGACCTGTACTTTGAGGGGATATCCACTAAAGAATGATATGATAGTGTAGATTGTGTTGTCTTTGATTACACTGGTCAACCAAGATTTTATCTCAGAGCAAATAAGGGTTGTGCTATATGTAATTTATCCCACTGATTTTGAATGGTCTCAGAATTGTTCTATCACCCATAGTAGTAGTTGTTTTTTTTTTATAAATAGTATTACATTTCAGATTTCCCTAGATTTTTCCAATTACAAGAAACATAATTAGTTTTGCTTCTCAAATGCATAATTATACATTTATATTCTCATGTACAATTTACCTATCTATTTGTCAAGTTTATATACTGTGGGGAATTTTTACTAAGACTGAGCCCAATGTCCAGCAATCTATTAAACCAGGTACAGATTGAAGTGGGACTCAAAAGATCCTTTGGTTACTTAGGGGGTCGACAAGGCCCCATTAGTTAGTTTAGTTAGTTAGATGGATATCTCAAATTATCCTTATGGGCTCTCTCACAGACTTGTTCCCTGGTTCTTAGTGTGAAAATCTTATGTTTCAATAAATGTATAACTGGCGTAACAAATCCCTAATTAGTAGTCTTAGGACAGAATGTAAACAAAAATAAGAAAAACAAGAACACCTTTAAACTAATGGTAACAGGCAAGTCAGAATGGAATATACATATATCCCTCTATTGATTCAATCTGGGCATAAGGTATATAAAACTTAACTTTTATTGTAGGGCAAATATAAAAAGATACATATAGGTAAGAGTTAAGAGCTCCACTATATCCAACCATACTGTATGTTTCCAACTCCAAATAGCAAATATATTAGCCCCATACATTTACTAGCCATATATAGCTTTACAATTCAATAATCTGTGGCTTAGTAGTCCTGTATCCAGAAATCATGTCCTGTATATAAATCCAATTTAACATAAATACGTATAAATAAACTGTTTCTTTACTTTTTATCGCACAGGTGCTCATCACCGTGGCATTTTATTATTGGATATTTTATGGGGTCATGATATAACCACCACATAACCACAGCCTTTTATTGTATGACATTGGTATTTTATGTCTCATTTATTTTTATTTTCTGTTTACACTTACATTCAATATCTATATCATTATATCAATTATTAACTTTGAGTTAGGAGATTTATAATGTTATTAGTTACTTATAATTCATTTGGTGGAATGGTAATATTGATTCCTGTAATTTAGAGGCACTATAAGATATACTACCATTTAATATTATTTGTCACGATCTGCTTCTTCAAGGGGGCTTGATATGAACCTAGTTCAAACCTACCCCAGCAGAATCATGTAGTTCCTGATCTCTGTGGCACAAAAGATGGCTTCTAAAGATTGCAAGGCCCAAAAGCTACAGGCAGAGAATACTGGATCCAGGTTACTTAGTGGCCCATAGCAAGACCACTCCCCAAGTCAGGATACAACACACATAAATAGTCTCACACCTTGTTTATGTGAAAACTATATTGCAACCTTTATTGAATGAACAAAACAACATATTTATACTCTCCAATACCACACCCTTGTGTACATTGGTGTATGTGTGATGTCAGACCATCTGGCTTGCAACCTTGGGCTATCAAAGCTCTTGAGATCACATTCATTAGATAACCTTTATGTTAAACTCAAGTGTTTGCCCAGGACCACTTGAAGCACATGCATCTGTCTTGACCCAAGGTCTGCATGTTTGAGTGTGCAATGATCTGCAGCTAACTTCTATCCAGAGCATTTCTACCAATTCCACATATGTTCTATATAACATTTTCCCTCATAATATATTATACCTAGGATACATAATAACCATGTACAGGCAACATATAACCGCACAATAACACATAATCCCAATGTAACAATGTCATGCTCCCTTGGACATACTCACAAACCACTGACAATATGAGTCCTTAAACAATTAAATCATGACAACTTCTCCCCCTTCCTTTCTAGTATAGCATAGAGGATCATCCTAACGGATAATTCTCTAGCTATACTGCTTTTACTTGTCCTCCTGTCTGGAAAGTCCATCCATGTGATAGCCTCAGTGGCTCTCTGGGTACCCTGCCTCCCCCTGTCCAGGGCGAATACTCGCTCCTTCCCAGTGGCCTTGTGACTTTCCCAAGCCCCTGGGGAGACTTATAAGACAACTGCCATGGAGGACCCTTCAAGGTAGTCCAGGGGAAACAGTACATCCCAGCTAGTAAGTCCAGCATAAATTTGGGAGAATCCTTACCCAGCAAAGCCCTTTCCTTCCAGGCTAGGGAGACCTCCTGTCCTGCCGATTCTGGATCAGCACTCCGTCCCATGGGTAAAATTGAAGAGTACAAGGTTCCCTTTGTCAGGCCTGAGCTTTCTCCTGAATAAACTGGGATACGGGAGTTGCAACATGGGCTAGTGACATTCACTGGTGGCATCCATGCTGGATTAATGGGCAGTTCTGATACAAGCTGTTGTGGCTCAGTAGCCAACCTCTCTCCCACCAAGCGTGGCCAATGGCCCCTTCTTTCCAGGGTTACAGGTACACAGCCAGTGTCTTTGGGCAGCTGCAGGGGAGTCATTGTAGGGATACCAGGAGACAAATCACAATCTGGGGTACCCTCTGGCTCTTTGGTCTCTGGATCCTCAGGTGGAACCTCCTGACTCTCTCCATCTGAGACTGCCTGGTGTGTAGTTACAGGCAGCCCTTGAAAAGCAGCAGCTACTGCCTCTTTTTCAGGCTGAAGAACAGGGCTACTTTCTGTTTCTGCTCCAGGGTCTGTGGCTGGCTCCTGGACAATGGTCATCCAAGGAACCTCTCTACAATTTCCACAGTCAAATGGTAGGGCCCAGTGCTCATTAGGTTCTTCTCTTACACTAGGAGCAGAGTAGCTTTTCCCCAGTTCTTCCCCTGGGCCTGGCACTGCTGTGGTTTGGCCCTGTCCCCCTTCCTCTAACTGGGTGAGACTTAGCCCCCTAAAGATAGGGACCAGTTGTTCCTCTTCCCAGTCAACCCCATGGATGCCGGCATCCTTGTTATTTTGAGAATCATGGATATCAAAATTCTCCCCACAGTCCATACATTTATTTTCTGACCCCGCCTCAGCAATATTTAGCTGGGTCTCTGTAGTACCTGTTAGGTGGTTGTGTTCCATGCCTGACTGGCATGAGCCCTCCCAGCTGTCTGGCCAACAACCATCCAGGGATGCTTCATCCAGTAAGTCTATATAATCCACCTCCAGCTGTAGCTCCTGTTGGATCAAAGGCCAAAGTAAGTTAGCTGTATGAGAGCCTGTCTCCAGTCCCAGCATGTGACAGCGCTTGGCAAACAGACACAGCTTTCTTTTCTCTGTCCCCAAGCCCCAGTCCGGATCCCCATGTACTATGTCCCAAAGTGCCTTTTCCAGCCCCAATGAAAAATGATGATGTATCCCAACAGGTCCAACCCAATAAGCATATTGATCTTCCAGGGCGACCTCCTCATATACCAATTCTTCCAGCCATTCCATTAGCCTGTGACCTGGCCATAGTCCCAGGAATGCCATCCATTTATTTAGAAGGCCCATTCCTCTACAGTCCTTTCCAGTCACCAGAACATTCTCTATCTCTACTGGGGATAAGCATTTCCCCTCCACTGGGGCTGAGACAGGGCCATTGCTTACCCTTCTCCTGTTCCCCTTTACCTCCTGTGTGATTTGTATCCGGAGTTCCCTCTGCTGATCCTTAGTAAAACCTGCAGGCATTACCTCCATCCATCTTTGATACCGTCTGGACACTTCCTCCTCCTCTGCTGCAGACATCTCTTCATAAGCTGCCATCCTTCTGTGTTTTATACCGAGACCCCACCACTGCCAGCCAAATGTCACGATCTGCTTCTTCAAGGGGGCTTGATATGAACCTAGTTCAAACCTACCCCAGCAGAATCATGTAGTTCCTGATCTCTGTGGCACAAAAGATGGCTTCTAAAGATTGCAAGGCCCAAAAGCTACAGGCAGAGAATACTGGATCCAGGTTACTTAGTGGCCCATAGCAAGACCACTCCCCAAGTCAGGATACAACACACATAAATAGTCTCACACCTTGTTTATGTGAAAACTATATTGCAACCTTTATTGAATGAACAAAACAACATATTTATACTCTCCAATACCACACCCTTGTGTACATTGGTGTATGTGTGATGTCAGACCATCTGGCTTGCAACCTTGGGCTATCAAAGCTCTTGAGATCACATTCATTAGATAACCTTTATGTTAAACTCAAGTGTTTGCCCAGGACCACTTGAAGCACATGCATCTGTCTTGACCCAAGGTCTGCATGTTTGAGTGTGCAATGATCTGCAGCTAACTTCTATCCAGAGCATTTCTACCAATTCCACATATGTTCTATATAACATTTTCCCTCATAATATATTATACCTAGGATACATAATAACCATGTACAGGCAACATATAACCGCACAATAACACATAATCCCAATGTAACAATGTCATGCTCCCTTGGACATACTCACAAACCACTGACAATATGAGTCCTTAAACAATTAAATCATGACATTATTCATTATTTATATTTAGTTGTTAGATTTGGTAAAGTATATGATTAATATTGACCCCACACCAGATGTATTGTATACAGTGCAATGCTTTCCATTATGATGCTAAATTTTGGTTCACTTAATTGAAATGAATTGTCACGTGCAGGCTTTTTTTTTAATCCATTTGCATGTTTTATGTGTGGTGTTTTGCACTTATAGATTATTTCTAGAAGTGGTGGATTAGTCAGAATTCCTGTTTTAGGCACACAGAGTCTGACTAGACAGTGCATAAATGTGTCACTTTACTATTGAAAGCCTAAATATAATCTCCTTTACAATAATGTATTTGACACACTTTCTGTTTGATTTATTAAGATGGAGTGTGGTTGTTTTCCGTTCTGACTCTGATTGATGATCACCTGATCGAACTAGAGGTAAGCGGTACATTGGGCTCCATAGATTTCAATGGGAGATCCACAGATCTTATTAATCCATCAAGTATAGTTAACTAGGCTGTCAGCCAGCAAATGAAACACTCAATAGACAAGTGATACCTCTTTGATCCTTTGTCTTGCGGTTAACCACTAATTTTGTTCCTGACCCCCCATACAATCTAATAGGGAGTCAGAATTGTTACAAATGTTATGGGAGTCCTGCTGGACTACCAAAGGTTAATACACCCAGGAGCCACCTCACTTTCCTAGCCAACACCTCTCGGAGTGAATAAATGGATCTCTACCCGAGAAGCGGTCAGCTGAGTAATTCATACACTGTTGCCATCTTTCCATGATTTAAATTGAATAGAGTAGCATGTGAGAGAGAGGAAAAGGCAAAGGAACTAATGTGGAATGTGCTAATGAGGAGAAATGTATGGGCAGAGAGGTAAAATAGGTAGAAAGAATAGGAGATAAAAGCAGGAGAAGAATTGCATGAGTTTGGAGATTCAGATGCAGTGAGATATAGCCTCATTAGAAGAGGGACCAGATGTTCATTGTGTCTTTTAGCAAGATCATATCTTTTTTGAGGTTCCAGTTTAGGAGGTAAGATGACTGTCTATATATCATCAGTATATACATCTCACCTATTATACTGGTGAGATTGATGAATGCTAAAATATTTACCATACATTTTCTTATATCTCCTGAAAAAACGTGCTTATCAGTAGCCTTATGGAAACTCCCATATTGTAGATTTTGGGGTATATTTAGTGGGGGTAAAAACACCCATGAAATTTAAAGAAAAACTGATTATTGATATGTGATAAGTTTATTTTTTGTTTTGAATATAAATAAATATCCATATAAATGGAAACTGCTTCAGTAATTATTTACATGAAAATAAAGATTTGCTTATCCTATATATGGAAGATTGTACTCTTATGTGATTTATATTTGCTGGATGAGCTATAGCAGTGGTCATCTTTACTGCTTCTCGGTACTAATAGCTGCCTAGGAATAAACGGGTAATAATTACTGCATGTGTGGAGGGTGAATCTATGACTGTGCATAAGTAATGATGCAATAATGCACACAGCAGTTTCTAGAATGAACTAAGTGACCGCAGAATCTTGCAGTTAAGTGCTGCAGCATATGCAAAGCTAAACTATGTTTAGTGATCCGGTAATTTATTTTGATTAACAGTACATTGATACTTATCAATGTTTATTTATATTAGTTATGATAGATAACTTTTATTTATTTACATATTAGAATACATTATTACTTTTTTCAAACAACAAACGGCATTCTTTTTTTATTGCCAATGGACCTTTAAAATCCATTATAGGTATTTGTCAATATGTAGGCAATTGTTACTTAAACTACTCTAGCCAGTAGTTCCGTTTTTCATATTGGACTACGAGAGCAGTAGAATTTGTGATAACTTAATTAAAGATAATAACAAAAGATATTTATCAATTACTATTTAATGTTACAATAACAATTAGTGTGATGGAGCAATGCATTATGGGTGCATACAATTAATTGACTGATTTCTTTTTTTAAATGAGATCATTATGATGTGAGTGTCCACCCCAAAATATCACAGTTTCCTATGTTTTCTTCAGGAGCTATTTATAAAAAAGCTCATGTAAAACATAGGAAGTGGCGATATTTCATGTTTTAACTATGTTTTTAACGCCTCTTATCTTGCTGATCCTAACTTTGATATTCAATTAGTGTAGAGGAAAATAATATTATAATATAATGGAATACAAATAACATATGAGTGACTATATTACAGTATTAAAGTATAACATTAGAGAAATACAAAGCTGAAGAGCCTACTACATAAAACAAACTGATATGCATTGATAAACATTTTAATGACAGATGATAATAGCTCCAGGTAGCTTTTAATATGGTACTAAAATATTAATTCAATTTTTATTTCACTGGCAGACATTGTTTTTGTGAAAAGCAAAATTACCCTACATTGTGATACCAGCTATAAATACCATAAGCAATTAAATATTTTAATACTTTACGACTGCAAAAGCACATGGCTTCACAGATGGACAGGCTAGCTGAGAAACATAAAAAAGGAATACAGAACATATCCTTATCAAAAATGGAATAGACTAATCCCAGTTCGTGAATAATGGATCAGTAATTGAGAAGAGAATAGATATGAAAGCTATAATTTTGTTTTGAATATAAAATAGAGATATGTGCATAACAAATGAATGATTCAGGCTAAAAAAAAAAAACTGTACTATACCTGACATCTGTTTATTTTTAGTGTCTGATTAACCAGGATTTTATAGATACTATTGCGTGACAGTTGTGCGTCAAGAGATTGTTTTTAAATAATTCATTTTTCTACGGATGGTAAACAAAATATATGAATGCAATCATTTTACAGATGATATTCAACTGGAAACAACTGATTTTTAATATCCTTCGGTACATATCAGTTAATCTGCAATTTCATATGCTTGTGTGAAATTCCAATATTCAGTAGTGGATTCTGTCAGTGTACTTAATATACCAGGCGATACAATCTAGTAGCATCATGCTGCTTGGGTAAATAGATTGCAAACCAGGACATTGCTAATTTTAGATACATTTTTTATTCAGAGAAACTATTACAACAAATGTCTGAAATCTGCTCAAGACAAAACACACAAATATGAATTTAAATAATGATATATATTAAAGCAATCACTAAACACATATGTGTGTTGCTTAAAAAGTCATATTGTAAAGTTTCTGTTAGTCTACAATGGTTGCTGGAATGATACCTTATACATAAATCCCTTCTACATCTACTTGTCATGTAAAGGTGTTTCACAATCTCAGGTTATATCACACATGACCAGTATCCTGGCATGAGTGAGCCTGCTCTCTTAAAATGAAATCACTTAAGTCCTTCTATTACGGGAAAGTAATGTTTCAGGAAAATACCTATGTCGATAGCTCTCATTGATAGGCTATTACACATACATTCATTTGTATACATTGACAGGGCAAAGATATCAAGGGCAATTAGACATTCAGAGCAGTATATTCTACCATAGCAACTTCATGAAAAAAAAAAAACTCATTGGTGAAACATTATCAAACAGTCTCTTTCAGATGCAAGATGCAATAAAGAAAACATATTTTTAATGATCATTTAATGGTTTAAACATAGCCTTTTGTTATTTTAGCAACAAATAAAATAGGTAGTCACAGTTGAATAAAAACTGATCATACTCTAAAATACCTATTTTTTGCTGTACTATGTTTTCTGAAGTGCAAGGGTTAATGTAATAAAGGTAAAGTGTAGTAACATGTCAGCCTTATAACAATGGAAAATAATTTCATGTCTTGCAAAATTATTCACCCCCCTTGGCATTTTTCATGTTTAGTTGTCTCATAAACTGGAATTAACATGGATTGTTTAAGGATTTGCATCCTTTAATTTACAGAACATGCCCACAACTTTGAAGATATTTTTTTATTATTGTGAAGCAAACAACAAATAGGACAACATAACAGAAAAAGTCAATGTGCATAACTATTCACCCCCTAAAGTCAATACTTTGTAGAGCCACCTTTTATGGCAATTGTAGCTCCAAGTCACTTTGGATAAGTCTCTATAAACTTGCCACATCTTACCACTGGGATTTTTGCCCATTCCTCCTTGCAAAACTACTACCGGATTGAGGTCTGGGCTATCACTAGGCCATTCCAACACATTTACATGTTTCCCCTTAAACCACTCAAGTGTTGCTTTAGTGTGTTTGGGGTCATTGTTCTGCTGGAAGATAACCCTCCGTCCTAGCCTCAAATCACACACAGAGCGGTACAGGTTTTGCTCAAAAATATCACTGTATTTAGCACCATCCATCTTTCCCTCAACTCTGACCAGTTTCCCAGTCCCGGCTGCTGAGAAACGGTGTTCTTTGGGTGATGTGATGTGTTGGGTTTGCGCCAGACATAGCATTTTCTTTGATGGCCAAAAAGTTAACTTTTAGTCTCATCAGACCAAAGCACCTTAATCCATATATTTTGGGAGTCTCCCACATGCTTTTTTGTAATTCAAAACGTGCCATTTTGTTTTTTGCTGAAAGTAATGTCTTTCT
Organism: Discoglossus pictus; assembly: GCA_027410445.1. Lineage (NCBI taxonomy): Eukaryota > Metazoa > Chordata > Amphibia > Anura > Alytidae > Discoglossus > Discoglossus pictus. The sequence goes on from CM050165.1 coordinate 189,418,122, forward strand.
TCTTGCCAGTCTGCCATAAAGCCCAACTCTGTGGAACTTACGGCTTATTGTCGTCCTATGTACAGATTCTGCAGTCTCTGCTGTGGCACTCTGCAGCCCCTCCAGGATTACCTTTCTGTCTGCCCTCCCTGCCCAGTCCGTGAGTATTGGTGGGCCGACGTCTCTTGGCAGGTTTGCTGTAGTGCCATGTTCTTTCCATTTGGTTATGACAGATTTGATGGTGCTCATGGGAATCATCAAATATTTGGATATTTTTGTATAACCTAATTCTGACTTATACTTCTCAACAACATTGTCCCTTGCTTTATTGGTCTTCATGGCAGTGTTTGGTTAGTGGTGCCTCTTGATTAGGTGTTGCAGCCTCTGGGGCTTTTCAAAAAAGGTGTGTATATGTAATGACAGATCATGTGACACTTTGATTGCACAGAGCTGGACATCATTTCAATAATTATGTGACTTCTGAATGTAATTGGTTGTACCAGAGCTTTTTATGGGCTTCATAACAATGGGGGTGCCAATTTTCTGTTTTCTATTTCTAAAAAATAGTTTTATTTATATATTTTTCTAATTTAACTTCACAAACTTTTGACTATTGTGTTCTGACGCATCACATAAAATGCAGATTAACGAAACATTGAACTTAAGGCTGTAATGTAACAAAATAGGTAAAAAGTCAAGGGGGTGAATACTTTTGCAAGGCACTGTATTATACCTTTTAATTGAGTATGAATAATTGAGTATGAATAAATTGTACATATAGGCAAACTGATTAAACTGAAATTCATCAGACTGTCAATAACATATATATCATCACTGGCATCTGATAAAGTGGTGAAAGAACAGGAAAATGTGTAAGGACACTCCCAAACAACTCCATGCATGATATCCTGTTTTCTAGTAGAAGTTTACAGTGGAATTAATACTGAACCATCTCCCACCACACAGACTTCTGGAAAGATATATCTTTCCAAGCATTGAGCTTTACATCCTGCAGAGATATTGATGTGTCCTAGTTGTTTATATCTTTTTTTTTTGTAAGTGGATTTTCCTTTTGCAAGTAAAGGCTGATAAATTGCAGAGTGCACTAATTGTGCCCAGGTGAGAAGGCAGAAATTAATATAAACAGGAGAAGGGGTGAACTTCTGAGTTTAATTGCAATTCTAGTAAAATTGTAGGAGTTTAAATAAAAGGATGGAGTGCGAAGCAAAGGCAAATTTATAGTGCAAAGGGGGAAGAATAATAATAAAAAATAAAAAAAATATATATATATATATATATATATATATATATATATATATATACACAGTATATAGTAATTTAGTAATATTAATCCATATATATATAGATTAATAATGAGTATTGCAATATAATTTGATACATATATAGGGAATAAACACAACATAGTAAAGGAAACATATCTACACATATTATATACACATATACATCAATATATACACGAAAAAGCAGAGCACTATAGTCCACAGTGATATCTTTTCTGTTGGACAAACAAAAAAATCTTATGAAATTCTGATAATGTCTTAGAAAACCCAAGTCTATATTAAGCCCTGTGTTGTTAGTGTTGAAGAATGTGATCATCTTTATTTCAAATGCTTTTTTCTCTTGGATGTTTTTACATTTTCCTCTGAGTATTTTGACTTTTAAGTTTTGGATGGAGTGATCATTCTGGCTAAAATGGTGTCCTACTGGGATACAATAACTGTCTTCATTATGTTTTCTTATTGAATGCCTGTGTAAATTAATTCCCTAAATGCATTTTTTGGCCGGTTTATCCAATGTAACAGCCTGTGTCACATAAAGTACCTTGTATTATATAAACCACATTAGATGATGTACATGAATATGATCCTTTGATGTTATAGGTTTTGTTGTTATGTGTGGCTGTATCAGCATTACAAATGTGTTGGCATAATTTATAGGCACGTTTGTTACAAGGTTTAGTACCATTTATTGTATTCAGTTATTCATTGGCCAATTTTCTGCTGACAAGTTTTTGTTTCAGGTTTGGTGGTTATTTAAATGCAAGGATGGGAGGTTTTGGGAATATATATTTTAATTCAGTATCTTCAATTAGTAATGGTTGTAAATCTTAGATTATTTTCTGAATTTTCTCTAAAATTGGATGGTATGTTGACCACATAGAGGTATACGTGAAGTAGTTTCTTTTGTTTTGTACTTTAATAGGTGTTCACTGGGTATTTTGATGTCAGTGGTTATTTTTTAGGTAATAATACAGGGTTTGTAACTCTTTTGTTTGAAAGATTCAGACAGTGTTTTTACATTTTTTTCACGGTCTCCAGTGTTTGAGCAAATCCGATGGTATCTAATAGCTTGATTATGGATGATGGCTTGTTTGTTGTGGGAGGCTGTGTAGGTAATTACATCTGTCTGTAGGTTTCCTATATATAGATGAGTGGAGAGTGCCATTGGTGATGGATATAGTAGTGTCCAGAAACTTTAGCTGTTCGGTGGAGAAATCCATTTTAAGTTTTATAGATGAATGGAAGGTGTTGAATGAATTATGAAAGTCTCTAAGTTTGATTTCTACTTCTGTCCAGATGATGTAACGGGAGTATTTGTATGGTTTGTAAATGGATACAGATAAGAATGTTTCTTCTAGATTGACCATAAATAGATTTGCTAATTGTGAAGCCATTTTGGAACCCATGGCAGTCCTCATCATCTGTAGGTAGGTATCTTGGTTAAAAGTAAAATAGTTGTGGGTAAGGATATATTCTATTAGTTTAACAATAATATCAGGGCATATTTATTGTTTTGCATGTTTGTTGAAAGAAACTGAAAGCATGTCTCAGTGCCATCGTTGTGTGGGATATTACTGTAAAGAGACTCTACATCCATGGTGACCAGTAGAGTGTTAGCAGGTAGGTCTTTAATCAGAAAGTCAGTGGTGTCTTGTATATAGCTACTGGTGTTACTATCTAATTCATGATAACAACTGCCGGTTTGATGGTGATGTTGTTTTTATTTATTTTTTATCTTTATGGCAGTTCTTTCTGATGGAGTAAGATTGTGCAAGTCTCTTTTATATTGTGTTGTTATAATGGATGCAGTTCTCTGGCGAAAGCTTTCTATATAACTGTCCAATTTGGTGTTACAACCAGGTTGTGGGTTGAAATATGTGTTTTTTTTCTTGCTACAGTCTAATGATGTTGTGGTATGTCCCTTGTGGAAAAATTCTGCCAGTCTTAATCTCCTGAAGAATTCTTCTGTTTCCAAGTATAGTTTTATTTTATCTAGTTTTATGTCTGGACAGAAAGACAATCCTTTGGAGAGAACAGAGGTCTCTGCTTGTGATAGTTGATGGTTTGAGAGATTTATAATTCCTGTGTGTTCTGTATATTTTTCAGAAAAACGATTTGTTTGAGTAGGTAGTTTTTAGATGTGTTGTATGTTGTTTTGCTGAAAGAGGCAGCTGAGTTTTTTTTTTTTTTTTTTATATAAATTCATGTTGTTGTTTCTTGTGAAGATGTTGTATTTCTTTTTCTACATGTTCAGCTTCACAAATATTCCTCTCCTTTAGTTGTTGAAGGAGGCTTACTCTTTGGTGATTTAGATTATGTTTTTTTGAATAAAGTTGATGTATTAGGTGGTTTCTTAGTTTTTCACTTGTGTGTCTGCATATATTTTCAGCATATATTGAGTTATGTGTAGATCTTAGTGGATTTTTGATTTTAAGTTCATTTGGTATAATATTCCTTTTCTTGCATTGTGACAAAAAATAAATGTCACTGTTAAGTGGTGTTATTTTTGTTGTTATTTTAAATAGTAGCTTCTTGATTCGGTTAAATGCGGTATCTTCCATAGTAATTGAAGAGTGAAGCAGCCAATAGTAAATGAGCCCATCATCCTGACATCATTAAAACATGGACGTTAAACATCAGTTAATTAGCGTTTAGAAGTACGATGTGCAATCGGACTTGCAATCCGGCAATGTACAACATAATACAAATGAATGAAGGAAATGTTTTAGTCCATGTCGGTGGCCTGATATATATTAACTCCTTGATTCCCGAGATTGATATAACATGGAAATCAGACGTGAAAAAAAATATTTTTGATAGCAGATTTGCGAGCTTGAGACTATTGTGCAATTAATTCTAATGTCTTTCATTGCTTTTTCCGTCTTTTAAAGAATTGATGTTTTCTTTGCATTCACAGTGCTATGAACAGGTATTTAACATCAAAGGATCATATACATGCACATTCTCCAATGTAGTTTTTATAATACTATGTACTTTTTATGACACAGGCTGTTACATTGGAGAAACAAGTCAAAAAATGCACTTAAGGAAGAATTTACACAGACATTCAATAAGAAAGCATAACTTATTGTATACAAGTTGGACACCATTTTAGCCAGAATGATCACTCCATCCAAAGCCTAAAAATCAAAATACTCTAAAATGTAAAAATGTCCAAGAGAGAAAAACATTGGAAATAAAGATTATCACATTCCTTAACACTAAAAATACAGGACTTAATATGAACTTGGGTTTTCTTCTTCATTATCACAATTTCTTATGATTTTTTTTTCTTAATTTACAATAACAGGCTTGGTACTATTAGTGATATGTTTGTCCAACAGGAAGGATATCACTGTGGACAATAGTTTTTGCTCATGTATATATCAATGTACAGTATATGTGTATATAGTATGTGTATATATATTCCTAAACTATGTTGTGTTTATTCCCCCTATATGTATTTACCTGATGATGTCAGATGCTGTCTCCACTCTATCTGCATGGCTGTCTTTATTCAAACTGAGGGTTCCATCTCATGTCAGTATTACTTCAGACTTGATAAAGAGAGGTTAAACCTCTTGAAATCTCATCAATATGAGGCGTTTTGTCCAATACAAAAGGTATCATAATATACTGCAATACTCATTATATATTTATATCTATATCACATATATAGTTGTCGTAATTGCGAGTTTTTCAGTCACACTATGTCAAAAGTCGCTCATTGCGAGGCCCGAAAGTTGCATGTTTGACGAGGTCTGCGATGAGCATCAAAGGAACACAACGCGAGGGCCATAAAGTAGAGGGGGGAGAGGATCACAATGAGTGATTAAGGTCGCTGATTGTGAGGCTCACAGTGAGCCCCAAAGGCCGTAGGTCTGCAATGAGCATCAAAGAACGGCAAAAGAGCTGTGGATCGCAAGGCCCGCAAAGTGTTAGAAGAGTGTTAGAGTCTAAGCCGCAGTTTAAGCACGCGAAAGCTGTCTATGTATACTGGACAATTTCCAGATCTATCTCACTTTCTCCTTACATGATGAACAGTTGGATTGAACAGTTATCTGCTGGCATACTTTCTGAAGAGGGATTGTTAGCTCTTTAGTATTTTGATTTCTGCAAATTATAGAGAATAGGTAAAGTATAATTACTTCATAATAAGTAATTAATTAATTTACTAATTAAAACAAAATTAAGTTAAGGACATTATTACAATTTAATTCAAACTTCTAAGAATAATTGTGTTAATAACATTATTCAAGTATAGCAATATTTAGAAGACAGAAAATTGTTTCTTTATAAAAATACAAATAAAATCTACACAAATTTATAACGGATAGATTTCAAGCTAAAAAAATATAATGACTAGATAAATGAAACAAAAATTGCAGGCTATTATTCAAAAGGGTGTTTCAAAATGACGATGGTGAACCACCATTTCAGCATGATATTAGAATATATCCAAGAAATCAAGAGCAACCTTTCACTAACATAAGTATCTTAAATACATTAATTTGGAACCAATGACATCCAATTTTTGATCCAAATGGTGAAGCAGGATGGCAACCCAAATTAATACTTGAAAGTTATCCAAATAGCAAAGTTTGTGTCAGAAATACTATTTCACTGCTTGAATATAAAGTTGCTCAAACTGCTATTCGAGATGAATTTTATATGGCGTAAAACTGACACAACAATGGAACATTAATTCATATCTGCAAGTAGAAGCAAATAATCTAAATTTTATTAAATATCAACAAAATAAGCTATGTGTTGAACAGTATGGTGGACTTAGGGATTATGTAGCTGAAGTTGCTACAAACAGAGAGCTTCCACCTGGCCGAGCTATCTTTTTGCCATCTTCTTTCCAAAGATCGACTCGCAATATGAGAGAAAGATACAATGATGCTATGGCTATTGTTACTAAATTTGGGAAACCTGATTTATTTATTACATTTACATGTAATCCCCAATGGTCAGAGATTGTTGATCATTTGAAAACTGCACAAAGTGCTTCTGATAGACCAGATTTAGTAGCTAGGGTTTTCATTCAATTAAGCTAGCAGCATTAATTTATAACATAACCATCCTTAATATATTTGGGAAGTGTGTGGCTTATGTTTATACTATAGAATTTCAAAAAAGAGGCCTTCCACATGCACATATTTTTTCAATTCTCCAAGAAAAAGATAAATTGAATTATGCTGATTAAATGATTTAAGTTATTTTTTGCTGAACTACCAGATCCACAAAAATATGCTATACTTTATGAAATTGTTACACGTTGCATGATTCATGGCCCATGTGGAGATATACAGTGCCTTTCAAAAGTATTCACCCCCCTTGGCATTTTCTGTGTTTTGTTGCCTCACAACCTGGAATTAACATGGATTGTTTTAGGATTTTGCATCTTTTAATTTACAGAACATGACCACAACTTTGAGGATGTTTTTTTTTTTTACTGTGAAACAAACAACATATAGGATAAAATAACAGAAAAAGTCAATGTGCATAACTATTCAGCCCCCTAAAGTCAATACTTTGTAGAGCCACCTTTTGCGGCAATCACAGCTCCAAGTCGATTTTGATATGTCTCTACAAGTTTGCCACATCTTGCCACTGGGATTTTTGTCCATTCCTCCTTGCAAAACTGCTCCAGCTCCTTCAAGTTGGATGGTTTGCGCTTGTGAACAGCAATCTTTAAGTCTGACCACAAGTTTTCTATTGGATTGAGGTCTGGGCTTTGACAAGGCCATTCCAACACATTTCCATGTTTCACCTTAAACCACTCAAGTGTTGCATTAGTAGTATGTTTGGGGTCATTGTCCTGCTGGAAGGTGAACCTCCATCCTAGCCTCAAATCACGCACAGAGTGGTACAGCTTTTGCTAAAGAATATCCCTGTAGTTAGTGCCATCTTTCCCTCAAGTCTGACCAGTTTCCCAGTCCCGGCTTCTTAACAATATCCCCACAGCATGATGCTGCCACCACCATGTGGTATTCTTTTGGTGATGTGTTGGGTTTGCGCAAGACATAGCATTTTCTTTGATGGCCAAAAAGTTCAATTTTAGTCTCATCAGACCAGAGCACCTTCCTCCATTAATTTTGGGAGTCTCCCACATGCCTTTTCGCAAACTCAAAACGTGCCATTTTGTTTTTTGCTGAAAGTATTGGCTTTCTTCTGGCCACTCTGCCATAAAGCCCAACTCTATGGAGCATACAGATTATTGTACAGATCATCCAGTCTCTGCTGTGGAACTCTGCTGCTCCTCCAGGGTCACATTAGGTTTCGCGAATGAATGCCCTCCTTGCCCAGTCCGTGAGTTTTGGTGGGCTCGCGTCTCTTGCTGTTGTGCCATGTTCTTTCCATTTGGTTATGATAGATTTGATGATGCTCCTGGGGATCATCAAAGATTTGGATTTTTTTTATAACCCAACCCTGACTTGTACTTCTCAACAACATTGTCCCTTATTTGTTAGGAGAGTTCCTTGGTCTTCATGGCAGTGTTTGGTTAGTGGTGCCTCTTGCTTAGGTGTTGCAGCCTTTGGGGCCTTTCAAAAAAGGTGTGTATATGTAATGACAGATCACGTGACACTTAGATTGCACACAGGTGGACATCATGTCACTAATTATGTGACTTCTGAAGGTAATTGGTTGCACCAGAGCTTTTTATGAGGTTCATAACAAGGGGGGTGAATACATAGGCACATGCCAATTTTCTGTTTTCTATTTCTAAAAAATAGTTTTATGTATATATTTTTCTAATTTCATTTCACCAACATAGACTATTGTGTTCTGATCCATCCCATAAAATTCAGATTAACAAAACAATGAACTTAAGGCCGGAATGTACCACAAAATGTAAAAAGTCAAGGGGGGGGATGAATACTTTTGCAAGGCACAGTAAGTCCGCAGTCACCATGTATGGAAAATAATAAATGCACTAAAGATTTCCCAAAAGAATTAAGAGTGAAAACATTTGCAAATTGTGATGGATATTCTTTGTATCGAAGAAGAGAAGGTCAAACTGCAATTATTGGTGGAAATATGTAGATAACCGATATGTTGTTCCATATAATCCACATTTGCTGATGAAGTACAAAAATGTACAAAGGACATGATGCAGCAACTGTTGTGTTGCAAAGTGGACAAAACGAAGAAGACAATGAGATAGTACATGATGAACTTTCATGTCATGTAGATGCTTGCTATGTAAGTGCTCCAGAAGCATTTGTCACATGCAGTTTATTCATTAGCTGTTCATTTGCCACTAAGACACTTAGTTTATTTTAATGCTGGTGATTAAATAAATGCTCTTGAAAAAAAATAACATCGAGAAACAACTTACTGCTTAGTTTACATTAAATTGTAACAACAGTGAGGCAAGGGAATTTTTATACATTGAGATTCCATATTATTATGTTTTTGTTAATGGGCTGTAGTGAAACATAAAAAGGAGTGGTAATAAAATTATTCCCAGTATTTATACCGTTAGTCCAAAAGACATTGAACGTTTTTGTTTACATTTACTCCTTTTAAATGTTCCTGGTGCACAAAGGTTTGAACAATTGAGAACGGTGAATGACATAGTTTATGACACATTTCAATTAGCTGCGCAACAAGGAAACTTCCTCTCAGATGATACTGAATGGGAGATATATGTAGAAGAAGCAGCAGTATGTCAAATGCCATGGCAAATGAGGGAACAGTTTTCATTAATTTGCATATTTTGTAATGTGCCTAATGCATTATCTTTGTGGAACAAATTTAAAATAAATATATGTGAAGACTTTTTTAAACATTGCACTGTGTCCATTGCAGAATTAAAAGGATTAATGGAAATTCAAGACATCTTTTGTTGTCATGGATTAAGTTGTGCAACTTTTAATCTGCCAGATCCAGGAATTATAGAGGAAATAAACTATGAAGAGTATGACTCTTGTGTAAAAACAAAAAGCAGATGAAAAATAGCCACTTTAAATACTTTGCAATTAGAAGCTTTTAAAGCCATACAACAAGCAATATGTGATTGGCTTGATGGGCCTGCAATGAGCGATGAAGGCGCTCATCACGAGGCCCGTACGTGACTGACAATCTTGACATGGCTGCAATGAGCGCTTAAGTCGCTTACTGCGGGGCTCGCGATGAGCGCCAAAGGCGCTCATTGCAATGCCAGTACATGATTGGCTCGACGGGCCTGAAATGAGCCCCGAATGTACACATTGCAAGCCATGTACGTGACTGACTGGCTAGGCAGGGCTGCAATGAGTGCCAAAGGTGCTCATCGCAAGGCCCATACGTGACTGACTGGCTTGACGGGGCTTGCGATGAGCACCTGTACGTGACTGGCTTAAAAACAATTACGAAGTTAACGACCAACATTTTTTTCAAGCCCATAACTCGAAAGCCATTCGGGGGCCACCAAAAAAAGTCAACTGATTACAAAATTAACTTACAACTTCACACACAGCGCAGAGGGAGAGGCAGGGAGCCTGTAAGTGAGGTTACAAGTTCATTTGCTACTTAATTGGCATTTTTGGGAGGTCCCAGAACTGCTAGGCAAGGAAAAAAATGGTGGCTGTAAAGACTGTAAATCGGAAAGCCATTTCAAGCTTAGGGGAAATGATTAATTTCCCAAGCCTGCAAATGTTTTCACACCCATAAATACAAACAGGAGCACAGGAGGGAGAGGGGGGAAGAAAGACACAGGGGATGGAGAGTGGGGAGAGGCTGAAAAGAGACAAGGGGAGGGAGTAGGGGGGAAAGAGACACAGGGGTGAGAGAGGGGGGAAAGAGACCCAGGGGAGGGAGAGGGGGCAAAGAGACACGGGAGAAAGAGAGGGGGAACCAGACACAGGCTCATCGCGAGGCCTGAAAGTTGCGGGATGGGCAATGCCTGCAATGAGCGGTGAAGTCTGCAATGAGCTCATCGTGAGGCCACTAAAGTAGAGGGGAGGAGGCTCACAGTGTGCTCCCTGCGGGGCACAAAAGTTGCGGGTTGGCTGAGGCCTGCAATGAGCCGTAAATTAGCTCATTGAGGGTCTTGAGATGAGCACCGAAGGCGCACAATGCAAGGCCTGTAAAGTAGAGGGGGGGTGAGGCTCACAATAAGCACGGAAGGAACTCAAGGCGAGGCCCGTAAAGTAGAGGGGGGGGGAGGCTCACAATGAGCGATGAAGGTGCTCACCACAAGGCTCGCAATTTAGAGGAGGGAGAGCCTCACATTATGTGGCAAACAGCATTTGCAGGCTTCACATAATATTGCCGTTATTTTTGATGGGCAAGTCCCTAGTGGGACCAGATTAAATATTCTGGATTTAAAAGAGCATTTCATAAATGCTGAAATTCTCAATGGTACAAATAAAGGTGAAAGAGTTTTTATTCCATGAATAGATTTGGCTCCAAGTAAATCACAAGGCCAAACCTTTAATTCTGTTGGCCTTTTTCTGAAGGAACCAGTATTATAATTTATTGGTTTACCATATAGAAAATGTTTATTCTTATTGTATAAAAATTAGAAAAAAATGGAACATGACATGTAAAAATATTGGTTGTATATTGTTATGATCTTCATGTTTAGTAAAAATAATTAAATGTTTGCAGTTGAATATGAAGATAGTGTTCATTATTTGCTTACAGATAAAAGTATTGCAATTGGATGTAATAAAAAGTATTAGCAGCCTTATTAAATTTTGATTCGGCAAATTAAAAAAGGGCTCTATTTAAGCACATAGCTTATTTTTTTTACAGAAGTTTTTAGTTAGCGAAGACCTTGCTTTTTGATAGAAGTTCACTAACTGAAAACTTCTGTAAAAAAATATGCTGTGTGCTTACATAGAGCCCTTTTAAATTTGCTCAATCACAATTTAATAAGGCTGCAGATTTTTGGGGGTTTAATGAATTATTGAAATTGTAACATGACATTTAAAAATAATGGTTCCACATTGCTATGGTCTTCATGAATATTAAAAACATTTAATGTTTGCAGTTGCATATGAAGATATTGTTCATTATTGTTTTAGAGAAAAAAATACAAATTGGATTTATTAGATTCATTACACTTTATTTGCTAAATACAAACTGGGAAAATTATAACACAAATCTTTAATATAAATATATCACAACGGCGAGAGTAAAAACTGGTTAAAAAATCCAGGATTAAACACACAAGTTAAAAGAGGACAGGATAATATGGGAAAAATGATAACCTTTCACTTATCAGTGAAACTAATGTTATTATAATAAACCCTTTAATAAGGGGGTAATCTTTATCCCACTTTGCAGTGTTGTGTCTTTTTTGGTATGTGGGTAAAATTACTCCATTGCACGTGTGCCCCAAACCTTATTATAGTCCTAAAACAAGTCTCAATTATGTTACTTGTTTATAAGCAATAGAGATGGAGCTTTATTGCTAATGGAAAGATTTGTATATCCAACCAGAAAAGCAGATATATTTATTGCATAGTAAATCCCCCTCACAAGTATGTAGAGAGTCACAATAGGATTGCAAGTTGGGGTTAAGTAACAATTGTTCACTATCAGCTACCAAGAGCTGATAAGCTAATAGAGCTGATGGACTTCAAGTCTAGGATATAAATAAGGATGCAAGTGGGAGACTGTAGGCTGGTATATCAATAACAGAGTATGTCTAAGGTAATGAATCCTACAGATCAACAATCGCCAATCACATGCATAAATATTGGGTTAGGACAGGTAAGGGCACACAGACACTCTCATACACTGCTACTACGCGACCACTGCGCGCTCCAACGGACGGACGCACGCAGCGTTGCACGCCTGACGCGTTTCGACGTCACTGGACGTCTTCCTCAAAGGCAAACACGGGTTGCTAAGGCGCCCGTCTATTTAACTGGTTTACGTAACCAAGGAGACCTGGTATAATGACACGTGGGTCAGAGAAGTGAAAACGGAGCTGCTTATACTAAAAGGATATGCAAAAGATAAACAACACACTGGTCATCTAGAAAAATGACTCAAATAGAGTCCAAAGATGGAAAGGAAATATAATATACAGGAATGCAGTGTAATACAGGCAAGCTATACAGATAAGGTACAAATGTAATATTTACATATATGCTATATCAAAAGTGGAATAATACCCATAATAAAAGGAGGGTATGCCTGGGATAAGAGGAAAAGGAGAATAATTCCTGCTATAAAAAATAGCCAGTTTGGGATAGCGCAAGTAGTCATAAAATATACTGATAGAAAGTCAAAAGAATACTCATAAAAAACAAGTAGGATACGCAACTGAGAGAAGGAAGTAGGGGAGAGAAATACCCTTGCAAAAGTGAACATCCTACTAAAGTGAAGTGGAGTGTAAAGATATCAATTTACATAAAATACTATATATATATATATATGTGGATTAAACAGGATAATCCTGCAAACAAATGCTAAGTAGCTGTTGTGACAATAATAAATAACATATAAACCCTAAGCAGGATCATAGTGTCTATAAACAAAAGACTCCTGCTGAACGAAGCTACTATATAAATAAAGTAATTGAGGTGGAGTGTCAATGTGAAATTGCTAGAATATAAGAGGACATGTAAAAGAAAGTACATATAAATACTAGCCAACCTGAAAAGATATATATGAAAAAATATATATATATATGAAATGTGACTAAATAATGCATTTATATAATAGGTGAAACTAACCATCTCTAAATAACAGTACACTCTAAGTTATGCGAATTTATTGTTAGGTTGGTGGGAGGAGAAAATTGTATTTGACGACATTCATATGACACTTATGCAACATGCCATCTTGTGGCGACGCTATATAGATGATATTCTGGTTGTCTGGACAGGCACCAGAATACAATTTGAGGAGCTGATGAAAGTTCTTAATACAAATGTAATAGGTTTAAAGTTTACATACGAAATCAACCCTACTCAAGTTACCTTTTTAGACTTACTCATCAATAAAGATGAATTTGGCAAAGTATCTACCACCACATTTAGGAAGGATACGGTAACAAATACCCTGCTAAGATGGGAAAGTCAGCACTTTTTACCATTAAAAAGAGGGATCCCTAGAGGTCAGTACCTTAGGCTTAGAAGGAACTGCAGTACTGACAATGAATTCAAGATTGAGGCGGATAAACTCAGAAAAAGATTCCATGAAAGGGGTTACCCCAATAAATGCTTGAAGAAGGCATTCAAATATGCCTTGGGTTGCAATAGAACTGAACTCCTTAATGGCCTACATACCCAAAGGATGAAAGAAGGAAAGAATTTGCAAGAGAATCAACCCAGGTGTATCTTGACCTTCGGATATGACTCAGATACAATTCATAGCATCTTATCCAAAAATTGGCACCTGTTAACAGTATGAAAGCAGATTAATGTATGTCATGTCATCCACAAACAAAATGGATAATTTCCTTGGCTTGACATCAGGATCAATGTGCATGTGTTTTGAGGTAATGTGAACAGTGTAATCTGTATGGCCTTGGTACCACCCATATACCAGTGAGATGTGATATCTGCATGGCACAACTATTCCATTTAGATAGTGATAGTACTCTTTGCTAAAAGATTGTGTTCACAGTGAAGCATACCTTTTTGTTTTACACATCCTCAACATATTCCGGGAACGCTGACAGAATCAATATGGTTATCACTGCTTGTAGATGACATTCATGTTAATTGGTGTATTGTAGTGTCCAGAGCAAAAACAAGGTACTATAATAACAACTTATGATTGTTCTAACACCTCCTCTTTATTTTTTACAGATTCTTATCATCTATTTGAGAATTGCTGGTCATAGCAGCCATTATCCAACCCACAAGTTTGTTGCTTTGCAATGATCACCTTCGGCTCTCATGCATTGTTCGGCTAAGTGTTGCTTGCTTTGGCTAAGTGTTACTGGCTTGGGTTAAATGTTACTGGATTGGCTTCAGTGTCACTAGCTTGGCTTAAGTGTTACTGGCTTAGGTTAATAATTAAGTGTTACTGGCTTTGGTTAATAGTTACTATCTTTGGCTAAGAGTCACTGGGTTCGGCCTCGTTTTGATCGTGTTTGAGAAAATGTAAGTTTTTTCGGCGGCCATTCTTTTCTATCTTCTAAAAACATCAATTATGGATCAAATTAGCTTGCATCCTCATTCACAGGCTCACTAGCTGTCCCCCTGTGTTGTGTGTGAGGTTTTCAACTTATTTTGTACATTATTTTTCGTTTTATTGCAGTCTTGCGAGTTACGGGCTTCGGGATAAGTGTTACTGGCTTAGGAAAGGGGTATTGGCTTAGGTAGAATATGTTACTGGCTTAGGTAGTGTTACTGACTTAGGTAAACTGTTACTGTTACCCACAATTTGCCGGGCTTGCACAGCGAGAAATGCACAGCGAGGCTCGCAAGCGTGACAACAACTCGCAGTTTGACAACTATTATAGTTGATTCCAGGCTCTGTTAGTGAGAAAGGGTTAATATACCATCAGTTTCATATTTTTGAGTTTTTTTAATCAGGTCTTTAATTCTCTTTAATTGTTTTATGCATATTGCAGCATGGCTTTTCATATTGGCGTATGCATGACTATTCCAACATATGATGAAATAGAATATTTTTTAAATGCCTATTTTTTTATTTGGGGAGTATTGTGCAAGTACCGTATTTTTCCGTGTATAAGACGCCCCCATGAATAAGACGACCAAAAATTCAGAAAACAATAAATATGCAAATGTGTATTTTATAAGTTTTTATTGTGTTACACAGAAATTTAAGGGCACTTTCTGTCATGATGTTCACTGATTTCCATTCCATCTTAAGATCACATTTTTTTTACTCAGTGCGATGTGCATTGCATTTTTCCAGTTTACACAGGGTTCACAAAGATATTGAGCTAGCATGGAAATCAGTGAACATCATGACAGAAAGTGCCTTTAAATATACGTGTAACACAATAAAAACCTATAAAATATAAAAATATAGGCACACAAGCATCACACACATGCCACACACAATTGTAAGTTCAACACACTGTAATGCTGCATCTGGCCACTAGATGGGGCAGTTTAAAGACAGGCGAATAGACACACAGAGCAGAAATGCTTGTTCAAATAGAATGCATTACAACACTGCTTTTGAGCTTAAAAACGTGCACTTTACAAGTTAATATTGTGTTACACATGTATTTAAGGGCACTTTCTGTTATGATTTTCACTGATTTCCATTCCAGCTCAATATCTTTGTGATCCCTGTGTAAACCGGAAAAATGCAATTGCACATCATGACTGAGTAATAAATAATGTGATCTGGAGCTGGAATGGAAATCAGTGAAAATCATGACAGAAAGTGTACTTAAATATATGTGTAACACAATAATAACTTGTAAAATACACATTTTTATGCACACTTGCAGTTTAAGGCACTTTAATTGGAACCAATTCATTTAAAAAATGTGTGTCTTTTCTCCTGTCTTAAATCTAGTGGCCAAATGCAGCATTACAGTACCAGACCAGAATATGTAATTGCAGCATTCCATGTATAAGGCTGTACCCCTATTTTAGACTTTAAAAAAATGGTAAAAAATACCATCTTATACACAGAAAAATATGGTAATTGTAATGCCTTTCCATGCTTTCCCCATATTTTAAAGTCCACTGGTGTGTTTATATTGTCTTTTACAGTGTTGAGAACTTGTCTGTAAACCCTTTGTGGGTCCTTTTTGGAGCCCCTAATATTTTTGCCTCGATTTGCTGGTTACAGGTTTTAACGCCAGTGCGTCTTTGGGGATTTGTAGCAATTTATTAGCGATTTTCCAATGTAACAGTTACGGGCTTCACAGATTAAAGGTTTTGCAGCAACATAGTTATGATTTTGACATCCCGTAGGGTTTTTCTGCCTGTAACCCCTAGATCGTTAGCGGGTAGCTTTAAGATGCTAATTTAATAGTCGTAAGTCTTGCGGGCTTCGTTATGGGCTACAGCTTTACACGTTGTGAGAATTTAATAGGGCTGTAGAACTTTATATTTATATACAGCTTATTAAAATATTGTTTTTTTTTTTAAATTACGTTCCTTGGTGGTCCAGTAGTTAGGGTTTGGGGCTTTCACCACTGTAACCTGGGTTTGTTTCCAGTCAGGGAACCAAGAGATCACACCACCCTGACACCATGCAGGTTTGAGCTTGGTCAGTACCTGGATGGGAAACCACCTAGGAATACCAGAAGCTGTAAACTGTGGCCAATCTAGAGAAGGAACTGGTAACACACTACAGTATTTCTGCTATGAATACCAAGTGGTTCAGCATGGTGTGTTATGGTCCATGAGATCACAGAGAGTGGGATACGACTGAATGTCGTAAACACACACTCATAGTTGTAAGCAACTTATGAACAAAAAATATAAGTACTTTTATTATTATACTTATTTATATTTGTATTCAGCTCATTAAAATATTGCTATTTTTTAATGATTAATTTTTATTTTTATTTGAATTTGTGTATAAATATGTTTACCAGATGATGCTAGAGATTCTAGTTTATTATATATATATATATATATACAAAAAAAGAAAGAACCAAAGAGTAAGAACCTTGGGTACTTAATAGTAGTAGTAAGAATAACAGGTATATTACACATCCTAGTATTTAAAATATATAACCATTTTGATAATATCATTGGCAGTGTAAAAAATATCAACTAAGTTAATATAGAGGAAAGAGAAAGTACACCTTTAATTCCAATGATATTATTGACCCAACAAGAGATAAACCAAAAATAAGTAGTTAAATTGCAAACAAATAATCAAATACCTTATAATTTAAAATATAGCTTTTATTAATATACAAAATACATACAATAAATATACAATTGATATTATGGTATCCTGGATGTCTACATGATGTAAGTAAGTAAATGGTTTAACACTAATTAAATGATTTTAATTACATATATATATATATATATACATATAGGAAGATAAAGCAGTAAATAAATAAATAAATATGCAGTAAATTAGTGAAAAAAGTGCTAATCTTTATTGGTAAGCTCTGTCATTTAAATAAAATGGTTATCTTGAAATAAGCTCTATATACAAATACCATAAGAATGCCACCTTCGTTATCAGGTGGGAAGTGTGCAGGCAGGAAGGGGAGACTACAACACTACCTCTGTGGCCCTAGTTAAATGACAGAGGAACCAACAGCCTCAACTACAACTATGGATAAGATCAAAGTTAAATCTCGATTTAATCCAACCCTTTCTAGCTGTCCGGCAGTTGATGTTTATGTTAAAGCCGTGACACAAGACATTGAGAGAATACAATCACCAATATCGTTTAATTTAAGCAGAGAGTAGAACCAAGCTGTAAAGGTAATTGGCGATTGGCCAGATATTGTGATAAAACATTGTAAGTCCAAGAGACCTTGAACGTTTCTGCTTACGTTTACTCCATTTAAAAGTTCCTGGTGCACAAAGTTTTGAACAGTTGAGAACTGTTAATGACACCGTTATGACACTTTTCATTTAGCTGCACGATACATAAACTTCCTGGCTGATGATACAGAATGGGAAAGATGTCTAGAAGAAGCAGCACTGTGTCAAATACCACGGCAGATGAGAGAACAATTTGCATTAATTTGCATCTTCTCCAAATGCATTAGCTTTGTGGGACAAATTTAAAACAAATATGTCTGAAGACGTTTTGCAACAATACAATGAGCCTTTTGCAAAATTAGAAGCATTAATTGGAAATCAAGAGGTGTTTCTCTCTCATGTATTAAATTGTGCAAATTTTAATCTGCCAGCACTCATAGATGAAATAAACTTAGAAGACTTTGATACTCAGCTTCAAAACCAAATAACACAAGAAAAACTTGCAACTTTAAATACATTACAATTGCAAGCATTTAACACCATAAAATGTGCAATAGAGGATGAATTGCTCAAAGAGCATTGTTTCTATCTAGATAAACCTGGTGTATGAGTAAAAATGTATCTATATAATTTATTGATGAGTTTCGTTTGCGCACAAGGTCAAAGAGCACTGCCATTTGCAACAACTGGAATTGCAGCACTTTTGTTAGAAGGTGGAAGAAATGTGCATAGTGGTTTTAAATTTGACTTTTCTGGAAACATCAGTGTCAGATATTCAAATGACATCTTTACAAGCAAAAAAAAATAAGAAAAGTAAATTAATTCTAATCGATGAAGCTACAATGATGTCATGCCATGCGCTTGGCCTGTTTGTTGCGTGAAGTTATGGATAATGATTTGACTTTTGGTGGAAAGGGGATGTTGTTAGGTGGAGATTTCACCGGTTGTAGAAACATGTATAAAGTTAAGAACACTATGGAAACTCTTTACTCCCTTCAAATTAGAAAAAAATATATAATCACAAGGAAAAAATGAATTCAATGAGTGGCTCATCAAAACTGGAGAAGGAAAAACAGAACAAATTAATAATTTACACAATTATACCATGGAAATTCCATTGCAAATGATTTACAAACAGGACATTATATTGGCTATATTCCAAAATACAATAACTAACGACGATTATGCAGAGCTTGCAACCAAGTAATATTAACATCCAAAAATAAAGATGCATTGCTTCTGAATAATGAAATATTAAAATTAATAGATGCTCCACAAAAAAAATGATCATAGTGTTGATTGTGTACTTGGTGATGACAAAGAAACTCAGACAAACTTTTCAACTGAATTTATTAATTCATTAACTCCATCTGGAATGCCACCACATATTTTGCAGCTAAAAAAAGGTGCAATTTTCATGGTACTGCGACATATGAACCCAAAAAAAGGACTATGTAATGGGACCAGATTAATTGTTCAAGAATTTAAAGACCATTTCATAAATGCAGAAATTCTCAGTGGTACCCATAAAGGTGAAAGTGTTTTCATATCAAGAATAAATTAAGCACCAAGTGAAAGTAGCGTGCCTTTTGTGCTTCAGAGAAGACAATTTCCCATCATCATGGCATTTACCATGACCATTAATAAATCACAAGGACAAACTTTTAAATCTGTTGGAATCTTTTTAGAAGAACCAGTATTTGCCCATGGCCAACTGTATGTTGCATTTTCAAGATGCAAGAATACAGAGAAAATTAAAGTTCATATTGAAAACAACCAAAGTCAGGGTGATTTATTAGATGATGGCCAATTTTTTACAAATAAACATTGCCTACTGTGAAGTACGGTAAATTAAATTAGAAAAAAACAATAACAATAAAACTAATGTACAAATAACAAAAATTAAAACAGTAACAGTGCTCTTGTATCTCTGACAAATTCACAAAAAATACCCCAACAAATATAGAGAACAGTGTTTTTATTTTGAGGACGCAAATTTATGTCACTCGGACTCTTTTTAGAGGACCACTATTTCGCTAAGGAAATTCTATAAAGTGGCAAAAAACATAGAGAATAGTGATGTCGCGAACATAAAATTTTTGGTTCGCGAATCGCAAACGCGAACCGCCGCAAATGTTCGCGAACATCGGCGAACCGCCATAGATTTCAATGGGCAGAATTTTAAGACCCACAGGGACTCTTTATGGCCACAATAGTGATGGGAAAGTTGTTTCAACGGGACTAACACCTGGACTGTGGCATGCCGGAGGGGGATCCATGGCAAAACTCCCATGGAAAATTACATAGTTGATGCAGAGTCTGGTTTTAAGCCATAACGGGCATAAATTACCTAACATTCCTAAATTGTTTGGAATAACGTGCTTTAAAACATCAGGTATGATGTTGTATCGATCAGGTAGTGTAAGGGTTAGGCCCGCTTCACAGTGACAGACCAAACTCCCCGTTTAACGCACTGCAAACAACCGCAAACAGTCCATTTGCACAACCGCAAACTCCCCATTTGCACAAGGTTGGATACCAAGCTAGCCATGTCCCGTTCTTTGTCCGCACTGATGTCATTGAAGATCTCTTCCTCCACTCAGCCACCAAGGGTCTCCGAAAGGTGACAGCAAGCCCCCTGGGATGCCTGCTGTGTTTGGTCTTCCACCTCCTCAAAGGCACCTTCCTCCTCTGACTCCTCTTCTTCAGACTCCTCTCACTGCGTTGCCTCTCTCTGCATTATTATAAGGTGTGTTAAGTAGTACTACTCTTATCAGTTTAATACTTGTTACGTCACCTATCAGGGGGCGTGTATAAGGCCTGGATTTTTAGAACCAGGAGATGGAAAAAGATGCTTTGTTGGTCGTATCACTTCAATTTTGGGGCACAGCACGTGCAGTCAAAGGTGCCACCAGATAGGAGTGGCGTGTTTGTAAGGACTACTCTTATCAGTTTAATACTTGTTACGTAACCTATCAGGGGGCGTGTATAAGGCCTGGATTTTTAGAACCAGGAGATGGAAAAAGATGCTTTGTTGGTCGTATCACTTCAATTTTGGGGCACGGCACGTGCAGTCAAAGGTGCCACCAGATGGGAGTGGCGTGTTTGTAAATACTACTCTTATCAGTTTAATAATTGTTACGTCACCTATCAGTGGGGGTGTATAAGGCCTGGATTTTTAGAACCAGGAGATAGAAATGGATGCTTTGTTGGTCGTATCACTTCAATTTTGGGGCACGGCACGTGCAGTCAAAGGTGCCACCAGATAGGAGTGGCGTGTTTGTAAGTATTACTCTTATCAGTTTAATACTTGTTACGTCACCTATCAGGGGGCGTGTAGAAGGCCTGGATTTTTAAAACCAGGAGATAGAAAAAGATGCTTTGTTGGTCGTATCACTTCAATTTTGGGGCACGGCACGTGCAGTCAAATGTGCCACTAGATAGGAATGGCTT
The DNA here is from genome assembly GCA_027410445.1 of Discoglossus pictus. Taxonomy (NCBI): domain Eukaryota; kingdom Metazoa; phylum Chordata; class Amphibia; order Anura; family Alytidae; genus Discoglossus; species Discoglossus pictus. The sequence continues at coordinate 189,439,198 of CM050165.1, forward strand.
GTTTGTAAGTACTACTTTTATCAGTTTAATACTTGTTACGTCACCTATCAGGGGGCGTGTATAAGGCCTGGATTTTTAGAACCAGGAGATGGAAAAAGATGCTTTGTTGGTCGTATCACTTCAATTTTGGGGCACTTTGTGACATTAGCTTCTTACGCTCAAACATGTCCTTTACAGGCACCTGACTATGGGCAGATGAGCAGGAACTGCTCAAGGCGAGAGACGGAGTGGCGGATGGTTGAGAGGGGGCAAGGAGCACAGCAATGGTTGTTGTGGCTTATGATGCTGCTCGAGGAGGAGGATGGCCGCTTTGAGTTTGTGTGCTGCATGTACTCATGTGATGGTCTGGAGTCACCCAAACATTAGGTCTCAACCTGTAGAGGATCAGGGAACCAGGCTACTCTAGACCTCATTCATCATTACAGGTTTTGACAGATCGGTACTATGCGTGCAAGCTACTGTGACAACAGATATGAGTGGCACTGTGCACTTGCAGAAGTTGGTAGACGCTGTAGGTCTGACACACACGCTTGCAGACAACTAACTGCTATGCAATCTATTACAGTACAATTTTTTTTTGTTTTAAATGTACACTACTGTTACACCAGATATGAGTGGTGTGTTAAGTAGTACTACTCCTATCAGTTTAATCCCTGTTATGTGCCTTTTTTTGGGTTTGGTTGTTGAAGCCACAGTGCAGCACCAGAGGCCAGAAAAATTAGGCAGGTACACATGCCTGAAAAATTAGGTATTGTTGATCTTGCAGCGAGCAGAGAATAAGGTAGGCCTGATTCAACACCCAATCCCTGCATATCCACACTCAGAGATTGAGGGGGCGACCCTTACAAGGCCACGGGCTGGAGATATAAAGGGGGGCCATCTCAAATAGGCACACAAGCGGGGACAAAGGTAGTGAAGGGGACATAGAGGCCCATGGACTGACGGTCGCCATCTTGGCAGGAAAAGAGCCCAGCAATTAAGCCAAACTGACCCAGCACAGGCAACTACTTGAGTCAAACGCTGAACAATTACACCTTAATAAAGCTGAAACATGCAGCAGCAGGGATTCTAAACGGCCACATGGGGACAAGGAGGCTAACAGCCCCCACAGTCTCTGCACCATTCTTTTTAACAGATAACCCAAGGAGCTAATCAGGGACCTTGCCCACAAAAAAAAAAGCAGAATTTTATTGGAGGAATTATTAATGTCTTTACCCCCCAAGAGAGGACATAATATACGGTATCTTTAGACTACCTGATGGCCAAACCTCCTTTAGCCCCAATGCTATCCAAGAAACATTTCAAAACTTCGATCAGACCATATATTCATCCCAATCCCGCTGCAGCGGATCTGACATAGAGTCCTTCCTACTACAGCAAGAAGTCCACAAAATACCTGTACCTCAATTGGACAGATTGAACCTAGACATATCCCAAGAGGAAGTTAAATCAACAATCCAAGATCTTAAATTTGGCAAGTCCCCAGGGCCAGACAGTTTTACTCATCTGTACTATAAGAAATTTGAGCCCTTGCTTACCCCCGCACCTAACATCTTTGTTTAACGCTATACTAAATGGAGAACCTATGCCCTCTTAATTGAATTAGGCCGACCTCATAGTCTTTCCAAAAGAGGGTAGGAACTCGAATCTCAAACTGTATTACAAGGCAGCGCAGCTGGCTTTCATTCCTCTGGCGCATTCTCCAAAACACATCAGCCGCTCTGGGTATCTATGGAAAATGTAAGCAAATACCTTATACATGGGATACAGTAATATGGATTCCAGGCCTGTATACTTTTTTAAGAAACTTGAAAAACCCGTTGATTAAGCACTCATTAAAAATATGGACGGAGATGAACTGGACACAAAAACTGTACACTCGGGTATCAGATCTTACCCCTATCGTACCCAATCCCCACTTTAAGATACATCTACCGGAAAGCTCTCTCAGTTGTTGGAAGTCTCAGAACCTACTAAGGGTTGGTCCATGGTGGCATGATGACAAAATAATGACCTTTGAGTGGGTGAGAGATAGATACAATTTACCCCTGGCTGAACACTATAATTTTTGCAGGATACATCATTTTATATATACGATAAGTGGTAGGGGAACACCCCAAAGAAACACCTGGCTACTCAAAAAATGTAGGGATTCCCCCTTTCAGCCTGGTATTATTAGCCTCATGTATGAACTATTTAATAAAAACTCATGGGCAAACAAACCAGACTATACCAAAGTGTGGGAGAGGGATTTGGGCACCGAGTTGGCAGACAGCACATGGGATAAAAGTTGGCAAGGCATAAGTAGGGGATCTTTAAATTATAGTCTGCTTGAGACTTCAATAAAGGTCCTACACAGGACATATATTACTCCTTTTAGGCTAATAAATGGAATCCAAAACGGAGCAGCTCATGTTTTAGGAACAGTGGTAATGAGGCTACATTTATTCATGTCTGGTGGGAGTGTTCGGCAGTCATAAGACTATGGGAAGAAACATGCTTACTAGCTTCTAAAATGTTTAAGATTGACCTAATAAAATATTTTTTGAAAGAAAAAATACACATAGCTAGTAGTAATTAAAACTTTCAGGAATTAATAAAAAAATCAACTATTTACTGCTCAACGAGAGATTTAACCATGTAGTCTTGGATAGAATCACCCAGTTCCAGACAATTTGGGATCCCTGGATAACATCCCCATTTAGTGCCCCCCTAATATAATAAAACATTTGTTAATGGTTGAAGCGACTCTGGGGGAAGGACCGGAGTTGGGGAGCCCTGGAGGAGACCCTTCAGAAGCAACCGGTGGCAAAATCATCCGAGGAAAGGAGAGGTCGCCTACTGAAGCCTGCCCTAGGGTAACCCAAGGGCGATTGAGCAGGTTAGATATTGTAAATAATAAGCTACTGCTGGAGTGATGATAGATAATAGGACTTTGGTGTTAACTGCTGATATACTCTTTACTATTGTCTGTTTTACCATGTCTTAGGTATGTATTAACCAAAAAAGTAAAAACAGGAAGTCCTAGCCACCTAATTTTAACAAAATGTCTTCATTGTAAATATGTATTTTTGCACAACTGTTGTGTTATGCAAGACTGTTCAATATGCTTTCTTTTTCATTACATGCCGTACGCCTTCTGACATAAAAATTGAAATTCAAAAATTAGGTATTGTTGCAGCGGCCAGAAAAATTGACCTTTGTTCCCCAGGCAGAAAGTGCCATAAAACATTGCGTCTTCTTGAACCCTAGTTGGTGGCGGATAATTCAAGCAACTCATCCGGCATTCACAGATAACATACAGCAGCGTGTGGACCATTTTTAGCTGAAGGCAGCTCATCTCATCAGGCCTTTTTCAGTCGAATGTATCGCCCAGTGTCAGTCCCTTCACGATCCATCCCTCATTCATCTTTATAAAGGTGAGGCAATCTAGACTTTTTTTGCCCTAGGCGACTTCTCTTCTCGGTGACAAAACCTCCTGCTGCACTGAAGGTCCTTTCTGCCAGAAGTTCAATTGCAAATTGGGATAGCTCAGGCCACAGGTCTAGCCTGCATACCCAGTAGTCAAGGGGTTCATCGCTCCTCAGAGTGTCGATATCTGCAGTTAATTTCGAGGTAGTCTGCTACCTGTCGGTCAAGTCGTTCTCTGAGGGTGGATCCCGAAGGGCTGATGCGATGCGTAGGACTGAAAAAGGTTCGCATGTCCTCCATCAGCAACACGTCTTTTAAACGTCCTGTCCTTGCCGGCGTGGTCGTGGGAGGTGGATTACTTTCACCTCTTCCCCTGTTATATTGCCCTTGTGCTTTGACATCACCCTTATATGCTGTGTAAAGCATACTTGTTAATTTGTTTTGGACCTGCTGCATCCTTTCTGACTTGCGGTAATTTGGTAACAAATCAGGCACTTTCTGCTTATACCGGGGGTCTAGTAGTGTGCACACCCAGTACAGGTCGTTCCCCTTCAGCCTTTTTATACGAGGGTCCTGCGACAGGCACAACAGCATGAAAGACCCCATTTGCACAAGGTTGGATGCCGAGCTAGTCATGTCCCGTTCCTCGTCCTCAGTGATCTCGCTGAAGATATGTTCTTCCCCCCAGCCACGTACAACACCACAGGTACCAGATAGGTGACAACAAGCACCCTGGGATGTCTGTTGTGATTGGTCTTCCTCCTCCCCCTCAAAGCCACATTCCTCCTCTGACTCCTCTTCCTCACAATCCTCTTCCAGCGTTGCCGCAGGTCCAGCAAGCGATGCTGATAAGGCTGTTTCTGGTGGTGATGGTGACCACAACTCTTCCTCTTCCTCGTCACGCTCATCCACCGGCTGATCCAGCACTCTTCGCAGGGCACGCTCCAGGAATTAAACAAATGGTATGATGTCGCTGATGGTGCCTTTGGTGCGACTGACAAGGTTTGTCACCTCCTCAAAAGGACGCATGAGCCTACAGACATTGCGCATGAGCGTCCTGTAACGTGGCAAAAAAATCCCCATCTCTGCAGAGGCTGTCCTAGCACCCCGGTCATACAAATACTCGTTAATGGCTTTTTCTTGTTGGAGCAGGCAGTTGAACATTAGGAGTGTTGAATTCCAACGTGTGGGGCTGTCACAAATCAAGCGCCTCACTGGGATGTTGTTTCGCCGCTGGATATCTGAAAAGTGCGCCATGGCCGTGTAGGAACGCCTGAAATGGCCACACACCTTTCTGGCCTGCTTCAGGACGTCCTGTAAGCCTGGATACTTATGGACAAAGCGTTGTACGATCAGATTACACACATGTGCCATGCATGGCACATGCGTCAACTTGCCCAAATTCAATGCCGCCAACAAATTTCTTCCGTTGTCACAAACCACTTTGCCAATCTCTAGGTGGTGCGGAGTCAGCCATTGATCCACCTGTGCGTTCAGGGCGGACAGGAGTGCTGGCCCGGTGTGACTCTCTGCTTTGAGGCAAGTCAACCACAAGACGGCATGACACTGCCGTATCCGGGATGTGGAATAGTATCTGGGGAGCTGGGGGGGGGGGTGCCGTTGATGCGGAGCAAGACGCAGCAGCAGAAGAGGACTCAGCTGAGGAGGTTATGGAAGAGGATGGAGTAGGAGGAGTAGAGAAGATGGCTTGGTAGGCGTCAGCAGGTTTGCCCAATGCGCAGTGTAGGTGATATACCTGCCCTGACCATGCTTTGCAGACCAGGTATCCGTGGTCAGATGGACCCTTGCCCCAACACTGTGTGCCAGAGATGCCATTACTTCCTTTTGCACAATTGAGTACAGGTTGGGGATTGCCTTTTGGGCAAAGAAATTTCGGCCGGGTACCTTCCAGTGCGGTATCCCAATCGCTAAAAACTTTTTAAACGCCTCAGACTCCACCAGCTTGTATAGTAAAAGCTGGCGGGCCAAGAGTTCAGACAAGCCAGCTGTCAGACGCTGGGCAAGGGGGTGACTTTGTGGCATTGGCTTCTTATGCTCAAACATGCCCTTGACAGACACCTGACTGTGGGGAGATGAGCAGGAACAGCAAGAGGCGAGATACGGAGTGGTGGATAGTTGAGAGGGGGCAAGGAGGACAGCAGTGGTTGATGTGGATGAAGATGCTGGACCAGAAGGAGGATGGCGGCTTTGAGTTTGTGTGCTGCTTGTACTCATGTGTTGATCCCATTGGCGTTTGTGATGAGACATCATGTGCCTTCGCAAAGCAGTTGTACCTAGGGGGGTGTTGGACTTCCCACGACTCAGTTTCTTTTGGCACTGGTTGTAAATGGCATCGCTGTTGTCAGAGGCAGACACACAAAAAAAATGCCACACTGTTGAGCTCGGCGGCGACGGCATTCTGGTGGTGGCAACAGCATGCCTTGATTGGCGTGCTGTCTTGCTGACCCCGGGTGCTGATGCATGCTGTCTGACTGTGCCACTAGCTCGTTGCGATGACCTCCCTCTACTTCCAACTCGTCTCCTCCTCCCCTCTGTCTCCCCATCTGAACTTTCCCCCTGTTCTTCTTCTCTTCTAGCGGGCACCCACGTGACATCCACGGACGCATCATCATCATCATCACCCACCTCACTTGTATATGACAACTAAAAAATGGAAGCAGCAGCGGGTCCATCATCATCATCACATCGTACGTACATGTGTGTAATGCTGCCTGACTGAGACATATCCCTGTTATCTACATTCTCTGGCAATAATGGATGCGCATCACTCATTTCTTCAAACTGATGTGTAAATAACTCTTCTAACTGATCAATTGAATTGGCTGTGGTACTAGTGTTGGTGGTGGCGGCAGGTCGGTGAGTGGTAACTTGAGAAGTGCCTGAAGCTAAGCTGGAGGAGGATGGTGCGACAATGTTCCAAGCAGAAGCTGTAGAAGATTGGGTGTCCTGTGTTAGCCAGTCAACTACGTCCTCTGAACTTTTCAAGTTCAGGGTAACTGGCCTCTGAACACTGGGCATTATTGTAGGGCCAAAAGGAATCACAGCACCATGAACACGACGGCCTCTGCGGGGTGTCCTGCCTCAGCCTGTCATTGTGGACTGTTGGTACTCCAAATAGATTGGATTGGTTGAACTTGGCACAGTACTTGTAAGCCTGACACACACACTATGGGTAGCGGTCAAGCAAATGAACTTTGATTGACGGTCAGGCAAATGCACTTAGATTTAAGAAAATAAAAGTTTGGGTTTTTTAAATGTGGACTGTTGGTACCCCAACTAGATTGGATTGGTTGAACTTGGCACAGTACTTGTAAGCAAGACACACACACTATGGGTAGCGGTCAAGCAAATGAACTTTGATTGACGGTCAGGCAAATGCACTTAGATTTAAGAAAAAAAAAGTTTTGTTTTTTTAAATGTGGTCTGTTGGTACCCCAACTAGATTGGATTGGTTGAACTTGGCACGGTACTTGTAAGCCTGACACACACACTATGGGTAGCGGTCAAGCAAATGAACTTTGACGGTCAAGCAAAAATGCACTTAGATTTAAGAAAATAAAAGTTTGGGTTTTTTAAATGTGGACTGTTGGTACCCCAAATAGATTGGATTGGTTGAACTTGGCACAGTACTTGTAAGCAAGACACACACACTATGGGTAGCGGTCAAGCAAATTAACTTTGATTGACGGTCAGGCAAATGCACTTAGATTTAAGAAAATAAAAGTTTGGGTTTTTTAAATGTGGACTGTTGGTACCCCAACTAGATTGGATTGGTTGAACTTGGCACAGTACTTGTAAGCAAGACACACACTATGGGTAGCGGTCAAGCAAATGAACTTTGATTGACGGTCAGACAAATGCACTTAGATTTAAGAAAATAAAAGTTTGGGTTTTTTAAATGTGGACTGTTGGTACCCCAACTAGATTGGATTGGTTGAACTTGGCACAATACTTGTAAGCTAGACACACACTCTGGTTAGCGGTCAAGCAAATGAACTTTGATTGACGGTCAGGCAAATGCACTTAGATTTAAGAAAATAAAAGTTTGGGTTTTTTAAATGTGGACTGTTGGTACCCCAACTAGATTGGATTGGTTGAACTTGGCACGGTACTTGTAAGCCTGACACACACACTATGGGTAGCGGTCAAGCAAATGAACTTTGATTGACGGTCAGGCAAATGCACTTAGATTTAAGAAAATAAAAGTTTTGTTTTTTTAAATGTGGACTGTTGGTACCCCAACTAGATTGGATTGGTTGAACTTGGCACAGTACTTGTAAGCAAGACACACACTATGGGTAGCGGTCAAGCAAATGAACTTTGATTGACGGTCAGGCAAATGCACTTAGATTTAAGAAAATAAAAGTTTGGGTTTTTTAAAAGTAGACAACTAGTAAACAATATTATATTGTATGCGTTGTGCACACACAGTATAAGCTGTGAGCCTGACACACACACTTACAAGCAGGGACTAGCAGGGAGACAGGCAAATGAAATTAGATTACACAGAAAAAAAAACAAAGAAAAAAAAATGATGTCATAGCCCTAAAAAGGGCTTTTTGGGGGTGCTGTGTTTACAGCAGAGATCTGATGAGTCCTTCAGCACTGCACTGGACACTGAATAAACTTGCCTAGCTATTGATTTCCCTATTCAATCAGCATCACCTACACTCTCCCTCCTCTCTGTAAGACTGCAAGTTAGTTATGATTCCAAAATGGCTGCTGTCCATGAGGTAGATGGCTTTGGAAGGGAGTGTATGCTGCTGATTGGCTGGAATGTGTCTGCTGACTGTGACATGCAGGGTCAAAGTTTGCTCAATTATAAAGTATTGGTGGCGGGTCGAATCTCGCATATGTTCGCTGTTCGCCGCGAACATGCTATGTTCGCCGGGAACAATCCGCCGGCGAGCTATTCACGACATCTCTAATAGAGAACAGTGGTTATACCCCGCAGTCGAACTTGGAAGTCGGGCCTTCTCTTTGTAGAGGACCAATATTTCACATAGGAAACTCTATTTGCCATTTTCAATAGCTACAAGAATACAAAAAACAAGTGAAAAAATTATAAAAAAACAACAATAAACAGTAGTTATAGCCCATAGACAAAATTACAAGTCTGCTGTGCTCTTTTTAAGGGAACCACATTGACATACAAAACAAAAAAAGAATGTCATGTCTTGGAAGTGACTTTTGCCAGGATTGGCCCCACAAAACAGTTACCTTGCATTTTCTTACATTTAATGTTTCAATTTGAACACATTAAGTTCATGTTTGTAACGTTAAAAATCTGTTTTCAAAGGACTGAAAAGTTGTTTCATTGTATGTAATTAAGGGTTCATATTAGTAGGAGGATGATCATTTGTTGTAAAATTTTAATGTTTAATTACGTACATAGTATTGATCCAGGGAGTAATCCAATCACCAGTTAATGGGGTTAGGAAGGAATATTTTTTTGCCCACTTTGAAACAATTGACCAAGTTTCACTGGGTTTTTTTTGTGGTATGCCTTCCTCTAGATTCAATATTCAGGATCACTATATTTTTAACAAATTTCAACTGAGGCTGCAAATGGACACAGGAGAAGGGTCTATTTAACGAGGTGAGTCACATGAGTCAGTTAACTCTTTCATTACGTATATTCATTTTTCTTTTAGCTTAAAATACAGCAATCAGGGCCAGTTGAAGACACAAATACTGGAAGGAGAAAACAGAGTTTAATGTATATCTAGTTCAAGTTTCCCAACAACATATACTTTTTCATTTATTCCACCACCACCATAACACACAAAAAGTGCTAGAAAAAAAGAGAAAGTACAATGGAATTGATATTATAATATATCTAAGTACCAAGCCTTTATTAAACTGTCATCTATACAGGTACCAGACATGTGATGTTTTAGCTGTATATTAAGTACATAGTACCTCTATTTTATATATATATCATCCCATATGGACACCTAATTCCACTATTTGATGATATGGTATTATATCTTAATGCAAAATCCTATATATTATATGTATTCAAAAGCGAATATAATAATTAATTAATATATAAAATAATAAATGGAAGGTGATTAATCCACATATCATACTGTGTATATATATATATATATATATATATATATATATATATAATATACATATATATATATATATATATGTTTATATATATATATATATATATATATATATATATATATATATGTATGTATATATATATATATATATATATATATATATATATTTAGTACTAAATATCTTGTTCCATATACATATTCATCCTCCCAGGGTCACTTTCTCATGTCAGAAGCATCACAGTTCATTCAAAACTGACTTTACCTCAGAAAGACACATTACATAAGTTACAGATTGCATCACTACATTCTAAATGGTTAACTGTTCAGGAACCAGACATGCATCATACAGATTCTAACATCACAAGTCAAACACATAGAGAAGCAACATAACATACAGTAATTGACATACATAGGGTAATCAACTTAATATAACATACAAAATAACTAAAAAACAGACTTTCAAACTTCGGAGACCAGTCCCACAACCACATATTCCAGGGAAGCAGTCCTGATAGGAATTATTATGCAGTAAGTGTAATGTCCAGGCTCAAAACCCTAATCATTCTGGGTGGATCATATCAGTTCAAAGGACTGGTGATCAGGGGGGATCATGACAACTAACCCCCCACTTTAAATACAGCTGCAAAAATTAAAATTAAGTCCTCTAGACCTTCCCCTGCCCGAGGCCTTATTCTGAGTGTGCAGGGCAGAATTTTTATCCTGTACAATTTCCAGGGGTAAAAACAATTCTTAAAGTTACTCTGGTGGATCCCCTGCCAGCACAACCCTCCCTAACCAATCAAGTCCCTATAGCTGTCCTGTTATAACTAAAACAGTCCATGGGCCTATGGAACCAAAAGTGGGCAATACATTGCTTGTGACACAAACAAATGATGACCTCAGTAGTTTTACTTGTCATCTGGCATCAGAAATCTTGACCTCTTCTGCTCCAACATTTTCTTTTGAACACACCAGTGTCAGCTTCTCAAACTCCTGAACCCATCTACTGTGCCACAAACTTTATGAAACAGACACATTTGGGAAGAGTATCCTCATCTCAGTTTCTGTTATATGTACAAGCTCTCCTTTCTGGTCTTGTTTACTCTCTTGAAGCATTTTTTTCAGTTGATGTTAATGCCTTCAATGCAGATTGCACAGATTCCAGCTCACTGTGCAGATCTTTAATACATTTGTCCTTCTCTGCAAGGGCTTTCAACATTTCTTCACTTGGGGCCGCTGATGAGATCTGCTGTACTTGTTCGTAATGCCTCTGCTGCAATTTCTTGGTCTGAACCTTCAACATTCCCTCTTCCTTATTTAAATCATGTAGTACCTGAGCTTAGCAAGATCTTAGGCTCTTCAGTTCCTCTTCTCACTGCTTCAGCATATTTCAAAGCCCCTCCTGATGTGATGATCTAGAGAGACATGCTATTGCAGCTGATATTGAACCCCTTCAATTTGAAGCTTCAGCACACTGACTTCCTACTTTAGTTCCTGGATTTGTGTTTCCTGTTCTGCCTTTTCAAATTGGCCATTTGCTAACTCTTCCTCCAGGGCTTTGAATTCCTTATTCAACATATTGATTTCTGCTTTTAGGGACATGTTTTCTCTCTGTACAGCCTTGAGCTCCTCTCTGCTATTTGCAAAATTATAATGCGCCAGGGCCAAAAAATATTCCTTCTGTTTTACCTGCTTTACCAATGCTTTCAGGGCCTCCTGGTGGCAGGATGCATTTTCTTTATCCTCACCTGATTGGCAGGGTGCCTTCCATCCCTTCAGCCAGGCCCTACCCATGGTTGCCTCCACCAGAAGCTACATATAACTGGCTTGCAGCTCCAACTGTTCCTGTGTTAAGGGTTCAATAAATGCAGCCTCCTTGGACCCTGTTTTTTGTCCCAATTCTTGGCAGCGCTGATTATACAGGATCACTCCCCATTCTATATGCCAAATGTCACATGCAGGATTGCCCTGCAGTACACCCTGAAGTCCTTTCATCAACTCCAGTCGATAGTATGAGGGCTTTTGCAATAAGAAAGCCGGCTCCATCAGATCATCATACTCCTCCTCCAAAGCGATCTCCTCCCACGACAGTCCCTCCAGCCATTTTGATAGCTCACCTCCCTGCTGGAGCTCCAGGAAAGCCATCCACTGATGCTTAAGAGCTGCTGCCAGGTATTCTTCCATGACATCCTGATGTGCTCTTTGCTCCATCATCTTTGGGATCTGGCTCCTTTTTTCCTGTATCACCTTTGCTCTGTAGGAAATCAGAGAGACCTGTCTGTCTCTGGATCTCCTCCAAGCTGCTTAAAGTACTTGATTTCTATCTTGGATAAGTTTTCATATGCCATTCTATCTGCTGTCTTGGATAGTTGATGAAGGGATCCTACCGCTGCACCAGTTGTTGCGATCTGCTTTCTTCAATCGTGCTTGATAAGGCTGTTATGGCCAAACATACCCAGCAGATGTTTCAGGTTATTTACATCCCTCCCTGGGCAACGTAATATATTATGCAGAGGTGTAATATTGCTAATAGTTTGTCTTCTAAAATATTTATTAGAATTCAAACAAAGATATATTTATGTTTAATTTACACAATTGTGTCTATGAAACTGTTACTAATACAGTTATATGCTTTTTTATGTTTAGTTATGTACTGTCGTATACCTGTTTTAGCTGCCTTTAAGCAATGCTTTTCCCATATGTCCGAGGAGTCACAAATGTAACTTTAACAAACAAGTAATGCTTCCCTAAAGCATCAACAAGAACAGCATTTTCCTCTGTAGAGAAGCTGAAAGCAGCACACATCTTCAGTCAATGACATTTCAGATATGAAGGAACAAATAACTTTCTTAAGACAGGTTGAATTATAGTTATGCACGTTAAGAAAAGCAACAAAAATTCAACTCACTAATTAAAAAATGTAAAAGTTAATCTTAGAAAAGGTAAAGACATTATAAAACATCACGCACTTAAGAAAGGAAGAAAATAAACTTGAACCTTTTAATCCTGTTTTTGGAGAACAGTGAACACATTTTAAGGACACAACTGCAAATAAAGTAAAATATTATTCAGTAGTATGAATTTTCTTTTAAAGATATATGAAACAAACTTCATAAGATCTCATTCATATTCACTCACTTCTCATGGCAAACATTTGCTAGAGAATCAATTCAATAATTTTATATATTTAGTTTCCTACAATTGTTACATTTTCCAATAGATTAAGCTCATAAGTAAAGTATATTTATTATGTGTGTTTACTCACCCTATGTGGTGTTCTTTCACCATTAACTGAGATTGCTGTTTGTCATGATCTTCATATTTTTAATGTTGAGCAGCAGGCCAGCTTTTGCACTCTCTTCTTTCACCCTCATCAATAGGCTCATTAGTTCCTCCTCACTTTCAGGCATCAGAGTAGTGTCATCCATCTGAGGTTGTTGATATTTCTTCCAGCAATATTGATTCCAGCTGTGGATTCACCCAGACCTGTCATACACATGCTGCACTATATGTATAATTAGAATAAATAAGGTGACAATATACAACCTTGTCGCACTCCTTTCCCAATCTTGAAACATCTGTTGTTCTATGTTCGGTTATGGTTATTCTTGGTCCACATACAGATTCCTCAAGAGGAGAATGAGAAAATCTGGTACTCCCATCTCTTTAAGAACTCTTTAAGGCTTTATAATAGTCTATGAAGTAGAAGTACGTTTTTTTTTTTTGGAACTCTCTTGCTTTCTCAATTATCTATTGGACATTGGCAATTTGATCTCTTGTGCCTGTTCCTCTGCAGAACTCGGCTTGCACATCTGATTGTTCCAGATGTTGGAGCCAAGCTTGTAGGATCTTAAGCATTACATTTCTGGCATATGAAATGAGTACAATGGTTCTTAATTGGAGCACTCTTTGACACTGGGACTAGGATGCAGACTGACAGTTTCCAGTGCTGAGTTTTCCAAATTTGTTGGCATAAAGCAAGCAACACTTGCATAGCATTATATTCTAGGATTTTAAATAGTTCAGCTGGAATTTACTTAACTCTTGCAGCCTTGTTATCAGTTAGGCATCCTATGGTCCATCTCACTAGTTCGTTGGACAAACTATTGAGGTCATCACCACTGTTAAGATCTTCCTGCAGAGTTCTTCAGTGTATTCCTTTGACCTCTTCTTTATTTGATAAGCTTCTGTTAAGTCCCTATTATTTTTGTCTTTTATCGCAACCACTTTGGAATGAAAGGTTACTTTGAGATCACTACTTTTTTGAAGAGATCTCTTGACTTTCCCATTCTGTTATACTCTTCTATTTCTTTACATCGGTTATTATAGAATGTCTCCTTGTCGGACTGGTCTCGCGCGTCGGACTGGTCTCTTAGCAGTGGAGAGGACTCCAGCATTCACTGGCGCCAAACTCCCAGACATAATAGAATGATATACCAGCATACAGGATAAGTTATGGTTATTGTTATACCTCACATATATGTATAGAGACACTGAGAAAGTATATTTTATGTGTCAATTATAACAATTATGTATGGTATTATATAAATATGATACAAATTATGGCTATAGAAAACTGTTGATTGTTGTCCTTAATAAGTAACTCTTAAGAGATTGAATAAGAGTGATATTTGGAACTATCCACATATTATATATAAGGTGAAAATCAATCAACAAGATATGTATTCTAAGAGAGTTATCATTATCCTGTATGGCAAATAAGAAAGATATATTATTAGAACTGCTTAATATATTTTGGAGTATACCGCTAACAAATCTATTACAAATTGTATTAGCAAGTCACAATTATAATAATACTAGCGATTTGCCCGTCAAAAAATGACTGTCAATAAAATAAAGTCTTGAAATGCTGTTTGCCACACAATGTGAGTGTACTGAGTGCCTCAACTATATAGATCTCTCTAGCACACCCTCATGACCCAAAGTGTAAGCACTACACCATTTTAATACGGTCACTTATGGGGGTCTACCCAGACCCTCAAAAGCCTCTATTTAACCCAATCAGTCCCATAAGGGTATATTATGACCATTATGGGCCTGTTACAACCCAACATTAACCACATAAGTGCCATGACGGTCCTCAAGTACCATCATGACACTAAGTATAAACACTACACTGCACTATACCCCCCCAATAAAACATTAAATATCAACTAAACACCCTCTACATTAACCTATTAACACCTACATTACCTACCTACCTACCCCCTAATACGCCCCGCCCCACCACTGTAATTACAGAAATCAAAAAAACTAAAGTCATCCAAAATCTACATTACATAAAATAAAAAAAACTAAATCACAAAAACTAAAAAATGTACATTACAAAAAAAAAAGCCTGTCACAAAAAATAAAAAAAGGAACATTAGAGAAAATGAAAAAATACATTACATCGCCCCCACCACTACAGAAAAAATAATAATTACACACCTGAAAGGGAAATACATATTATACAATACATACAATAAAATTAAATACAATAAAATTAAATACAATACAATTAAATACAATACAATTAAATACAATACACCCCTATGTAATATACATCCCCCTATCTAATATACAATACTATCTATCTATTATACATCCCCCTATCTAATACACAATAAATACTATCTATGTAATATACATCCCCTATCTAACTAATACACAATAAATACTATCTATATACTTTACATCCCCAATCTATGTAATATACAATACATGATATCTCTATATAGCAACCCTAATTCTAAGCTAAAATAAATAATTAAGACCACTTACTCACTTTGAGATGTTTCTTCAGATCAGCAACCTAGCGTAAAAAAGATTTAAAATATTACTACAACACATTTACATAAAATAAATAAACATTCTAAACATCCTAAATATTCTACTCACCTTTCCAGCATGTCCCGTCCTTCTTTTGTTCTTCTCTGGTGCCTGTTAAAAAAAAAAACTTACATTAGCATACATCATAAACATAAAACCAAGTAAAATAAACATAATCTACATTGTACTTACCTCCCCGAGATGTCTCCGGCCTCCTCATGTTCTGCCCCAGATCGGCCAGGAAGCATCTGCGCTATAAAAAAAAAAGTTAAAAAATAAAACACACATCCGCACTCACGGATGTCCCCGACGCTAATGAGCTTCCTAAGGAGTGGTTCCAGAATAAAATTGGCAATGGCGGCTTCTGATTGGCTGAAAACGGTGTCTATCAAATTCAGCCAATGAGAAAACGCCAATTGTGAGCCAATGAGAAAGGGATACACCCCCAAATCCAACTCTGATCGGATAACGCACCTGTCAATCTTTATTTGAACCAATCCAAAGGCTTTATTGCCATCAGCGAATCCCAATGGGATACACCCATTGGCTGAAGACATCTGCGCCTTCCCATTGGCTGTAATACTGATTGATATTGACAAACAGCCAATGAGAAGGCGCAAATGCCTCCACCAATCATTACGTGTGAGTGTATTCCATTGTGATTAGCTATTGTCAGTGCAACCAATCAGAATGTGCAGATGCCTCCAGCCAATCACCCTGTGGGGGTGTATTCCATTGTGATTGGCTGTAGGCATCTGCACCTTGTGATTGGTTTAAATAAAGATTGAAAGGTGCATTATCCAATCAGAGTGGGATTTTAGGGTGTATCCCTTTCTGATTGGCTCACACATAGGCGCCTCCTGATTGGGTGAATTTGATAGACAGCGTTTTCAACCAATCAGAAGGCGACATTGCCTATTTTCTTCCGGAAAAGTCTCCGGGAGGCTCATTAGTGTCGGGGTTGTCCGCGAGTGCGGATGTGTGTTCTTTTTTTTTTTTTTTTTTTTTTTTTAGAGCGCTGTTCCAGGACGGGGCAGAAGCGGAGGAGGCCGGAGACATCGCGGGAGGTAAGTACAATGTAGATTATGTTTATTTTCTTTTGTTTTTATGCTTATGTATGTGTATTAATGTTATGTTTTTTTAACAGTGGCCGCATCGGAGAAGAAGGAAGGGACATGCTGGAAAAGTGAGTAGAACATTTAGAATATTTAGATATTTAGAATGTTATTTATTTACTGTAAATGTGTTGCACACATTTTTTTTTTCCCTAGGTGGCTGATCTGAAGGGACATCTGCAAAGCTAAGTGGTCTTAATTATTTTATTTTAGCTTACAATTAGATTATTTTATATATAGATAGCATTTATTGTATGTTAGCTAAGGGTATGTGTTTTATATAGATAGCATAGCATGTATTGTATATTAGATTGTGGTATTTATTTAGATAGATTGTGGGAAGTATATTAGATAGATTGGGGGATGTATATTAGATAGATAGGATGTATATTAGATAAATAGTATTTATTGTCTATTACATAGATTGTGTGATGTATATTATATAGATAGGATGTATATTAGATTATAGTAATTATTTAGATAGATTGGGTGATGTATATTAGATAGATAGGATGTATTGTATATTAGATAGGGGTGTATTGTAATGTATTTCATTTTATTTGTATTGTATGCATTTGTATTGTATGTATTTGTATTGTTTGTATTTCTATTGTATGTATTTGTATTGTATGTATTTCCTTTTCAGGTGTGTAATTTTTATTTTATTTTCTGTAGGGGGGGGTTGTATTGTGTTTTTTTATTTTCTGTAATGTAGATTTTTTATTTTTTGTGATTTAGGTTTTTTATTTTATGTAATGTAGATTTTTTATTTTTTATGACTCTTGGTCTTTTTTTTCTATAATTAGAGTGGTGGGGGTTATTAGGGTGTAGGTAGGTAATGTAGGTGTTAATAGGTTAGTGTAGAGGGTGTTTAGTTGATATTTAATGTTTTATTGGGGGTGTATAGTGCAGGGTAGCGTTTATACTTAGTGTCATGATGGTCCTTGAGGACCGTCATGGCACTTATGTGGTTAATGTTGGGTTGTAAAAGGCCCATAATGGTCTTAATATACCCTTATGGGACTGATGGGGTTAAATATAGGCTTCTGGGGGTCTGTATGGACCCCCATGAGTAACAGGGTTAATTAGCAGTTTATGGGGGTCTGTATTGACCCCCATGAGTGAGTGGGTTAATTAAGGGGCTTATGGGGGGCTGTATTGGACCCCCCTGAGTGACGGGTTAATTAAGTGCTTATGGGGGTCTGTATTGACCCCATGAGTGACAGGGTTAATGAAGGGCTTATGGGGGTCTATATTGACCCCCATGAGTGAGGGGGATAATGAAGTGATTATGGGGCTCTGTATTGACCCCAATGAGTGACACAGTAAATGAAGGGCTTATGGGGGTCTGTATTCACCCCCATGAGTGACAGGCTTAATGAAGGGCTTATTGGGGTCTATATTGACCCCCATGAATGACAGGGTTAATTAGGGTTTATGGGGGTCTGTATTGACCCCCATGAGTGAGGGGGTTAGTTAAGTGCTTATGGGGGTCTGTATTGACCCCCATGAGTGACAGGCTTAATGCAGGGCTTATGGGGGTCTATATTGACCCACATAAGTGAGGGAGTTTATGAAGTGCTTCTGGGGGTCTGTATTGACCCCCATGAGTGACATGGTTAATGAAGGGCTTATGGGGGTCTATATTTATCCCCCATGAATGACAGGTTAATTAGGGTTTTATGGAGGTCTGTATTAACCCATGAGTGAGGGGTTAATTAAGTGCATATGGGGTCTGTATTGACGCCCATGAGTGACAAGGTTAATGCAGGGTTTATGGGGGTCTATATTGACCCCATGAGTGAGGGGTTAATGAAGTGCTTCTGGGGTCTGTGTTGACCCCCATGAGTGAGGGGGATATTGAAGGGCTTCTGGGGGTCTGTATTGACCCCCATCGAGTGACAGGGTTAATGAAGGGCTTATGGGGGTCTATATTGACCCCCATGAGTGAGGGGGTTAATAAAGTGCATATGGGGGTCTGTATTGACCCCCATGAGTGACACAGTTAATAAAGGGCTTATGGGGTTCTGTATTGAACCCCCATGAGTGACATGGTTAAATTAGGGGTTTATGGGGGTCTGTATTGACCTCCATGAGTGACAGGGTTAATGAAGAGCTTATGGGGTCAATATTGACCCCGATGAGTGACAGGAGTAATAAAGGGTTTATGGAGTCTATATTGACCCTTATGGGGGTTAATGAAGGGCTTATGGGGGTCTGTATTGACCCCCATGAGTGAGGGGGTTAATGAAGTGCTTATGGGGCTCTGTATTGACCCCCATGAGTGACACAGTTAATAAAGGGCTTATTTGGGTTCTGTATGACCCCCATGAGTGACAAGGGTAATTAGGGGTTTATGGGGTCTGTATTGACCCCTATGAGTGACACAGTAAATGAAGGGCTTATGGGGGTCTGTATTGACCCCCATGAGTGACAGGGTTAATGAAGGGCTTATGGGGGGTCTATATTGACCCCATGAATGACAGGGTTAATTAGGGGTTTATGGGGGTTTGTATTGACCCCCATGAGTGAAGGGGTTAATTAAGTGCTTATGGGGGTCTGTATTGACCCCCATGAGTGACATGGTTAATGAAGGGCTTATTGGGGTCTGTATTGAACCCCATGAGTGACAGTGATAATGAAGGGCTTATGGGGGTCTATATTGACCTTCATGAGTGAGGGGGTTAATGAAGGGCTTATGGGGGTCTGTATTGACCCCATGAGTGAGGGGGTAATAAAGTGCTTATGGGGCTCTGTATATACCCCCATGAGTGACACAGTAAATGAAGGGCTTGTAGGGGTCTGTATTGACCCCCATGAGTGACACGGTTAATGAAGGGCTTATGGGGGTCTACATTGACCCCATGAATGACAGGGTTAATTGGGGGTTTATGGGGGTCTGTATATACCCCTATGAGTGACAGGGTTAATTAGGGGTTTATTGGATCTGTATTGACCTCCATGAGTGACAGGGTTAATGAAGGGCTTATGGGGGTCTATATTGACCCCCATGAGTGAGGGGGTTAATGAAGTGCTTATGGGGGCCTGTATTGACCCCCATGAGTGACAGGGTTAATAGAGGGCTTATTGGGGTCTGTATTGAACCCCATGAGTGATAGGGAGAATGAAGTGCTTATGGGGGTCTATATTGACCCTTATGAGTGAGGGGGTTAATGAAGGGCTTATGGGGGTCTGTATTGACCCCCATGAGTGAGGGGGTTAATGAAGGGCTTATGGGGGTCTGTATTGACCCCATGAGTGACAGGGTTAATGAAGGGCTTATGGGGGTCCTATATTGACCCCCATGAATGACAGGGTTAATTAGGGGTTTATGGGGGTCTGTATTGACCCCCATAAGTGAAGGAGTTAATTAAGTGCTTATGGGGGTCTGTATTGACCCCCATGAGTGAGGGGGTTAATGAAGGGCTTATGGGGGTCTGTATTGACCCCTATGAGTGAAGGGGTTAATGAAGTGCTTATGGGGCTCTTTATTGACCCTATGAGTGACACAGTAAATGAAGGGCTTATGGGGGTCTTGTATTGACCCCCATGAGTGACAGGATTAATGAAGGGCTAATGGGGGTCTATATTGACCCCATGAATGACAGGGTTAATTGGGGGTTTATGGGGGTCTGTATTGATCCAATGAGTGAGGGGTTTAATTAAGTGCTTAAGGGTGGTCTGTATTGACCCCCATGAGTGAGGGGGTTAATGACGTGCTTATGGGGGCCTGTATTGACCCCCATGAGTGACAGGGTTATTGTGTGGTTATATGTTGTCTGTACATGGTTATTATGTATCCTAGTTATAATATATTATCAGAGGGAAAATGTTATATAGAACATATGTAGAATTGGTAGAAATGCTCTGCATAGAAGTTAGCTGCAGATTATTGCACACTCACACATACAGATCTTGGGACAAGACAATTGCATGTACTTCAAGGAGTCCTAAACAAACACTTGAGTTTAACATAAAGGTTTGTTCACTAGATATCTGGTGAATTTGATCTCAAGAGCTTTGATAGCCCAAGATTGCAAGCCAGATGGTCTGACATCACACATACACAAATGTACACAAGGGTGTGGTATTGGAGAGTATAAATATGTTGTTTTGATCATTCAATAAAGTTTTGAGAGATAGTTTTCACATAAACAAGGTGTGAGACTATTTCTGTGTGTTGTATCCTGACTTAGGGAGTGGTCTTGCCATGGGCCACTAAGTAACCTGGATCTAGTATTCTCTGGCTGTACCTTTTGGGCCTTGACCTCTTCAGAAGCCATCTTTTGTGCCACAGAGAACAGGAACCACATGATTCTGCTGGGGTAGGTTTGAACTAGGTTCATATCAAGCCCCCTTGAAGAAGCAGATCGTGACAACTAGTTTCATATTCTGTATTAAAGTTGTGATGATGATAGTGTTCTTAGTTATTCTGAAGTAGTAAATGTAGATATTATGGCTACTGAATTTAATTTAGAAAATGACTATTTGAAGAGGTTTAATAAAAGATTGGAAGATGCAGAGTGGGCATTCAGTAATAAATAAAAACATAGGATCAAATCCAGATCATTGGTGCTTGAAACAATTGGAAACATTATTGAGAAAGCAATTAAACACATTTTAGAATCGATCAACACATGATAGATAGGTAAGTAGACATTTAATACCCAGGGGTTTGCGTATTAAGGTATTCCCCTCTTTTGGTTTTCATATAGATAGTTATAAGATTAGATGGGAAGAAGCATTAACAAAATGTTCGGCTACATTATTGCTAGTTCTTTCAGAATATGAGGCAAAAATATGAAATTAATTTGATCAAGAAATAAAAGAATGTCATTAAAATCTTAAACAATTTCAAAGCCTAGAAGAATTTAAAATGACATATCACAAAATTTAAAGGGATTTAGAAAGAAAGGAGGGTGATATAATTCATACTAAAAAGACTAAGCTTTTGAGAGATATGGATGACTTTGAAAAAGGTTGTGTATATGACTAGTCTCAAGGTGGGAACAAACATAGGCCTAGATTCAGGTTGGACCATTGTAGTATGATGCATACTGTGCCATCTGAGACAGATACATTAGGGACTGAAGGTGACAATCCTCATAGAACTAAACAATATGGAGAATGAGCTGGATCTAATGTTTTTTTAGGTCAAGGCTCTATGAGATCGCCCAGAGGGTAGAATTCGCAAACCAAAAATATGTCCCACAACCAAGACCGCCCAATGAATTTGATAGACAGGGAGAGATGGGGATACAGAACACAAGAATCATTACCCAAGCGAGGCCAGTTGTAGAACAGAATGGCAACTAAAGAAAAAATGGTAATTATTAATTTGTCTGAACAAATTCTAACTCATATGCAAGTATCTGTCTTAAAGAAAGGTCTATCTTTTGCACCTTCACCTACATTTCATTTCTTTGACACAATCAAGGATCTTAATTTATTTGCAAGAAAAATATTAATAAAGAAGTTCTTCATTGACAAAAATAAATGGAGAAGTTGATCAATGCAAATACTACAGAAAAATCAATCAATATTAATTTAAATACAGCAGAGTTGGATTCAAACTAGGATTATGAGAATGCCAAAAGTAGCACAGATAACTCGAATGAAGACTGGACAAAAGGCCTACAAGTTAAATCTCTTTTTAACCCTCCTTTGAATACTTGCCCAGCTGTGGACATTTTTGTTCGATTGGTAACTAAAGATTTAGAAAAATTCTCTCCTATACCCATGTACAATTTATCTAAGAATGAAAATGATGCGTGGAAAGTAATACAAAAAAGGGAAGATGTCATCCTTAAGCCCTCCGATAAGGGGGCAATTTTGTCATATGGCCAAAGGATAAAAAGGGTTACTTTCTTTTGTACAAGATATGACCAAAGTGTTGAATCTTTTAAAAGATATTGTTAGAGAGTCTATATTCATTGTAACGTGTGATGT
Source organism: Discoglossus pictus (assembly GCA_027410445.1). Classification (NCBI taxonomy): domain Eukaryota; kingdom Metazoa; phylum Chordata; class Amphibia; order Anura; family Alytidae; genus Discoglossus; species Discoglossus pictus. The sequence continues at coordinate 189,461,603 of CM050165.1, forward strand.
TGAATCATTATATACTTCAATAGATCATACCATTGGTATAAAGGCTGCCTCCTATTTTTTACAAATGGAAGCTGAAGATAATGTAGAAAAGAAACACTTTGTCTTAGAACTGCTTCGTTTTGTGTTAGAACACAATTACTTTGTCTTTGATGGAACTGCCATGGGTCTTGCTTGCACTCCCACCTATGCCAATTTATATCTAGAGCGTGAGCACGTATTCAATGAGAGAAACAAAATATATACTGATAAGGTACTAATGTGTTTGAGATATATCAATGATGTTTTAATTATATGGGAAGGTGAAAATAAATTATTCAAAGAATTCATCGGTCGACCAAACCACAATGATTTCAATTTGAAGTTAACCTATGACATGAGTGAGGAATCAGTAAACTTTTTGGATATAACGATTAAAAAGGAACCTGATGGCAAACTAAGTACAGTGGTATACAGAAAACCCATGGCCGCTAACACTACATTATGCAGTGATAGTGCACATCATCCAGCTACAATAAAGGCTATCCCCATAGGGGAATTCCTCTGTTTAAGAATATACTGTTCCCAAGATGATAAATTCAAAACACAATCCTTGGAACTGAAAAGTAGATTAAAGGCAAGAGGATATTCTAATAGGGTACTAAAGAGTACATACTATCAAGCTCTAAGTACACCTAGACAACAACTATTGAATCACAAACAACAATCTGAAGTACAACAACCAATACGATTTATTTGTACTTATAATCAACAGTGGAAACATCTTAACAGCATATTGAATAAACACACAGCAGTTCTTAGAGCTGATGCTGTAGTGAAAGATCTGATAGGTGATAAAATTACTATGGGTTGGAGACGGCCCAAAAATGCCCATGACCACCTAGTGAATAGCCATTTTGACAATAAAAAGCAATTATTTGGCTCATTACCTGATGGCACATATGCATGTAAAATGTGCAAATATGTTAAATCCGACACCAAAATATATGATAGATTAAATAGAGAGGTAAAGATCAGAGATTTCATCAGTTGCACTACAAAAGCAGTTGTGTATTGCTTGACTTGTTTTTGTGGATTAAAATATGTGGGAATGACCACTAGAGCATTGAGGAAAAGGCCTGGTGAGCATTTGTCTAATATAAGAAATGGCAAGTCAGACATTGCTAAACAAAAAACTACGACATCCGTAGTGCGATATTTTTTAACGTGTCATAATAGCAAACCTATATTGGAATGCAGAGTTCTTCATAGAACCAGATTAAAAATAAGACAAGGTAACTTAGAACAAGAACTCCTTAAAATAGAAACAACATGTTATACAGTTCCATATGGCTTGAATGAGAATAATAGTTTTACACCATATTTCTAAATTGCTATAATAGATAATCATTTAATATCATTCTATATATAAATTGAGCAAGATAGAGTTATTGATTGAATTGGAGGAATAAGATTTATTATAGGAGAGAAATTTATCATCAGCGTTAAGGTCTTTGAGAGCAGTATGTTAAATCAGTTAATAATAGTAGCTATGGTGGAATAGTACATATTATAAAAACAATGAAAATATAAATAGTTAAAATCTCATTACTGCAATTTAATATGTCCAAAATTTAGGTTACAAATTATTATAGTATTTGCAGCAATTTTTCCATTTGTAATAGTTCACAGTTGTAATATCTCGGGTTGTAATAAGACATATGACATCACATATTATAATTTTCAAACTACGAGACGTCGTCACGCTTTGCGCTCATCGATGGTGAGCCTCGTGCAGCGAGGCGAGCCGTAAACTCAGAGCACTTAGGCGATGAGCGCCAAAGGTGCTCATTGCCTGCGAGCCTTGCGAAGCGAGCCATTACACCACTAAAACTCGCAGCACAGGCGATGAGCGTCGAAGGCACTCATTGCCTGTGACCCTTAAGAAGCGAGGCGAGTAGTAGAGGTAATGAAACAAGTGGGACTTAGCCTACAAACACTTAAAAAAATGCAGGATTGCCTTAGGCTGCAAGTAGTTGATAAATGTGGGAGTTAGAAAAAAAAATTCTGAGATGCTGGACATAGAAAAAAATAATACGACATAGGAAAAATACAAATTTAACGGCCGAATTGCGCAAACCAATAAACAAGAAAAACACAAAAAATACATAAAAAAACAAAACAACAAAAACAACACACGTAGCACGGGAGAACAGCGAGGACGTCTGGAAGTGAGGTGAAATGCAAATTTATGTCGGCACTTGAAAATCAGCTAAGCGAGAAAAAAAATATTGGACAGAAAAAATGAAAACGAGGCTACCACGAACCACGCAAAACACAGCCAGCAACATAGGCGGGAAAAAAATAGTAAGGACGCAAAATGGACGCAAAACGCGTACAACATAAACTAACACCGCCATTTTACAATAAGAAGTAATTTACGCATTTACACATTAATATTCTGAAATGGCGGATTTCCCGCCTAAGCCAACGGTTTTGTCTCGCACACTCAGCCTATATATAGGGCACACGTGCCACAGAACTGACACTTTCTCCTCAGTTGATGACAGTCTGAGTGGACATTTTCTGCTGCCGGAAAATCCAAAGAGATTGTTAGCTCTTCAGGATACTGATTGCTGAATATTAAATACAAATAGGTAAAGTATATTAATAATCATTTATAAATAATTAATAAATGAATTATAAGGTATATATTATTAGTTAAAAAAATTGAGCCACAAACTTTTAAATTACGCTTGCTTTAGTTTAGCAATAGTTTCATACTTAGCTGTTTGTAATATATTAATTAATTGAATAATTAATTGGTAATGTACATTCATTTATTAATTAGTAATTAGTAATCATTATGAAAAAAAAAGGATAACATTTTAAACTGCCTAAAGTTTATTAATACATTGGAAATGATCAGTGCTGACCTAGAAAATAGTCAAAAACTAGTTGAAACATTCAAAGACAAAACAGATTATGAAATAAACTGTCAAAAGCTTACTGAAAATCCGGAAAAAATTAAGAACGAAATTAAATCTAGGAAACATAAAAAAATTATAAGAGACCAAGATGATTATAAAAATAATAGGGTATATAAATATACCCAAAGAAAGAATAGAACAAAAATATCATCTGATATAAGTTCATCAGAATATGAGACCTCAGACATAGAGGATCCCACTACAAGATCAGGAGCTGAGGGAAACATTAATCTGATACAAAGGGGGCTAAGAACTAGGTCAGCCCAAGAACATGAACATAGACAGGAAAAAGTTTTTTTAGACAAGGCCCAATACATAAAGAGAGGAAAGAGAAAAGCAAAAAATATACAAATAAGACCAAATCGACATCAAGGCCCTTTACACTAGGGATAATCCCTAATAAATTGAAACCAGAAAATCAATTACAAATAATGAACCTGTCAAATTTGCACTAAATGACACATATAAGTCTGTCTTAGAGAAGGATCTTTCATTTGTTCCCTCATCTAGAGTGGACCTTTTTACCAATATAAAAGACCTGAACCTCTTTGGTAGAAAACTGGCCCTTTATAAATTTTACAAGATGAAAAATATGAAGGAATATGCGTATTTAAATATTGATAGAGAAGATCAAGATATATGTATGGATATGATGGCATTAAGAGAAGAAAATTAAAATGAGAATGGAACTATAACAGAACAGGGGGCAACAAAAATATGGGGAAAAAAGAGCAAATTCACTCCCCAAATTAATGACTACAAAAACATAAGTGTATTTGTACAACAGGCAACCAAAGAACTTGAAAACTATATACACAGAAACAAAGATCAACTTATAATTTAAGTATGAATAGGGCGTTAAAGGAACTCCAAGACTGTAAAACTATACAAATAAAACCAGCAGACAAAGGAGGGAACATTGTGATAATGACTAATGAGGATTACCAAAAAATCTGTGAAAGGATCTTAGTTTGTGTTAGATGCAATAATTTTATGCTGGAATATAAAGTGGCACAAACTGCTATTCAGGATTATTTTAATCCTATTTTATGTGGGTGTAAACTCACACAGCAATGGATTATTGATTCCTATCTACAAGTCGAAGCAAATAATCTAGATTTTATAAAATGTAAACAAAACAAACTTCTAGTAGAACAATATTGTGCAATGATGGATTATGTCTCTGAATTGAACAGAGACATTCCAGCTCGAAGAGCAATCATTTTGCCATCCACTTTCCAAGGATCTCCTTGCGAGAAAGATATAATGATGCCAAGGCTATTGTCACAAAATTTGGCAAACCAGATTTATTCATTACATTCACATGTAATCCACAATGGCCAGAGATCAAGGAAAATTTGAATCTTGGACAAAATACTTATAACCGACCAGATTTAGTGGCAAGAATATTCAAAATAAAACTCAGTTCATTAATACATGATATAACTAAAGCACAGTTATTTGGAAAATGTGTAGCTTTTGTTTATACCATTGAATTTAAAAAGAGGCCTGCCACATCCAGAAAAATATTCTAAACTTTATGAGTTTAGAATGATTCATGGGCTATGTGGAGATATCAATCCAAATTCACCATGTATGTTGTTCTGCAAGGTGCACAAAACGAAAAGGAAAGTGGAAATTTACATGATGAACTTTCTAATTATTAGATGCTCGCTATGTCAGTGCTCCTGAAGCAATATGGCGTCTTCTGAAATTTGAGATGCATGATCGGTCACATGCTGTGTATCGATTAGCTGTACATTGGTCACAAAGTCAATTTGTTTGCTTTACTGCAGGCAATGAAAGAACTGCCTTAGCCCAAAGTGAACATTGAGAAACACTTACTGCTTGGTTTCAATTAAACTGCCAGGACTCTGAGGCCATACAATTTGTGTGCATTGAGATTCCATATTACTATGTATTTGTAAATGGTCAATGGCGACAACGAAAAAGAGATACTCATAAAATTATACCACAAATTTATACCGTCAGTCCAAGAGACAATGAACGTTTCAGTTTACGATTACTTCTTTTACATGTTCCCGGTGCAAAAAGTTATGAACATTTACGCACAGTGAATTACATAGTTTATAATACGTTTCTATTAGCAGCAAGACATCAAAACTTCCTAGCAGATGATACAGAATGGAAGAGGTGTCTGGAAGAAGCAGTGCTATGTCAAATGCCAAAGCAAATGAGAGAACAATTTGCATTCATTTGCATCTTTTGCAATGTACCTGATGCATTTACTTTGCGGGAAATATTTAAATTAAATATGTCTGAAGACTTCTTGAAACATTACAATAAGCCGATTGCACTCTTAAAAGCGTTAATGGAAATTCAAGAAAGATTTCTTGCTCATGGATTAAATTGTGCAAGTTTTAATTTGCCTGACCCAGAACATATAGATGACATCTACTTTGATGATTATGACACTGAGCTTCAACAACAAAAAACACAAGAAACACTGGTAACTTTAAATACTTTTACAATTGCAAACATTTAATGCCATCACAAATGCTACAGATGATGATATGGTCAAAGACCGTTATTTCTATCTAGATGGCCCTGGTGGATTAGGAAAAACTTATCTGTACAATTGTTTGATGAATTACATACGAGCACAGGGTCAAATAGCAATGCCATTTGCAACAACTGGAATTGACGAACTTTTGTTAGGAGGCAGAACTGTGCACAGTGGATTTAAACTGCCAGTTCCCATTTTAGAAATATCAGTGTCAGATATTCGACTGAATTCTTTACAAGCATAAATAAAAAAAAAAAGTAACTAAATTATCATAGATGAGGCAACAATGATGTCATGTCATGCTTTGCAATGTATTGGTAGGTATTAAAAGAAGTGATGGATAAGAATTTGCCATTTGGAGAATAGGTGATGTTGTTAGGAAGAGATTTTAGGCAACATTACCTGTTGTGCCACATGGAAATAGGACTGACATAATTGAAACATGTATCAAGACAAGTAAACTGTGGAAAATATTTACACACCACAAATTAGAATTAAATATGAGATCTAAAGGCCAAAACAAATTCAATGATTGGCTCATTCAAATTGGAGAAGAAAAACATTGACAAATAAATGATTTCCCCAATGATACCATTTTAATTCCATCACAAATTGTTTGCAAGGAATCTCTCATATTGGCAATCTTTCTAAACACTCTGAATAACGACGATTACTCAGACATTGCAAACAAAGTGATATTAACATCCAAAAATATAGATGCCCTGAATCTAAATAACAAAATGTTAAAATTCAAAACGCACCCCAAAAAAAACCATTACAGTGCAGATTCAGATCTGGCTGATGATAAAGACAGTGAATCTAACTGTAGTATATAATTTATCAATTATTTAACACCATCTGGAATACCACCACATGTTTTGAAATTGAAAAAAAGCGGCAATTGCCATTCTATTAAGAAATATGAATCCAAAAAAAAGGACTTTGTAATGGGACCAGATTAATTGTGCATGATTTAAAAAATCATTTCATACATGCAGAAATTATGACTGGTACCCATAAAGGTGAACAAGTTTTTATACCAAGAATTGATTTGGCTCCAAGTGACAGTAGTTCACCTTTTGTCCTTCAAAGGAGACAAAAAAAAAAACACAACAATAAACAGTGGTTAGATCCCATAGACACAATAACAAGTCTTCTGGGCTCTTTCAAAGGGAACCACTTTGACAGACAAAACAAAAAAAATTGAATGTCTTGGAAGTCACTGTCGCCAGTATTGGCCCCATAAAACAGTTAACTTGTATTTTCTTAGCTTTACTGTTTCCATTTTAATACTTTAAATTCATGTTTGTAATGTTACATTTCTGTTTTCAAAGGACTAAAAAGTTGTTTCATTCTATGACATTAAGGTTTAATGTTAGTAGCAGGATCATCATTTGTTGCAAAATATAAATGTTTCGTGATATACAGAGTATTGATCCAGGGATTAAACTGATTGCCAGTTAATGGGGTCAGGAAGGAATTTTTTTTTTTGCCCACTTTGAAACAATTGACCAAGTTTCACTGGGTTTTTATTTTGGTTTGCCTTCCTCTGGATTTAATATTCAAGATCACTATATTTTTTACTAATTTAATTTTAAATGTTGTTACCTTACACTAATGTTTGCATTGTTAACATTGTATTTTACAAGGTTTGAAAAGTTGATTTATGGAATGTTAGTAAGGATTTATGTCAGTAGCAGCATAATCATTTGTTACAAATTTAAATCTATAATTAAATAGACAGGAATCATACAGGGAGTAATCCAATTGCCAGTTACTGGGGTCAGGAAGGAATACATTTTCCACTCCTTTGATAAAATTGGCTAAGTTTCAATGGGGTTTTTTACGGTTTGCCTTCCTCTGGATAAAATACCTATGTGCTTTACCAGGAGTTCAACTACAAGTTGCATGTTAAGAAGCATTCTGTAATGGTTGAAAATACTCATTTATACAAAGTTGAGCTATTTGATGTTAGTATTGTTAAAAATAATTCATTCAACACTGTTTACAATATAAGTTGCATGTTAGAAACCTTTATGTAATGGTTCACAATATGTATTCATACAAATGTTATGTATTGTTATATTATTACTGCGTACATGACAATTACAAAGTCTAATATGGTTTAACAGTCCATTGTTAAAAAAATAAAAAAACTTTATTATACATGTTTGTACTTTTTTGTAGAGTACAAAAAGGTTAAGAGTCTCAGAGAATCCAGCTTTCAATTTTATTGACCGTCCTTTTTGTAATGGGCAAGTCGCTAGTAATATTATGATTAATAGTAAGGTTTGTGTCAATCGTGGGTAAAGGAGTATTCAATAATTAGACAACAGTAAGATAACAATGTTGGTTAGACTTTACTTGACTAATAACACTGTAAATAAAAATGGGAAGAGAATATTTAGAAAGATAGAACTAGATATAAAGTGCAAATTAATTTACTTACATACAATCATTTATTTTGTTATATGTTGAATCTTATAATGTTCTATATTAATTAAAAGATGATGTAAATTGTTTTCTCAGATAATCGATATGCTTCTTACTACAATACAATGATGTGACCACGTAAGACAGACAATAATGGAAGTTTACAATATAAGAACTATCCAGATACTACATGGTTAAAAACATGACACTCCTCCATCTAATTACAAGCAGCAACTATAAAAGACTGGCAGTTGCCCACTTCCAACATGTCCATGAAGAAGCAGAAGTGAGGCAAAACGTGCGCGTCGGACTGGTCTCGCAGCAGTGACGTCATCAGCATCAGGAGAGGACTACAGCATTTACAGGCACCAAACCAAGTGCAATGGAGACACAGAACTCCCATACATAATAGAACGATATACCAGCATACAGGATAAGTTATGGTTATTGTTATACCTCACATATATGTATAGAGACACTGAGAAAATATATTTTATGTGTTAATTATAATAATTATGTATGGTATTATATAAATACTATCGACTTGCCTGTCAAAAAATTACGGCAATAAAATTGTAAGGCAGGTAATGCTGTTTGCCACACAATGTAAGCCTTTTATTCCTCTGAGTACCTTCAGCGCTATTTGCGAGCCTCTCCCCTCGTACTTTTGGTCATCTGAGCATCTATGGCGCTCATTGCAAGCCCCGTGCTGAGCACCTTCGGCACTCATCGCGAGGCTTGCAATGAGCACCTTTAGTGTTCATTGCGAGCCTCTCCCCTCGTGTACTTTTGCTCCTCTGAGCACCCTCGGCGCTCATTGCAAGCCACTCCCCTGGTTGTTTTTTTTTATATAAATATACCGTATATACTCGAGTATAAGACGACCCGAGTATAATCCGAGGCACCCATTTTACCACAAAATACTGGGTAAAATGAGTGACTTGAGTATAAGCCGAGGGTGGGAAATGTGCTGCCCCCTGTGTCCCTCTTGTGCCCCCTGTGTCCCCCTCTCTCTCCATGTCTTTTCTCCCCTCTCCCTTCCCTGTGTCTCTTCTCCCCTCTCCCTTCCCTGTGTCTCTTCCAACCTTCCAACCTCTCCCTTCCGTGTTTCTCTTCACACCTCCCTTATCACCCTCCTCAACCCCACTCCTCAACCTCCCTCCTCATCCTAAACCTCCCTCCTTGTCCTAAACCTCCCTCCTTAACCTCCCTCCTCAACCTCCCTCCTCATCCTCCCTCCTCATCTTCAACCTCCCTCCTCATCCTCAACCCCCTCCTCAACCGACCTCCTAATCCTCAACCCTCTCCTCAACCTCCCTCCTCAACCCCCCATCCTCAATCCCCCTCCTCAACCCCCTCATCCTCTCTCCTCAACCCCCATCCTCAATCCCCCTCCTCAACTCCTTTCTCAACCTCCCTCCTCAACCCCCCCATCCTCATCCTCAAACCTCTCTTCAACCCCCTCCTAAGCCTCAACCCTCCTCAACCTCAACCCTCCTCAACCTCAACCCTCCTCAACCTCAAACCCCCCTCAACCCCAACCCACCCCCCTCCTCAACCCCCCTCGGCTTATACTTGAGTATATACAGTATATTTGTTATAATGATGAATTAATTAATCAAATAATAAATTAGTATACTTTACCTATTTGTAATATATGCAGCCATCAATATGTTGAAGAGCTAACAATGTCTTTTGTTTTTGCTGCAGCATACAATGTACATTTGAAGTGTTGGTGACCTGAGGAAAAAGTGTCAGCAATGTCGCAGGTGTGCAGTGTGTAAATAGGCTGCGTGCACAAGGCTAAACTGTTTGTTTAGTTGTGTAAAGCAGCATTTTAGAATGGTAATGTTATTAGTTTTAAGTTAGTGTTGTAAAATGGTGGCGATTGTGTATGTGTTACGCGGGTCTCGAGCATTTTGCGTCCTTCCTAATAGTGTATTTTCTAGCTCGTACATTCCTGGAAAAAGTCGTATGTGCCTGGTGGTGTTTTGCGTTTTTAATACCTCCATTTAATATCTCTAAATTCCCCCTCATGGCCCTTAGGCCCGCCAGCAGGGGTACTGTTACTACCCCCACCGGCACCTAAAATTAACTCTACAGTGATGGGGTTCCCCATTGGGACCCCCGGATGGTCCCAACATTAACCCCACATTAACTCTCGCAGTGGGGGTCCCCCGCTGAAATTCAAATTTCCCACCTTGCGGGTCCTTAAAGGACCGTAAAGGTCATTAAAGGTCACACAAAAAATAAAAATACAGAGCCCCATGAGCCCCTAAATAACCATGTCACTCATGGGGGTCAATACAGACTACCATAAATCCCTTAATTAACCCTGTCACTCATGGGGGTCAAGACAGACCCTCATCCCACCTTAATTAACCCTGTCTCTCATGGGGGTCAATACAGACCCCCATAAGACCTTCATTAACCCTGTCACTCATAGGGGTCAATATAGACCCCCATAAACCCCTAATTAACCCTGTCACTCATGGGGGTCAATACAGACCGCCATAAGCCCTTAATAAACCCTGTCACTCATGGGGGTCAATACAGACCCTCATAACCCACTATTTAACCCCATCGGTCCCATAAGGATATAGAAAGACCCTTATGGGGCAGTTACAACCCTAACATTACCCACATAAGTACCATGTCGGTCCTCAATAACCCTCATCACACTAACTACAAACACTGCATTGCACTATAATCCCCAATAAACCATTAAATCTAAAATAACCACCCTCTACACTAACCTATGAACACCTACACTACCTACCAACCCCCTAATAAACCCCCCACCCCACTAATTACAAAAAATAATAAAGGCTAACTCAATACAGACCCCAATAAGCCCTTAATTAACCCTGTCACTCATAGGGGTCAATACAGAACCCCATAAGCCCTTAATAAACCCTGTCACTCATGGGGGTCAATACAGACCCCATAAGCCAATAATTAAACTTCTCACTTATGGCGGTCAATACAGAACCCCATAACCCCTTAATTAACCCTGTCACTAATGGGGGTCAATGAAGACCCGCATAACCCCTAATTAACCCTGTCATTTATGGGAGACAATACCGACCCGCATAAGCCCTTCATTAACCCTGTCACTCATGGGGGTCAATGAAGACCCCCATAACCCCTTAATTAACCCTGTCACTCATGGGGGTCAATACAGACCCCCATAAGCCCTTCATTAACACTGTCACTCATGGGGGTCAATGAAGACCCCCATCACCACTTAATTAACCCTGTCACTCATGGGGGTCAGTATAGACCCCTATAACCCCTTATTTATCCCTGTCACTCATGGGGGTCAATACAGACCCTAATAACCCAATAATTAACTCTTTCACTCATGGGGGTCAATACAGACCCCCATAAGCCCTTCATTAACCCTGTCAGTCATGGGGGTCAATACAGACCCCCATAAGCTCTTAAATAACCCTGTTACTCATGGGGGTCAATACAGACCCTCATAACCAACTATTTAACCCCATCGGTTCCATAAGGGTATAGAAAGACTTTTATGGGGCAGTTACAACCCTAACATTACCCACATAAGTACCATGACGGTCCTCAAGAACCCTCATCACACTAACTACAAAAACTACACTGCACTATACCCCCCAATAAAACATTAAATCTAAAATAACCACCCTCTACACTAACCTATGAACACCTACACTACCTATATACACTACCTACCTACCCCCTAATAAACCCACCCCACCCCCCCACTAATTACAAAAAATAATAAAGTCTCTAACTCCTCACTCGCGGACCTCCCCGAAGATAATGAGCCTCTTACAGACTTTACCGGAAGAAAATGGCAATGGAGCATTCTGATTGGCTGAAAATGCTGTAAATCAAATTTTAGCCAATAAGAAGGCACCAAGGTGTAAGCTAATCAGAAAGTGATACACCCCCAAATCATATTCTGATTGGCTAATGCACATGTCAATCTTTTTAAACCAATCCAAAGCCTTCATTGCCGTCAGCCAATCACAATGGGATACACCCCCTCTGGGTGATTGGCTGATTACATCTGCATCTTCTGATTGACAGTGACAACAGCCAATCAGAAGGCGTAGATACCTTCAGCCAATCATTCCATGGGGGTGTATCCCATTGTGATTGGATTAAGGCAATAAAGCCTTCTGATTGGTTTAAAAAAGATTGACAGTTGCATTTGCCAATCAAAATAGGATATGGGTGTTTATCCCTTTCTGATCGGCTTATCCCTTGGCACCTTCTGATTGGCTGACATTTGATCTATAGCATTTTCAGCCAATCCGAATGCTCCATTGCCATTTTTCTTCTGGAAAAGTCTCTGGCAGGCTCATTAGCATCTGAGAGGTCCACGAATGCGTACCTCCGTTAGTTTTTTTTTTTTCACAGCGCAGATTCTTGTAGGGCCCAGCCAGCCCAGAAGAGGAGGAGGCCAGGGACATCACGGGGAGGTAAGTTCAATGTATATTTTTTGGATGTTACTTTATTTTGTGTGTGTGTGTGTAAATTGTATTAATGTCATGTTTTTTTTTAACAGGGGCAGGTTGGTGATCTGAAGGGACATCTGCAAAGGTAAGTGATCTTAATTATTTCATTTTAGCTTACAATTAGAGTTTGTATATGGAGATAGGATTTATTGTATATTAAATAGTGGCGATGTATAGTATTTCATGTTTTTTAGATAGTGTAGTATGTGTATAGTTTAGATAGGATGTAATGTATTTTAGATAGTGTGGTTTGTGTATATTTTAGATAGGATGCAATGTATTTTAGATAGTGGGGTATGTGTGCATTTGAAATAGTATATTTAATATATTTTACATAAGGGGTATTGTATTTTATTTCATTTGTACTGTATTGTAATGTACTGTATGTATTGTATATTTATTTCCTTTCCAGGTGTGTATTATTTTTCTTCCGTAGTGTGTGTGTGGGGGGGTTGTAATGTAGTTTCTAATTATTTTCTGTAATGCACCTTTTTTATTGTTTGTAACTTAGGTTTTTTATTATTTTCTGCAATGTACATTTTTATTTTTTGGTGACTTAGAAAAAATTAAGAAATCTACATCTTCTAAACCTAAGTCACCAAAAAATAAAAATGTACATTGCAGAAAATAATAAAAAACCTAAGTTACAAACAATAAAAAAGGTGCATTACAGAAATAAAAAAAATATACATTAGAAAAATTAAGAAATCTACATCTTCTAAACCTAATGTATATTTTTTATTTTCTGTAATGTAGCTTTTTTATTTTTGCTGAATTGGGCTTTTTTTTTATGTGACTTAGCTTTTATTTTTTTGTGAGTAAGGTTTTAATATTTTCTGTAATTAGTGGAGTGGGGTGTTATTAGGGGGTAGGTAGGTAGTGTAGGTAGGTAGTGTAGGTGTTAAAAGTGTAGGCGTTTAGCAAGGTTTATGTTAGCAATGAGCACCAAAGGTACTCAGAGGACTAAAAGCCTTACATTGTGTGCCAAACAGCATTCCCAGCTTTATAATTTTATTAACCCTCATTTTTGGACGGGCAAGTCGCTAGTATAATTATATTTTGCTGGTGTTTGTTCGTTGCTGCTAAATGTTATTTCAATTTTTTTAATGTTGTATGCTTATGTATACTGAATAAACTAAGAGATTTTATTTATCCTAGTAATAATGTCCTGATTAATAATTAACTAATTCCTATTATATCTTTAGCAGGTTCCCACCTGTTTGTATATAATAGGTGATTCTTTTCTTTACTTTGTTAATCTATCTGTTCAGGTCTAGCCCCCTCTAGATATATTCTTTATCTACTACTGTATATTCACAGGGAGGTTAATATATATTTCGTATCTACTTGGTCTTACAATTTTCCCTATTTTCTTCAGTTTAATTCTGAACTTTGCAATAAGAAGCTTATCGTCTGAGCTGCAGTCAGGTATAGGACTTGTTTTGCTGGCTGAATAGAGGTCCATCTTTGGATATAAAGTATATAGTCAATCTGATTTCTATATTGTTCATCTGGTCATGTCCATGAGCCATCGCTGAGACTGTTGAAAGAGGATGCTTGTTATGACCAGAGAATTATTTTGACAGAATTCTACTAATCTCTGACCTACTTCATTTTGTACTCCAAAGCCAAACTTGTCAGTTATTTTCAGATATATTTTGGTTTCCCAACCCTTAGCAGTCCAATCTCCTATGATGAAAGTAACATATTTTCTTGGTGTTATATCTATGACATTTTGAATATCTTTGTAGAACTGGACAAACTTCAGCCTCTATCAGCATCCATGGTTGAAGAGAATAGACTTGCATCACTGTGATGTTCAAAGGCTTGTCTTGAATTCAAACGGTATCATTCTATTATTTATTGGGTTGTAACCAAGCACTGCTTTGGCCACCCCTTTGATTGACTATGAGAGCCACTCATTTCTTCTGTGAGATTCTTGACCAAAGTAAATATCTGGTGGTTGTCTGATGTGAAATGTCCCATTTCAGTCCATTTAAGTTCACTTATTAACAGGATATCAATGTTTAAAACTTGTCATCTCATGTTGGGACCATGTCCAGTTTGCCTTTGTTCATAGTTCTAATGCTCAATTGTTCTTTGCAGCAGTGGGCTTTCCTTTCCCCCCCCTTCAGACATATGCGCAGCTGGCTGATCCTCTTGGCTTCTGGCCCAACTGCTTCATAGATATGGCAGCTACATATACTTACCATCACCTCTTCCTTGTTATTGTGGTAGGTACCTTCTGAACTGAGGGGCTAATCTTCCGGTGCCATATTGTTATGTCTCTGGTTGTGATTGTACATAAAAGTTATCTTAGCAAAGTTAATGAAGTGGAGTTGCTGGTTCCTTCTCCAGGTGACTGTGATTTATCTGACCTCTCTGCTATGACCTAACCCACTCTTGGGTGAGCCTATATGGTATTGCTCCTAGATTAAATGACACACACAAGCCCCTTCATAGATGACAAGGTGCCACAACAGATGCTATGCAGCACTGACTATTTATTTTCTAATGTGTGTGTGGTGTACATGTGGTTCTACATGTGGGGTATGTTGGTGCAATTTAATATTCACCTTGCAAGTTGTCACTGGGTCTGGGCTTCCATCTCCTCTCTGTAAGGATACTGTCAAGGGTACAGATGGCATTAAGGAGTACCGCCGAGTAATTAGGAGACCTGCGCTTGCCTCCCCACCACTAGCCCCCACCCCAGGATCCTCCTCCACTGACCATGAACTTGGTTGTGACTACAACTATTGTCACCTTTCTTCCTCCCTCTAATCTCACGTTGAACCTTCTCCCAAACTACCACTACTATCCCTCCCTCCCTCTCCACTCCCTTCTTTACTTCTCCTTCCCTTCCCTCCCACTCCCTTCCCTTACTTCTCCCTCCCTTACCCTCTCTCACCCAGGGCCCTCCTCTCTCCTCCTCCCTCCCCATCCCCCTTCTCTACCCTCCTACTCCTCATGAATTAGTTGCAAAGTATTTTTGGAGTGTTGAATTTCAAAGTAGAGGATCTGTATTTCTATTTGTACTTCTAGAAATGTATATATGGAAATTGGTGAAGTTTGAAAGATTCAAATGTTTTTATAAAAGGTGTTTCTAAATTCTTTAAGTCACTAATATATTTTATGATGAATGTTTGAGAGTTAGAGAATATCTATGTAATGACATTGTATGAATTTACATATAGAAATTGTAATATTAAAAGACATTTTTTGTAAAAAATTGGGGGATGTTAAGTTTATAGTGAGGATGTGTTATAGTTTATGACCCCCACTCTCTCCAACTTCTAAATGCTATTTCGATCCTAAGGACTCTCCCATAGTCCCTATCCCCTCCTATCGGACAATAAGGACACCCATTGGGCCCTCTTAGTAAACCACTAGCATTGACCCAAGTAACTAACAATACATAAAAATGCTACAAAATTTAGGGATTAAGTACATTAAAATAAAAAAATAAAATCTGTATTTCAATTCGGAGTTAAAGACCTTACTTACCCTCCATGGTTCAAAACATCAAAAGCAATGCCCTGGCTCCTCAATCTTCAGTCCCTCGTAAGCGGGCACATTCAGATTAAAGAATTCTTTGATTGAAGCATTACATTTCTCTTCTGGCCAACTGGAAAAGGATCTCTCTCTCTTCTTGAGTGACGATCTTACTCATCAAAACAGAGTATCATCTAAACAGAGAATTTAAAATATGAACCTATTTTCCCCTTCTCTGATCCGCTGTTCTACTGGTCAAAAGAGATTATAATTTAAGTATTCTAATTCTGACTGACTGTTATTTATGTCAAAAAGAACCATGAATTAGAAGTAAGGACCTAGTTGGACTGGGCAAATTGCTGATGGGATTCTGCAGACTGAAGTTAGATAGGGCCCTCTAATAGCAAAGACCATCTCTGGATCAGCAGAAAGATTGATCTTTTCTTCCTCTTGGGCCTGAGAGTGAAATAAAGTCTGTGATGTGTCTGGGGTTATCCTGTGCTTTTTGTTTGTTATAAATCCCACTTAGCACTGCTGATAAGTTTGGTTAATAGTGTTTAGCATGGTTTGTGATAAGCTTGATGCAAACTTTTAAATTCTAATTGAGTAGTGAAATTGGGGAGTAGCTACTGTATTAGTATTTTATAGATACCATATTTCCACTGTACAGATAAAAGTATTCCCTTCATTGAAAGTCTCTTCCTAGCCCAGGTTGATCAGCAGAAGACAAATAGGTAGATTTTTAAAATGACTTTTATTATAACAATAGAAAAATACAGATAATCAACATCTATTTTGTAAACATACATCAGTATAGAAATCTTCTTGTTCTTTTTCCTATTTTTTCATAACTTTAACATTGATAAATCCAGAAAGTATAAAGATTATGGGCCCTATTAAATTCCAAGGCATGCAGATACCTTCATGGATCCCATAAGTCTGCAGGCTTGAAATTTGCTGCGGTTACAGAGAGATTCAATTAGAAAATCCTGCAACTACATGGCCGAAATCCAAAACCGAAAACCATGCTTTTATATGTAGCTTTTTAGGGCAAGATCATAATTAAATCTCCAAGCCCGTAACTACCAATGTAGAAACAGCCAATAGTAAATGAGACCGTCATCATGACGTCAGTTAAAGGTGCGGTTTAAACGCCAATCAACTAGTGTTTTGAAGTCCAATATCAGGCATATAATACAACAACTTGAACAACAATAAAAATTAATGGTGTAACTGGTCTAGTTCATGCGGGTGGCCTGATATGTATTAACCCCTTGATTCCTGAGATTAATATGAAATGAAAATAAAACTTAAAAAAAATATTTTTGATTGCACATTTGCAAGCTTGAGACTGTTGTACAATTAATTCTAATGTCTTTCATCGCTTTCCCATCTTTTATTTGCATCTTCAGTGCTACTAACAGGTGTTTAACCCCCTTGAGAGTCCTCTCTAGTACCCATAGGATTTTTGGCTACATTTGCCCTTTACGGGTGTGACAACAATTGCGGGCTTGAGGAATTGTAGCAATTTAATAGTGATTTGAGATTGTAACATTTATGGGCTTGAAAGATCAAAGACTTAGCTGGGTTGGAGTTAGGATTTTGGCAACCGCAGTTGTTTTTCAGCCTGTAACCCGGAGAATCGATTGCTGGTAGCTAAAGAGGCCAATTTAATAGCTGTAAAATCTATGGGCTCCCTTTATGGGCTTCAGTAAATACAATTTAGCGAATTTAATAGGGCCCTATGTGTAGTAATAATATATTTCCATCTATTTATTTTATTTTTATCTTTCTTCTTCTTCCTCCTTCCTCTGCTTTTATATAATACAATTAAATGTCTCAAGTGTCATATTAGAGTGAACAAATAATATCAGACAAACAGGGGAGGAGGGGGTTATAGGGGGATAAATTAAGAAGATAGTTTGTCATATTTAGTTAGGTTCTATGTTATATTCTATATATTCTCTGTCTATTTCTAAGGGTCCATATCTGTCAGCAAGATTGCCCATCTTTCTAAAGTTTTCATCTATGTCTATGTCATACACATTGTGTGAATATATACAATTTTCATTTTTATTTCTTCTGTTGTGGGTACTATTGATTTCCAGCTATGACACATTTAGTAGGTAAGAATATTTGATTTATTATAAGTTTTTTTTTTTTCATATATTTGTGTTGGTAGATTTTACAGCAGCATAATTCAATATAAGAGGAACAATCTAATATAGTGTTTGTTCTTTTTCCATTCCAAAAACCAATTTGCATGTTTTCAAGTTTAGCTCTTCAAAAAATATAATTTATATATTGATGGTCCTGCAAGAGCAATTGCCAAGTGATTGCTGTTACTATAAGTAATAAGCTAATAGATGTAGGTACATCAAATATTTAATTTACATGAGGGGATTTTATATTTCAATAGGATGTTCACTTTACCTTTTGGGCATCAAATACTAAAGTAATTACATGAATTCAGTTATGTGATCTCCATTGCTCCCTTTTAAAGGATTTAGTGACTAGCCCATTTAAGCTGGTTGGATTGATGCAGCAATCAGCTGATAACATTACAGCCATGACTTGACCTATTTGAAAGCAGTCATGCTTATTTATGATGTTTGGGTGGTGGTGTGGCGGTTTATTAGAAGCCCTATCCATCTGAAAAGTTATCGATCACTGACTAAGAGCATAATTAAGCAGGAAATAAATAATTTGAGCAGTGACAGGAAGGGTTGTGGTTTCAATTTCAGTCTTATCAGGTTATCAAGCAAAAACTATGGATGTCTACCATATCCCTATCCCTCCACCCCTTTATCCACTACAATATACCATAATTGAAACCAGTAATATAATCTGCACTGTGAAACTTTAGATTAAATAGGACTTTGTTTCAAGGGAAAGACCACAATTACATTATCCTGAACCTCTGGTCAGGCTACCCATTACAGGCTAAAGGATCTGTCTACTTTCAGTTTCAAACAGGATTCCCAAGTTTTCAAATATTAAGAAAGTGCTAACTGTTGAGTACAAATATCCTTAGCACTCAAGTGTTTTCACAAACTTTAGGTTACCATTTAAAAAAAAGGTTATTATTATTCTTTTAACTATTTCTTGATGTTTGCTTATTTTAACATAGAAACTCTTGTTTTATAGGTATTTCAGTAGTGGTTCTGAAAAAAAATTTAGATTTTATTTTAAATGTGCTTTGAGTTAAAGGACCACAGCAGCTCAAGACAAAAAAAAAAGTTTGTCAAATATGTACAAAACTAACAATATTAGTAAATATGTATGAAATCATGTACATAATTTTTTTTTTGTGAAAATTTGAAGACCTCTGTTTATGAAGGTGCAGAAATCTACTTTCTGTGTTTGTTAAATTCACATCCAGAAGAGCTGATGATGGTGTGTGTGTTTGTAGCTAATCAGGGGATATAGCTATCAGTGGATACGGGAGGAGGGAAAGCAGAAATTCCAGAGCCTCTGTTTAGTAACTGGATAATATTGAAATTGTCTCCACACCAATTCCACCTCACTAGACAGAAGCAGAAACCTGGCATTAAAGCTCTCCTGAAATGTAAACACCACACTCACACACACAACTTCTAGCTATGTATCACAAATCCATTCAGGGTCCTGCAGAGGCATCAAAGTGTACATTTTTCTAAAGGGCCAAAATTCTTACTGATTTGCTCATCTGTATATAAAGTGCTATTTGTAACTGTATTCCATTAGTTGCACACTTTCATGTCATTATTTTCTACCAGGAGCTATTGTACATCGTGAAGAGTTGATAGTATGAGTCCCCCCATAATTTGCAATTATTTTATTTCAAGCATTCATTTTAGAATAGGTGAATGGTGGATATTCACAGCTTTCATCTTCCAAATAAGCAAATATTTGATAATATAAACATTTCTGATAAGATAAAAAATTGTACAGCTTTATAATGATTATCATTTTTTTTTTTAAATGATATGCTAGGTTGAGTGAAATACCATGCTGATTCAGATTGGCAAGCACTAATTAATGTCATCTAGTTCTTCTCCTGGATAGTGTTTGGGCTGTTCATAGCTTATATCTTCTCGAATAAATGCATAATTTGCTTACTTGTTAGAGGACATACAGCTGAGAGGCTGATTGGAATTTTGCCCTCAGAGCATGCCATTGATAACAACAAGATATATTTGTTGCAATAAGAAAATGCGCAATTATGTACTATAGCTCCATCTACTGTCAGCTTTGTCACATATAAACAGTAGTTAAAAATACAGTACAATAGTTTAATAGTTTCTGCTATCAAAAATAGTGCTGAACGATTAATTTTTAAATTACAATTAAGCTCACAACTATTTCTTTCTTTAGTCTGGACTATTCACAAACTTAATCACAGCCTATTTTGCTGCCTATTTAATGCAGGAAGTCTCAGCATTTCCTGCCACTAGTTGAAAAGATAGTCAGCGCTGCATCCAAAAGAAGTTTTCAGGTAGTTAGAAGTGTTAAAATGTCAAGAAGTATTTTTCATCAAATATTTGTTGGATTATTTGCTTATGCTACTAGTAATATTTGCAGGAGTATCAGGAACACACAATAGCAGGCAAAACAATACCCCCAGCTATTACCAAGGTTAATTGTGGGGAAAATTTATTAATTGTGTGGTTTATTACAATTATCACCAAGCTGTGCTAAAAAAAAACAGTTGACATACAACATTTTCTGCTACCATAGTCTCTACCCTTTTCATGTTATCATTGGAAGTAGCTTGTGTATTATTGGCAAAATATATAATTTTTATAAAGTCATTTGGTGGAGACCAAATACATTGTACATACATTATACATACATTGTAAAAGGCTGTGTGTCCCTGGAGGACCTGCCCCTTATGGTGTGAAGTTATAGTACTTCCTCTCAAGATGTGACCCTACAGGGTAAGAGTATAAGTACTCAGCTTGATCCTGGTACCAGACTTGGTGAAGGTGAAATTTGCTTGGAATCATTACAGAGAAAGCTTAGAGGATTACTGAGGTTTATGAAGAGAATCACACTTGAAAATAAGCAACATGCTTTTATAATGTAAAAAACTAAATAATACAACCACTACTTTATTACATGTGTACATAAAATCTACCATTTTAGTTTCCAGCTTACTGCTAATGGGGATAGACACACCTCCCAGTGCTCTCATTAAGTCTATTGGCAAACCATGTTGATACAGAAACTGCAAGAAACTGGGTCACTAAAGAAAATGAAAGCCAGGATAAAGAATAATTGCAATAGAAGTAAAAAATGAAAAGGTTGTGTTTATATTTTTTCTGCTTTCTATAAAAATTATAGTTAAGTTTTATTATTCAGTGTACTAAATAGGAAATAAATTGACCACACTGTCCAAGGATTTTAATTATGTTGATCACTTCTGCTAAAAAAAGGAAACCATTTTAATGAAAATATGAAATACTCCTGGTATGCCCACGTTTTACATCAATGTCTTACAGATTTGTTTATTGTATTGTATTACTGGGACACATTGTGGCCAAAATGTGAAGCACAACCTCTTAAAGGAGGTTTATAATTTAATGGAATGTTTTTTTGTTTATTATATACTGTAATTCTGATACTATTCAACTATACTCCAGAAATAACATTATGTTTTTACTTAAAGCTATAAGTGTGATTGGAAAAATATGGGCTATTATGTAGTTACCAGGCACACTGCACATACCAAAACGAATATGATAAAGGAACATGGAACTCACCAAAACGGATGCACACCATCAAATAAAGGATAGCAAATCATACAGAAGAGCTTTTTATATTGTTTAACATAGGTCAAGTATTGAGCTATTAACAGTAAATATTCATAGTAAATATAACACAATATATTCATAGTAAAGCTATAGAGCCTTTCATGCAAAGCTGTGCAAATAGTGAACAGGGAGGCCTGGTCATACAGCAAAGAGTTCCTATATGTGGCCAGACAATAAATTAATTTTGTTTGAGAAAGTCCCTAATAGAGACAATGTGAAGTCCAATAGTCAAAGCTTTTTTTTCTGTGTGTCTTCAACTTCAGGCTGTAATATAGATTATCTGTGTGATTTTATCCTATGCCAGAAGTGAGGGAAAGTATTATAATGTTTTATAGTTTAAACATTTCCTTTTTTATCCAGTATTAAAAAAATCGAAATATATAAAGCAATAATCTGGATGTGAAATCAGGAGCAGTTACACTGCAGCCTGATGCCCCATTCCCTTAGCTACATGAATATATTACTTCTAAACCTAAACATTAAGGAGCATGAAATATATTCTTCAAACCTGCATATTCAATCTAAGAGATGTCTGTGTCATTGCTTGGTGCCATTCTCTGCATCTTCGTGAGGGTCTTGTCACCCCTCATAAATCAGTCCTTGATATAGTGAGCTTCATCCCAAAGCGACACACTATGATGTTGGAGTAAACAGCTGAACCTATATAAAAGTGTCAGAGTGACCCATCCTTGCCAGAGTAAAGACCAGTGTGCCAAGAGTATGATCATCTGCACTAATTGGATTACCTGGAATTGATCTTTGGTTGGGAACCTGACCAGTCTACTGACAACCATCTGCCAAGACCTCTTCCTTATTATGACATGTATCCTCCTGCAGCCCAGCATTCTGCCTGCAAATTCCACCTTGCTGACTGCTTCCGATTCCTGACCTTGGATTGGACAAGTTACCCACAGCAAGGGAGGACACCCAGGATGTCTGGAAGTGACGTTACACCTCAACCTCAGTCCAATTAAAAAAGTTTAGCCACTCGAAAATCCCTAAGCGAGAGAAAAAATGGAAAAAAAATGAAAACAAGACTACACGACCCCTAAAGCCTCAAAACACTGCCAAGCACATATGACTTTTACAAAAACCCATATGAGGTACATCCACACCCGCTTACCACATTCATATTTGCCGCCATTTTACAACACTAACTTACAGAATGCGGAAGTACCCAGCTACTCAAACGGTTTCCCCCTGCGCACTCAGCCTATTTACACAACACACTGCTCACATTGCTGACACTTACAACACTGCAAATCTACATTAGATGCTGCAGGAACATCAAAACAGATTGTTAGCTCTTCAGCACATTCCTTGCTGCATATATTAATCACAAATAGGTAAAGTATATTCATTTATGATTTCATTAATTATTTAGCATAAAAAAAATCAATATACAGAAAACAAAAGAAATAAAACACCAAAGTATCTAAAAAAACCACAAACACCTTCACCGTGCGCCTCACAAGGAGCGCAACGGTGCTCATAGGCATAAAGTACACCAGGGGAGAGCCTTGCAATAAGCCCCAAAATGAGATCAGCGCGGACCTTACAATAAGCGCAAAAGCGCCTCTGATAACAAAAAATACACCAACCCAGAGGCTCGCAATGAGCGCCAAAGGATCTCAGACGACCAAAACACTTACTCTTTGTGGCAAACAGCATTACCTGCCTTACAATTTTATTGCCGTCATTTTTTGATGGGCAAGTCGCTAGTAAAGTAATAAATTAGAAGCTGTGTTATTATTTTTACATTCTAAAAACATGTTGCCTATTTTCAAGTGAAGTTTATCAAAATAGAGATACATATTAGTCAGTGTACTTACCGGATCAAAATTTAGGAGAAACAATATTAAAACATTTTTTTATATTAAAACATTAAAAAATGTAAACATTAAGGGCCCTATTAAATTCGAGCTGCGTAAATAATTGGTGCAAAACGCAAGGCCTACGTAGTTGAAAAATGAAACAGTTTCCGACGCTATTA